>OY855903.1:63299637-63699637 GCA_963693305.1 Meandrina meandrites
CTCTTTTGTAAGTTGGTTCTTTAATCTCCAGCTTTTCTGATACTCGAACTAGGCTGCGTACCCAACATTGTGCTACAATTGTAAACTTAGGCCCCGTCCACACTAATCCGGATAACGCTCCGAAAAGATAAAATGTTTTCCGTCCTCACTATCGTTTTCGCATCGTTTTCAATATTTTCACCGTCCACACTAATCCGGATAAATTTGAAAACGAAACGCGGCATCGGCCCTAGATGAATGGCAGAGCATGCGTACACTATTACAGGAGCCCGCACTAAATTCAAATTAGGGAATTTATATTGTTTTTGTCGACGCGGAGGATAACGTCGATCAAAAAACTACCAATTTCTATTTACTTAAGAACTTCGCGATAATCCTTAGATTTCAGAGCTATCCTCAGCTGAATATTTAAGAAGAAAGTCGAAATTTCACAGAATGCAGTTTAATGATTTTATGTTGCTCAGAGAATTGTGCACTGCAATTGTACTGCTAATGAAACCGAAAGGGGAGATCACATGGCCATGTATTTGACTTCAGCGTTTTCGAAAAGCTCCGTTTTTGGCCGTCCTCGCTACACCACCTAGCCGGCATTTTCAATTTTTTCCAATCTGGAGACCGTTTTCGGTGACCGAAAACGCCGTTTTAGTGTGGACGGTTGGCCAAACCGGAGAAAAAAAAGATGCGTTTTCAAATTTATCCGGATAAGTGTGGACGGGGCCTTAATATTATTACGTTTACTCATCGTGATATTCAGTAAGTTCATTTATCGGAAATAAGACAAATGTCCTATCAAAACAGGCAACTGAATACCCAACAAATTGCCAAAATATGTCTAAATAATTAAGTAATAAGTAATTAAGACGGAATCCACCAGGAAGTCGAGTAATATTTATTTAAGTTGGACAAAAATCGAGTACCAGAATAATTTAAATCCTATTGCGTTATTTTCTACCCTAAATAAAAGGTAACGATGTAAGTAGTTATCACTGATAACACCAACAACAATTTCTTCTACATCTACATCTACATTTAATTTGGTCGGTAAAAATCTACAGATATCACACCAACCGTTAAAAACTAAAATGAATGTTAAAAATGTAAAAAAAAAAAAAAAAAAAAAAAAAAAAAACTAAATAAAACTAATAAAATAAAATATTAAAAACTATTAACTAACTTAGATTTAAAACTATTTACAGAGGTTATATTTACAATATCATCTGGAAGGGAGTTCCATTCACGGATTGTTCTTGGAAAAAATGAAAACTTAAAAACATCTTTCTTTGATCTTGGAACTAAAAATTTAAAATCGTGGCTCCCACGGGTTCTTCTTTCATAATTTGGTTTCAGATGGGCTGTTACTGAGAAATCGGTAAGGTTGTGGGAGAGTTTATACATAAAGGATAGTCTGGCGATTTTTCGTCTCGTGGCTAGGGTTTCCCAATTAAGTTCCTGAAGCATATCTGTTACGCTTATCAGAGTCTTAGAAAATGAATTTCAAAGTTCACAAGCTATAGGGAAATTCTCACGCGCAGCCATTTTGTAAAATTGTCTTTAAGCGATTCAGTGGAATTCAGTGAAATTTCAAAATTTGTTTTCCGTGTTTGGTGTTGTTAGAAAAGATTTCTTTTGATAAGACATTTGAAGCAGTAACACAAAAGCTTGCAATAAGGTGTAAATAATTTTGGTACATAATTTCCCAAAGCTGCAAATAAAAAACGAAAGAAGCAAAACATTTCAAAAATCAGCACGAGTGTTTCATCCGGGCTTTCAAAAATGTCACACACGGTCCGCTATATCACTGCTTCGTCTTCAAATATTTTGAACCCCGTTGAAACACTCGTTCACGTTTAAAAATCGCAATCGTACCCAGCCCAGTTCTGCCATAATACTGCAAGCTACCGTTATATGGATAGAATGTCCATAACTCTTTGCATTAACTAGGAATACATTTATGTTTTTATTAATGGTTTTGGTTGATTGTTTTAGAACTCAAGGACATTAGAAAATCGTATAGATGGAGTCTCTTATTTTGGATCGACTTGCTGGCCATTCTTCCAATCGAAATCTTTGCCATTACAAGATCAGGATCTTACGAAAGATGGTCTCTTGTGGCATTCCTTCGTCTAAATCGTCTTCTCAAAGCTGTCAGAGTAAGGCTAACGTACATGCAACTACAGAGCATATTCAATTTATACTTACCGGTACCTCTTTTCAAAATGAGCTTCGTTGCACAACCTTTCATAAATTCTTGGAAATCTTAACATAGAAATGTTTGCAAAAAACATTCACATGACCTTGTTACAGTATTTTTGGGAACTGAATGTTTCGAAATCTGCGGAAAGTCGTCAAATTATGCAATTACAATAAATGATTAAATAAAAATAACACATCGTTTAGAGATATGAAATTGGTCTATCTTCACACCCATGCATTCTTCATATCAGCTTTAAAATAACAACACAGCTGACTGGTTGGGAAAACAACCAGTGAGTTGCTAGAACGACAAAATATTGAACAAATTACTCATGATAAATTTGCAACTAGTTTTTGGCCAATCACGGTTTTAATAGGGACCTCAATGCCTGCTGCACTACAGAAAGTCTATTCTCACGACGCCATTCTCCACTTTTTGACTTAATTTCTGACTCGTACCATTGTTAAGGGAAGACTCTTCGCTATGCCAGAATCGCATGTCGAGTTAGATCGAGAGAATGTACTGAGCTAAAGATCCTAACACGACACTGTGCATGGCGACATCGACTAATTCCAATAATGACTTTTACCTCCAGATTCCACGTTTTTTCACCAACCTGGAGAACAACTTAAACTACAACATTGGTAAAGTACGAGCCGTTAAGTTCACATTGTACATTATTTTGATCACCCACATAAGCGGCTGCGTGTGGTTTCTGGACGCCTGCTTTGGAAAAACGTAAGTACACACAGGCACGGAGCTGTTTAGAACACAGCGCTATCAAATTTAACCCCAGCCTATTCTTGGTTGTTCTACATTTGATATTGGCGCCAACAATAATAGCGGAAAAGTGGACCTTTTCCGAGGTCTGTGAACTTAGTTTGGGCTAATCAGCTTGAAGGACCCATGGACGTCGACATCCAGTAATGTTTGCTGATTGCATGTTTCTGATTTTATAGTGTGAAATTTGATTGAACGCAAGCAATTTTAACCCTAATAATATTCGTTGTGAGCGACAACCTCTGCAAGGCTTGCAAATTAGGTAATTGCATTTTAACTACTTAATTGGTGTTTTAAAGTTTCATTGCTTGTGTTCTTGTTGTAGATGTACTCCAGGAAGCTGGGCACAACACACTGGAGAAACCCAGACCAAGGCTGGCTTAGATGACTATATTGCCAGTCTCTACTGGGCAGCCGCAACCATGTCCTCAACAGGCTACGGCGACATCCACGCCCATAATAAAGAAAGCCAGCTGATTGCCACAGTAGTCATGCTCACGGGTCTCTTGCTGTATGGATACTGTCTAAGTAGCATTGCTGCTACTCTTGCCAATGCAGCAGCACCTAAGTATGTAATATGCTGTAAAAATCAAGCTCGGGCAAAACAAATAAGCCAAAACTAAAACAAAACAGCCAGAAAGTTACAGATATTAGATTGCAGTTACGAGGAACAAGAAAAAGGGATTTTTTGACAAAACTTTTCCTCAAAGTATTTAGTTGCCCTGTATAAGAAACTGAATTCAGAATAATCCTAATGAATTAACCCCTTAAGTTAATCCAGATCTGAATAATTTTGTGAAAGTAAAAAAGAAGAAAACAAAAACGCTCTCAACTGAAAAATTGATTTAGTTTTACGGCTTACGTGCACCTTCTGTAGTTCGTATAGTGTGATCGTATCGTGGTGGTTGTGGTTGTGGTGATGGTGGTAAAAGTAGTGGTAGTAGTAGTAGTGGAGAGTAGAAATTTAATTGCTAAACGTTCGGCTCTTGGATTAAAAGGGAATTTAATCTATAACAAACCCTTTTTTTCAGGGTGGAATTTTTCGCGAAAATGACAGCCGTACAAGAATTCATGGCGGAGCAAAACCTGAGCCGGACGTTAATGGCCCGTACCGAGAGTTATCTAGCAATTTTGTGGAGAGTCCACAGGTAGCGGCCGAATAGAACCTTTCCTAAGTTTTGAAATGCATATTCCGAAATTTTTATTTTTGAGAAAAAAAAATTGGGCTCATCCTCGATAGAAGCTGCTATGAATCTCGCCAGTGGCGTAAGGCAAAGAACGACCAAGGCAACAAAGAACCACGAAACAATATAGAGCAGGGAAACAATAGCTCCAAAAACAAAGAACAGTTTCGCAGGTTCTTACGCCGAGGTAAACAAAATCCAAAAAGTATCCCGACACTGAAGTTGTTAGAGACATCTTGAAGGGAAAAAATCGTTTAATATTCCTTGGACAAATTGTTTGCCTCATTAACGTCGTTCGCACTTGTGTTTTCCAACAATTGTCACACCAATGATAAATGATATAAAATCTACCAAATGTTACCAAACTTGTCCGCCAATGGGCCCTCATTGATGTTAACCTGAGGTTACTTGAAACAGATCGTTATGTTTCCTTTGCTTTCTTGTACACTGCGAAGATCATTCAATTCATTTCATGTTTTTTTTATGACGTTAATGCCTTCATAATAGTAAGCCTTTTAATTGAAGGACATTTTTGTTTTTGAGTGATGTTGTTGTAATTAGTTATTTACGACTTTGTTTATTCAGGGGTGAGGCCATCCCGGGAGGAAAGAGTTTGATAGAAGATATGCCGCTGTCGCTTCAACAGGACGTCACTTATGAGGAAACAAAAGACTACTTGGAAAAAGTAATGTCCATTTATCATTTTATTTCTCAATACAAACATCTTTTAACTTATTCTTGTTACAACAAAAAACATAAAATTGACCACATTGCACGTTTTATCAAATAACTAAGAAGGTATTTAAAGCAGTGAATATCTCGTTTAAAAGGTCACAAAATATAATTTCAAGGAAAAAACGTCTTCATGAAACTAACATCTCCCGAAATATTAAATCACAAGAAAAGAATAAAAATAAGTCACAAAATTTTAGCACAACTGGAAATCTGCAAAAACAATTTCTGCAATTTTGAGGTTTCCAAGCAAACATTTCCTTGTTCTATGATGAAATCTGTCGTGAAAACCGCGAAGAAAGCGACAAAATCTGGAATTAACTAAGATTTTTTTTATCCAAACAGAAGGATCGCATCTCAGTTACCATAGCAAAGGCCGGTCAAAGCTCAAGTTTCGCGTCCTCTACTCATTGGCATAATTGCTATAAAACGATTTTTATAATACATTTAGTCATCATAGTCAAATGTTTTGCTGTAAAATCAAAGATTGCCATGTTTTTAAATACCTTTATTTAAATCATCTTCAGGTTCCTATCTTTATGGAGACAGATGCTAATTTCTTGCGACAGTTATCTCTGAAAACCACTTCATATCTTTTCTCACCAGGTCAGTAGATCGCCGACTTTTCAGTAGCCCTTTACCTAATTTCATGTTTTTATTCCAAAACTTATCTGACCCTAATTTGTGTTGATTTTAGGCGACTTCATCGTTTATGCCGGTGACATGGGCAGAGAGATGTATTGTGTCAGAAGGGGCCTGGTTGAAGTCATTGGTGATGACGACTGCACTGTGGTCGCCACCCTGGGCCCTGGGGCCTACTTTGGCGAGGTACAAAACGGTTTCGTCACTTTGTTGTCTCTGTTTAACTGTAACTTCGTATAATCGGCGGACCTTTTTTCCCCGGCAACACTTCTGCCATCTTTTTGAAGCGCAGTAGCCAAATTCCTAACCTGAATTGTGAATACCGTAACTTCGAAGATATTCTGAAATTTCATGCGTTGGACTCAGTGCTAACCTATTCGAAAAGAGCTTTAGGCAGCTCTGCTTTACGAACAAGATTTACACGCCGGCTGCATGTGCAAGGGACTTGATTTGAGAGAAATACTTTAGAATAATGCCATCAAAAGGTTTTGCATTTGGTGATAAAGCGATCAGTTTTCGTTCGAGTGATTGGCCAGTTAACAAGTTTCTTCTTTATTTTGCAATAGAGTTCTCGATTTGCACAACAGTATTTAAAATCTTAAAACTTCAATAAAGTGATTTATTATTTATTTAATCATTTACTTATTTTTATCTATTAATATCACTGCCTATATCCTACGTTTTCCCCTAAAATAGTCTCGAATTTGACTCATGGGTATTAAAATCTTACAGGTTGGGAACGGTATACGTTTTCAGATGTTGTTGTTAATTTTCGTCCTGTTTGTATTTATCTAGATCGGTCTTATCTTTGGTGAAAACCGCTTAGCTACAGTGAAAGCAAGAACATATTGCGAGATTCTCATGTTGACCAAGCCCGCTCTGGATGAAGTGCTGGCAAATTTTCCAATTGTGGCGAGGTTTGTTTAAGACACATTGTTAATTAAAAATATACAAGGGCGTCCAATCCAAGCACAAGAGAGTTTAAGGTGATTCCAATGAAAAAGAAGGAGTTATCAAAATTTTCTAAGACTTCGTCCAGTTCATAATTATGTTATGAGCATTGCAAAAATGCAATAAAAAATGGGGGTCACCGTGCTCGTTTTTGTGCAACCTGGACGGCTATTATGGTAAATATGACCCTCGAGGTTTATATTAGGAATCCTAGTAATCCGAAAAGGGAGCTATCATTTCTAGAAAAAATCATTTCTTGCATTAAAATATCGAAGCAGTTATACAAAATAGACTTTAATTTTACATAACAAACTATTTTAATTGAACTGGAATAAAGATTATAAAAGAAATTAGAGATTTTGCTGCGTGCGCACGTAAGCAGCATTACCAAAATACGTGCTTTTTAAAGACTTCAAATAAAAATATCTCAAAATAGAATAATCAACTTTTCTTTAAATCGCGATATATTGTAGTCAACCGTATGTCATTTAAGTTAATGCCTTAAAAAATGGGGGTCACCGTGCTCGTTTAGAAGAAAATAACCATTAATTTCCCTGCTAAGCTTAATCTGAAGGAAATGCCTTAATGTTGTGTGCGCGAGCGCTCGTGCGCGCGCTAAATGACGCGAAAAATCGTGCGCAGCAAGGATGCGCAATGCAATTCAGTGGAATCACCTTAAGCACTGACCCTTTAGAGTCATGGACGGCAATATAAGACAGATTTTCTACTTTACAGTGCAAAAGAAATCTTATAATATCTAGACGGAATTAAAGAGTAAATGTATTGTTCTCATCTCGGTGCTTCGGTCAGATACCTGTTGAATCATCCAGGCCTCAGTTGTTCAAGGGATGCAGGATAACGCTATCCGACCTATCCAAACAAGACAAACTATGATTTCAACTGCTATAATGTAATATAAAACACGTTTTTTTTTTCTCTCAGCATGACTATTTTAAGAGCTACCCTAATCCCAGCTCCATCTTGCCCATCTGGACAAAGAACTATACTTTTTAATTTTTTGTAAATAGACCATTTTTTACATGTCTTTGTGTGTAGGTACCAGATTTAATCGTCGTTTCTGTCTGCCGGTCCATTGTGTTGTGTTCCTGGGTAAGACACTTCACTTTCATAGTGCCTCTGTCCACTCAGGTGTATAAATAGATACTGGCAGTAGCCCATCTCCTAGTCGCTTCATGCTACAGATACTGGGATGAGCCCCGGCCTGATGAGCCACTGCAGGGCTAGAACATGTACTTTTCCTACCACTCGAATTCGTTACCTTTGTTTTTCAGGCAAATATATGAAGCTGGTGTCGACAATGAACATCTCAAGGACGTTCGCAAAGCCGCTCTAGAGTCAATAAAGGCAGCTGTTAGGCGATTGTCCATTAAATGCGCCCACAAATCAGCATCTGTCAAGTCATCCAAAAGTTCTCAGAAATCTGCCAAGAAAATCAAGAAAACAAAAAGCGGACGCGTATCCCCGGGAATGAGGTACGCGCATGCACATGAGTTAACGATTTCACACATGACGTGAAATCATACGGGCCAAACCTAGATTATAGTACTCATGCATGCGTGATCTTAGAACTGACACGCATTACAATGAGGTGTGCGTTTCCAATGTCGCTAAGAAACCGAGTCCACGCCCCACGAGTTATAAAAAGAACGTTGGTGTATGACGTTTTTGCGTTGTTTTCCGCCTGTTTGGATGACGCCCAAACTACATTCGTCGGTTCGTAGCTGACGTGATAATTATTGACTGCCTGTTTGCGACACAAATTACCCGTGACATCCAAGTGAAAACAGTTATAAAGGAGCGTTCTTTTGAGAACAGCAACTTAGTGGCTGTTCTGTGGCTGTGTTAAGCTAGTGGATGTGTTTTCTTTCAATACTTGTAAAACCTGTTTATTTTTTTCATATTCAGCTTCATGCAGACAGGTCTGATGTCAGTTATGAAGGATTTGAAAGAGGATATCAACAAACCATACCATGATCTTCATCCTGTCTTACGAGTGTTATCCTGGCTGCTAATGAGGTGGATACTCGACAGTTTAGTTACAGTTTGTATAGCATAGCATTAGTTACTTTATATAACTGCCATACAGCGATTTTCACTTGACACAGCATGAAAACATAACTTTTAACTGTGGTGTAAAGCTTAAGTAAAGCTGGCGTAAATTTGAATTTAATCAGCTTCACGCTAACTTTACATTTTTTAAAGCCGACCTTTATGCCAGCTTTACACTCAAGTTTAAAGGCATGAAAAGAAACACTTTACACCAACTTTAAATCGCATCTACACACGGTAGCGTAAAGGTCGGTTTAACCACCTCTAACAGCATTTAATTGATGGTGTAAAGTTGGATAACCAACTTTACACCAGATTTAACGACATTTAATTTCACATAAATTCCAATTTTCATGCTGTGAATTGAGTGTCGAAATTAACTCGCATTTGCTTTGGTTTTGCATTACTAGCCTTAGTGATTGGCTTAGAAATCTCAGAAGTAAGACCGAAAACAATTGTGACTCGCTCGCGTTTTCCCGTGCGTCACGCTGACCACATGTATTTTCTTCGAGTTTGATTAGTTCACTGGATTGTCTGTGTCCCATGTGACTGCCCAGACTCACTCGATAGAAAATTACTCTATATGTACCCAGTGTTTGAACTCAGAGGTTTTTAATCAAATATGCACGCCAGGAAGATGTGGGATCGAACGACAAACACGAAAGACAGTTTTTGGGTCACATTTTTAAACACCGAAAAGAGAGATGAAAATACCACCCGCCCGAGTGTTTGATATATCTTCTCCATCCTCCGAAACTAAAACTACAGGGAAAGCGTAGAAATAAAATCATAAAATTCGATACGCAGTAATGGTTCCGTTTGTCTTAACCTACTGAATTTCAAGTGAATCCAGGAAGAACGTGACAAATTTCTTCCCTGTAGTACATAGAAACTCATCAATACCTATAATCAGGATTGTTTGTTGAATTAAGGGTTACTTGATCTTTTGTTGTTATCTCGGTTATATTCACAGGCGCGCCATCTTGCCCGACAGTTCGTTTTTTGTTGTGTGGCATGGTGTCTCTCTTGTAATCGCCGGGATATTTCCTTTCACACTAACCCTGCAGGCAGCTTTCTTACACACTACTACCAGTCTCTGGATCGTGAATTATTGTTTTGATTTCCTCTGCTTGGTGGACATGTAAGTGTGGAAGAGCCGATTTGGTTGTTTGTTCTTTTGTATCGCGAAGCACAAAGTATTAGATAATACTTGGGAATCAACTAACAAAACAATCTATAATATTTTAGTATGTACTAAAACAGTGGATAGCGTCGATGGCGCGCGCTGATTGGCTACTCAAACTCTGGATATCCTTTGTTAGTATATACACACTCAGTGATCTTGGCTATTCCAGCAATCTGATTGGTTCGCTATCTCGGGCTAATGCCGCATTATTCACTCGCTACCGAGTGGATAATGCATTATCCCATAAAACATAAAACAAAATGGCCGCCGTGAACTCGCGTTTCGCTAGCGTTTCAGAATCAAAAATAGTGAAAATAAAAGACGACAGCGAGCCAGAAAACACCAAGAAGGCAACGAACTCTGGCCTAAAAGTTTTTAAAGATAAGTGAAGAAGTCATGTTTTGCAAACAAGTGTTTTTCAGTTTGTTTATCGAGATAATTACTGTGATCAATTCGACCTATCGCTAAATAGGCAGCAATTAATCTTCACGACTACAATTTGTTTCATTACGAGTATTTTTGTAGACTGGTTTGCCTGACAGAACGAATTTATCACCGAAATCGAGGAAATAGAAAAAGAAGAATTGAAGTTTTATATCTCCGCGAGAAAACAAGACAGGTCATATTTCAACAAGGCAACACTCACCTCAATTCGAGCCGCCATTGACAGGCACCTTCGCAACGAGCCAAACAACAAGCCTTTCTCGATAACTTCGAAAACTTTGTTTGATCAGTTATCGATTTCCAAGCAGACTTTCGATTAAAGTTGCCGATTTGAACTGTGTAAAAGGACCATTTTGACGAGGATTTTATCGAAGATTGTGTATTTGCCATGTTAAAAGAATCTGTAAATAGTTTTGTACGTGTTTCACGCATGAATTGAGACGTCAAATTAGACGTCAATAAAATTGCCTTTCATAGGTTTCCTTTTGAAAATGTCTAGATTGTCTGCTTTGAGATCACTTTGTGTGTATATACTAAAACAATTATTCTTTTCAATCTCGGTGAATAGCGGCAGAATATTTACCTCGCCGCTACGCGGCTCGGTAAATATTCTGCCACTATTCACCGAGATTGAAAAGAATAATTGTTAATTAGTATATACTAAAGCAGTGGATAGCGTTGTTGGCGCGCGCTGATTGGCTACTCACTACTAGGAGTCAAAATTGTCCCAACACTTATGACCCGAATTGTAGGAATACTGTCCCTAGGCTGTCCCCGTTTGGATGGTGGGTTCTGTACTCTACCGTGAGCGACCCGTGAGCTGTTTGCATGCTCATCGAAACAAGAGAGAATGCCTGAGGACTAGTTTGGGTGACGTCATAACAGTGAGTTATCCTACCGACCTGCAATATACCTGGAGAGCACGATACAAAATAACATGTTATAATTTAAAGAACTTCGCTCTCATTCAGTCTTGTTTCATTTCAGGTACATCAAATTTCACCTCGCATTTTACAACGAAAACAACGTTTTGGTGACACATCCGCTCTTCACTGCTCGTAATTATCTTTGGTAAATATATGGTCGTTGTTGTTGTTATTTTCGTTTATTTGATTCCTGTCGTAGCATGTTTACAAACATGCGACAACTTGTTGACTATGTGCTAAAATCCAAAAATGAAATACAGCCTGAACTTCATGATTTCAATTCTTTCAGTCTCCTGCTAGAGCGAGGTCTTAGATTCACTAGCCGTACAATGTTCGATCCTTGCTCTGTTTGGTGGTTGGTCGGCTTTGAATTGTTTCATCCTAAAACAGTGGAAACCCTTTTAATAAGGGCACCAAAGGGACACGCAAAAGGGTCCGTATTACCCGGGTGTCTGTATTAAGCTAGCGCTGCGAATGAACGTCAAGGAGACATACTTCATAGATACAAAGACTAAATTCTACAACGTAATTATGCTACTGCATAACCAGTAAAACGCATTAACCTATAAATTTTTTTAAAAGGGTACAATTAGTACACAATCGTTTTAAAAGAAACTGTGATGCACAGATAAGCAGTGATCGAAAAGTGTCCGTAAATTAAAGCCGAGGCGAGCTTTGCATGAGAGCGGGTCACTCTTGTCACAGAGGCGACTATTGTCCGTATAAACAGGTGTCCGTATTAAGCGAAATAATGTAAGAGAAAATGTATGAGGCTTTTGTCGTGATTAACAAAGCTGTCCGTAATAAGCTGCGCTTGTTTCCGTAAAGCACGGTTCCACTATAGCATCAAATCAGAGACAATACAAATATCCGGAGACTGAACGTTATAAGCATGGAAATTTCCGGAGTGGACTCTCAGAGATCGTGCATGGGAATCGAATTGAATCGAGGGGGTCGAAAAGAAACATTTTACGACTGTTGTCTTTGGCGAAAAGGAGCTGCTGAATACACATGTAAACAAACCAATTTCTTTTTCTGTAGGACAAATTTCTCGTTGGATCTTCTTTGCTCATTCCCTACAGACATCATCGTACTAGCTATTTGGCCTGATAGTCTCGGTAAGTCCGTAAGTCAGTAGTTTAGTTCTTCTCAGTAACTCCGTTTTACGGTTCTCAGGTAAATTCAGTTTTTTCGGATAGCTTATATTTTGGTAAGTTAGTTTTGTTCGTTTATCGATAAGCTCAGATTCTCTCGATCTATTTTCCACAAGGTAAAAAAATATTATTTTTTGTCATCTTTTCCTCGGTGAAACCAGTTTTTGTGTTTGAATATGTTCAGTATATTTCTTGGTAGCATTAGCATATGGCGTAATGTTCTTGGAAAGTTTTGTTAGTTTCTTTTTCGCCAAGTTTTTTTTTTGCTTACGTTCAATTTTTTTTATCAAAATGGTGGCAATGTTTCGTGATTTATGAAATATAAACAAAATTCTTTCTGTTTTATTTTTTTAGGTGTTCTTCGTATACTATCCTTGGCTCGTCTTAACAGATGTTTATATATGTACAAAATGGTACGTGTGCACAATTATGGCGCAGCATTTCTAAAGCCGTTCTCTTATCCTGATAGTGTTATGTTTAACAAAGATAACTTTTCCCCCAAATCAATAACTTTTGCCTGAACTATAGCTTTAAAGAAAAGCTTTTAAGGCCACAAAAATTGCAACTGTAATACTCGAACTATTCAATCGCTGCTTTATCTATTTTGTGTGTTTCTTGCAATTCTTACACCTAATTTATTTCTTATTCTTTTTTAGCAACAATTTTTCCATTTCATGACGGATTCGATCGGAAAAAATACGAACCTGTTAGGGTAAGGAGAGTGCTTGCAAATAAGAGCAGTTTTATTAAATTTTGATTGGTTAACGTGATTTTCTTTAAGGATGGAACTGTCAATTTAACAAAATATGTTAATATGAGACCAAAATGTAAATAAAGACAAAATCAACAACAACAACAACAACAACAAAATCAACAAAACAAGC
Source organism: Meandrina meandrites (assembly GCA_963693305.1). Lineage (NCBI taxonomy): Eukaryota > Metazoa > Cnidaria > Anthozoa > Scleractinia > Meandrinidae > Meandrina > Meandrina meandrites. The sequence goes on from OY855903.1 coordinate 63,312,785, forward strand.
AAAAAACAAAAAAACAAAAACAAAACAAAAATTACAAACAAACAAACAAAAAAAACGAAACAAAAAGAAAAAGTTTAGTAATTTGATTTTCGTTGCACTGCCAGTCGTGACGTTTGGGAGAATTGAGGGTCTAGTCAGATTTTGGGCGAACTTGCAGCCGTGAAAACTCACAAAGCATGAGCCTGTCGCATTTCCTAAAACGCCTTGCTACATGTAGTTATGCTGAAAATATATGTTTCTTTTTGACATCACACAGGCAGCTTAAGTGTGCTCTGTACATGGCGACCTTTACTCATTGTATTGCTTGTGGTTGGTTTCTGCTCGCTTGTAAAGGAATTGAAAATGGTGATCATTCCTGCTCATCGGATTCTTGGGTAGAGGCAGAAGAACGCAGCTTAGGTTGGTAGAACATGGAATAAACCATAGCGTGATATTAATGATGACAAAGGCTTTATTTGTAATGTGGTTATCTACATGTACGTCTATCTACTGTGTAACTTCTCTCTCTCTCTATTATATCTGTCTGTCTGTCTGTCGTCTTTGGTTCTTCCTCAGGATGATACATAAGTAGAGATGAGCTACACATGGCATAATTCAGCCTATCTCTATTTTTTTTTTCATTAAATGCTCTTCAAAAGTACGCCATAGCACGTCTTTAGCAGTATGTTGTAGGCTATATTTTCTTTGAATTGTTTTATTTCCACAGAAGCGAGCCCTAGTTATGCGCCACTGAATTGCTTCTTACAATACAGTTTGGGACATTTGGTAAATTTTAAGCCCCTTTTGGCATTTATTTTGTCGACAGGAAATAAAACATTTGGATTTCAGTACATAACTAGTCTTTACTGGGCAGCGGCTACCTCGGCCTCGGTTGGGTACGGAGACATTCACGCACATACCACAACAGAGGTAAGCGTGACAGTCACGCCAACTTTATTCTCATTATTTTTAATATCTTTACGTACTTAATTTGAATAAACATGTATGCGTGCACATGTTAACGGTTGCTCTGTTGTCGCTACGTCTAATTACCGCCCGTGTGCATAATAAAGTACTGTGATTATTGACCTTTACGTCACTATCAGATAACTAAAACAGTGAAAAAGAAAACAGTCCCGTTTTCAGGTTTCTGAAATACGTTTATGGCTAGTGAAATTAAGAGCAATTTACAAGCACGCAAAACATTTTTCAAGAATAGTTTTTGACTTCTAGTTATAATTATATTTATTTTGTATACAGTTTAAATTTGCATTTTTAAGCTTAGTTAGGGACTCTCTGAAAACTCCATTGTGTGCAGGAAGTTTCCAAATAAAAGATTGTCATTATTGATTTGTTTGCTCCTTGCTCAATAATCCTGAAAAACTTATTGGCCAGCTGGTAAATAAATCCATTGACGGACAACTAACTGATTAATTGATTGATTGATTGATTGACTGACTGACTGACTGACAAACAGACTGGCTGATTGAAGGTTTGATTGATTGCTTGATTGATTGCTTGATCGACTGTCTGTATCTCTGTCTGTCTGACTGACTGATTGATTGATTGACTGACTAACAAGCTGAATGATTAACAGTTTGATTAATTGATTGATTGATTGATTGATTGATTGATTGATTGATTGATTGATTGACAGATGACCTTTGCACTGGTTTGTATGATCATTGGTATCGTATTCTATGGTTTCATCATCGCCAGTGTCGCTGCCGGTCTGGCCAACGCTGACGCACAGCGGGCTCGCTACCAAGAAAGACTTGACGCCATCAAGACTTTCCTGGAGGTACAAAATAAAACACTGATCGTAATAAACAAGCATAACATTATTTTTAAGTTGGTAAAGGCCCTCCAGCGGTTATACAGTCCAACGTAACGCGCTTCTCACTTTGATTTTTGTCAGCAGTACTGACAAAAGAATTGCAAGAATACGCTACTGAAACGATTGCTCAAGGTTGCTTAGTTATTTTACCTAAGGCTGTTGAGGTATTCAAATAATAAAACGAGAAAGAGTCTCCTACCGAATCCCCGGAAGCACTACATGTGATAAATTTTCATTGTTGTAAAGGACAAAGGCGCACTACAAGAAAACACTCAAGTCTGCTTCTTTTGCGTAAGACATGCCACATTATTTATATTTGAGTTTATTGTGAGCACTTGCTTTGCAGTGATCTGGATTTGGTTTCTTTATTTCAGGAGCAAGATACCTCGGACAAACTAACAGCCCGTATTGTAAGGTATGAAAAGAGCTTTCGTAAAATAATACTTATACTTGTTTGACCTGAATGGCTTCCTGCTAACTCACTGTTGATAGACCGATTGATCAATATCACTTGTTTATCTTTTTCAGCTATTATGAATATCTATGGCTCAGGAATAAAGGAGTCGACGCCAGCTCATTGTTTGAAGGCCTTCCGCTGTCTCTCCAAGCCGACATCTCTCTTAGTCTATACAAAGACCTAATTGAAAGGGTAAGATCATGATATTGTCTTGTTTTATCGTTTTATGTGCACTCGTCATACGATATGCAACAGCCCCGTAAGATAAAGCTGTGCATCAAAACCTAGTATCAAGATCAATCAAGGACTGACCGATGAATTGTCTTCCTTGTATAAGCATGTCAACCATTTCAGTTTGTAATGATTTTTGATGACGTTTTCACATAGGTTTGCTACTGTTAGATTTTCCATGAGTCTAACCAAACTTTTACGAGCTCGACTAGGATTCAAGAGAACCTGATTTCCATTCGGATCATGAACTGTGAAATATGTCTGATGGTATAACGTCTTTACTGCTTGTGATAAACGGTCAGACAGACTAATTCGTCACAAGTAATTTTTTTTTCAACCAGGTACCTTTATTCGAGAACACGGAGATCGGTTTCTTGAAGATGCTAAGCATGAAGGTGAAACCTGTTTATTTCCTGTCCAAAGAGTACGTGGTACGAAAAGGAGACATTGGACAAGAGGTGAGGATCCCATTACTGTTTTTTAACCGCCTTCCCTATCCATTTTGTCAGCATGAACCGTATTAGGATAAAAAAAAAACCCTGGACACTTCTAGTGACTTCGAACTATCTGTGCAACCAACTGCTTAATAAAACGAATCTGTTGCACAATCTCGGATGGTCGTGCACCTCTCTGTTCAGAATTAGATAATAGTTTATGTACTTCCAGAGAACAAGGTTACAACATAAGAGATGCATGCCCTCGACGTGTTTCTTTTGATGACCAAAAAGAAATAAAGGTCCTGAATGTAGATCACGTGGGCAAATCCCTCGAACGCGGTACCAATTTAGCGCGATCCCAAAGTGACCGTATGGGCGGGAAACATTTGTACAAGAATAAGAACTTATTTCTCCACGGAGAGAATCCATGTACAAATACCCTTCCCATAGATCATATGTACAGCCAATTAAAAACACGCGTGCTACTTCGTTCAATGCATTACTACTTATAGGGAAGGTTATTATATTATTATTATTATTATTATTATTATTATTATTATTATTATTATTATTATTATTATTATTATTATTATTATTATTATTATTATTATTATTATTATTATTATTATGACTTTATGTCCTATCATTTAGATGTACTTCATCCACCGCGGCACTGTCGAAGTTGTTTCTGAGCACGATGAACCGATTGTTTTCGACACCATGGGTGAAGGAAGATTCTTTGGAGAGATAAGCGTTGTCTTCAGTTGTCCAAGAACAGCATCGATCAGGTTAACCTGTCTTAACCTGAGTATGAGGCTTTTCTGGAAGGCCTGGTACTCAGGTTACTAATGTCTTAGACATAGAGGAATCGTGAAGAGATTCTTTCAAAAAAAAAAAGAAAAATGCCAGGCGAAACAAAAAAATTGTAAATGCAAACACAATTTTATTAATAGGGAGTTTAAGAAAACCTAATACTCGTTTACATGCATAAACTAAATATGCTTAGCTAAGAAAAAGTTCACTGAGTATTAGTGATTATATTGTATTTAGCCTCATTAGAAACGACGCGTTGAAAGACGCGTAAAGTTGCGTAAACTTACATACAATTCAATTGTAAATCATTTTTAAACATTACATAAGCACTTTTTAACTTTCCTATAGCCTCCTTTACCTGCTTTAATCGATTCGTAACCCTTCTTTATGCCATTCCCTTCCAGGGCGCAAACTAATTGTGATGTCTTCGTGCTGACCAAAAAGGACCTGGACGAAGTACTTACCCACTATCCACAAATCCGCAAGAAAATTCTGGAAACAGCCGAGGAAAGGCAGCGAATGGTGGCTGAACGCGCCAAGGCTTTCGCCAAGAAGAAAGAAGAAGACAAGAAGCGAGAGGAAGAAAACAAACTAAAGGTTTGTAAGATGTTTGACTTGAAACGTCCAGGTAATTATTGAGACGTTACTTCAAGGCAGGTCCTTCGCGGTCAATACTCAGTAGGGTTTCCGTGCGCCAACCGGATGGTGCAGGAAAGGAATCAACCGGTTAGAGTAGGACGCTGGGTCCGTAAACGATTCCCGAACACAGGGTCATATATATGTGTTGAGATTGTCGTTGGTTCTCGTCCTTGCTCCGTTTTTCCTCCGTCCACCAAAACCACCTCTTCTAAATCCCAGTTTGATCTTGAGACGGTGGATGAAGAGTTGACACTCTGTAGACATGCCACTGAAAATTCCTGGAGAAAGGGAAATGTCCATCTTGCTGCTGAAAAAAATATCTTAACCCCGAAATTTCGCAGCCTCAGGCAAGTGTTTCAAACACTTATTTTGTCGTCATTCGTCTAAGCGAGGGATGGCTCGCGCGGCTCTTCCCTTTTCTGTGACGGTTTAAGTTGACAAAAGAAAAATCGATAAAGAAACTGGCTGTTAAAAGACACGTACAGCTGTTTTCAATATTAAACAAGATCATTTCTAATATTTGTTTCTTTTGGGGCCAACACTTTCTACTATATCTTTTTACAGGCACAAGAGGAGGGAAAAGACGAAGACAAAGTAACCTTCGAGCTTGAAGAACCCGCTGAGCCCACGCCAACAACTGGACAGCGAATCCTCGCCACCGTGCAGTATTTCAAAACCCGTCTGGCTGACCTGTTTGTCCACTTCGTGATTTTGCCCGATAGCAAGCTGAGGCTCATCAAGTATATCAACTGCTTGTTTGTGTTCGCCACTACCCTCTCTATTACTTACATGGTAGGTAATAAAATTGCGAGAAAGAAGCGCTAGATTGCGTCGCAGTATACATTTCTTTGATTTTAGAAACAAGACTATCACCCCATTTTTGAGTTTTGAACACCTTTCAAACTCATTGATAATTCATCATAAATTAACGGAAATCAGTTGGTGGCGGCGGTTGGAAATCTAATCTTTCTCCATTTACTCCTTATCGTTAGTTCCGATTCAGACGATACACTCTTTTTTTTTATAAGAACCTTTTTTATAAGAACGTTGAGGCTGAGATTTGCCCAAATTTTAAGAACATGCTAAGAACATACCCCAGGCTGAGAGTCGGAGAAGGACTTTATTTTGACCATTTGTTTTATTTTTTTGTAAAATGAGCATAATAAATGAATGCAAAACTGTGGTCCAACAGGAGTGCTTTTAAAAGAAATTTGTCCGCGACACCAAATCAACAACTTCATACACCACATTCGGTGAACAATGCTGTTTGATACGTTTTCTGGTTTTGTCCATATTGATTTAATGAAATACTATGGTATGGAAGTTAAAGGGGCTTTGTCACGAATTTTAACAGTTTTTGAACAGCCAAAATTTATATTTGTGTCGAAGGAAACCAAAAAACAATAGTCCACTTTTACTAACAATTGCTATATTAGAGCAGCAAAACTGTTAACAGGCGTCTTTAGCTGCAGATGGCTACGATGGAAATGGATTACAACTTGAAAAGTTTAGCTAAACTTTTCAAGCTGTTTCCGCACGTCTTCAAAAAATCGATATTTTATAGCCGTAGTTAGATTTCTATCCATATATTAAGGTTATATCTTCCTTTAGATGTTCAAAGGTAATGATTTTCAATGGTTAAGTTGCCTACCACTAATTTCAGAACAGTTTAGACCAATAATATGCAAAATCCTCGTGACAGAGCTCCTTTAAGAACGTCTTAAGAACATTTTCAGCCTCAAATCGTGAAAAAAATAAGAACGCTCAGCCTCGACCCCAAAATTAGACGTTCTTATAAAAAAAGTGTACATCAAAAACTCGAGACAATATTTCATCACACTTCCAGACCGGTCTTTCTGCGCTTCACCTCGAAGTTCTTGCATAAAAAATACTCAGCTGCGCGTCGTATTTGCAACTCCCTTTTTTATGCATATATAAAAAAATATTCACTGCAGGATTCTCTTTGAAAGCTCAGTAGAGCTTGCTAAGATCTCCTGCCACTGGAAACTACTGAATGTAATGACTGTACCTATAATAATGGACGAATAAAAAAAAGTGTTTAGAAATGTGATGAAACACTCTCCCTCGTTATTTATATATTACATGGCTCGACAGTTATTTTTCCGTGTAATATATAGAAACAAAATTTCTAATATCTTTTGTCATTGTCCCCTTTTAGGCCGCTTTTCAAGATCACCCGTGGTATCTATTTGCATTCAACTATTTCTGTGAATTTTCATTTTACACTGAGGTGGGTGCTAATGAAATTAGTAAGAAAAATACAATTCGTCAAAAAAAAGAACATTTACAGTCGAAACCGAAAAAGCGTGAACGCCAAAAATAATTTCTGGAATGTTTATTGTTCTACGACCAATCAGATTCGAGACGTTACCGCAACAAACCGCAACAGTAATTAGCTAAAAGGTTTCGATTCTTTTATCACGAAACGACTTTTTCGTCTACATTAAGTCTTGAGATCACCACCGATTAACAAACACTCTGGAATTATTAATTTTCTTCTATTTCAGAGTTGAAGCATAATCAAAGAATAACTATAAACGATAAATACTGAAAAGAGAAAAATAATCGAACAGACATGGCTAGACAGCGCGTCTGGAAGCAGAATAAAATTGAATTTTCACAGCAAATGCAAATGCAACGCGTGCCGTTGCAAATTCAAATATGTGTGCCGTTAAAAATTGAAAAATGGGTGCCGTTGCGTGACATACTGGGCCGGAGAATTTTGCTGGGACGCGCTTCGTGAACTGTTCCGGCTCCGCATCGAAGTAAGGTAGAGAGAACATTTTTGTAAAGTTTATTCAATAAAATTTTGGTGAAATGGGGAAAAGGATAAAACCTAGAAATGATTGTAAGTAGAAAAACCGGATAGGTTGTATTTTTTTAAAAATAATCAAAAATTCTATTCTGCTTCCAGACGCGCTGTCTAGCCATGTCTGTTCGATTATTTTTCTCTTTTCAGTATTTATCGTTTATAGTTATTCTTTGATTATGCTTCAACTCTGAAATAGAAGAAAATTAACAATTCCAGAGTGTTTGTTAATCGGTGGTGATCTCAAGACTTAATGTAGACGAGAAAGTCGTTTCGTGATAAAATAATCGAAACCTTTTAGCTAATTACTGTTGCGGTTTGTTGCGGTAACGTCTCGAATCTGATTGGTCGTAGAACAATAAACATTCCAGAAATTATTTTTGGCGTTCACGCTTTTTCGGTTTCGACTGTAATATTTAAATATCCGTGAACTTCTGTGATTAGCGAGATATCTATTAAGGTTTTTAATTAAGTTTTTCACTTTTTGTCCCTGACCTTTTATCTTTTGTAAAATGTAAATTAAATTAATGTAAAGTAAATTACAGAAAAATTAAATTAAATTAAAGAAAATCTATTTTTGAAAAGGATTTTCATAACCGGCGTGCTTACTATTATTTCCGACAGATATACCTCAACTTTCACATGGCATACACGAACAACATCGGTGAAACAATTTGCGATGGTAAAAGATTACTGATCCACTACGCCAAAGGAATGTTGCCACTCGATCTACTGGCTTCGTTTCCCATCGATCTCTTTGCTCTGGCAGCGCCCGCGAACAAGCAGCTGTTTGTGTTGTCGTACTTGAGGCTGCTTCATTTGCTTCGCCTTATTCGCATGCAGCAGTTTTTCTCCGAGTTGGCCAAGAGGCTGAATATCGAGTAAGCAGAAAATGTTAACATACTTAAAGACAGATTCTCTTCTAAGCGTTTCTACCTTTTTAGGAAGATTTAAACAAACAAAATATTTAGCAATAGCCCAATTTCGATATTTTAATATTCAGCCTAAATTAAAAAAAATAGACATCACTACGAGGCTCCGGGGATTAAACCCCACAAACTCTATAGTTTACGATACCCCGAGCCTCGTACTGAGGTCTACTGTTGGCTGAATTTTAATATATCGAAATTGGGATATTATTTGCGAAAACTCAGGAAACACTGCTTACACCTTTGGAATTTAAAGGAAACAAAATAACTATTTCCCTCGGGACTATTCATTAGGTGTTAAGAGCACATGTTCACAAGAATCAAACAATATCGAAAATTCTTGGCAAGTGCCGAAAAATAGATTTCGCTTATATTCTTACCACAGGTAGGTCTTTGTGAGAAACAAACATCAGCATACTTAGTTTGGCTGAATATCGATTTGTTTTCGAGAAAATCGATAATCCTTGAAAACCGCCATATTGCCACTTTCGGAGCTCAAAATTTATGCCGAGTTTCGTAGCTTCGCGTGAAAAAATAAAGCACTCTGGAAGGAAAATACCGGCCAAATGTTGTAGAATGACATCAAATAAGTACGTGGAAAGCAATTTTAGTCCTTCGTGTCCTTTTATTTACAAAATATAATTAAATTTATTTGACAACCTTTTAATAGGGTTCAAAATTGGTCAAACTTATCGTCTAATTTAAGTATGTGCGAAGCGAAATAATTGGTCAAAAATTCGGTATTTGCAAGTCAAAGGACTGTTCTTTACGACTTTAGAAGGATTAGCTGGGGAAGTGATTTCGTGCGATGTTTTCGAATTTCGAAGTTGCCTAAAATTCGTCTATTAGTTATCGTGGAGATACCGCCGTTTATGTAAACATTTCACGCAAAGGTTGAATTTTTCCCGACGCGAACTTAACTGTGTCTAATAAAAACGTAGACATGCTTACCTTGATGTTGCTGAAGCATTTTAAGCGTTGTATTCTTCATTCACGATAAAACCCAAGCCCGCGGTGAAGATAGTTAAACGATTTTCCTGACGCCATGTGTCATTAATTTCCTTGTCTTGAAGTGACATCTCTTTTTCATTCGTTCTTGAAAATTAAACACTCCAGTCTCAAGTGATCAAGGTAACAGCCATGCATAGTATTTTTGCTTTAAATCAGCTTCGAACTGAGAAGCAGAGGCAGATAAACCGATTCAGTGGCAAACCGTCATTTCAAAAACTGCCATTTGTCCCGAGGCAGCTAATTTATTCACAAGATCAATTTCACCTGAAATTGACAACCACTGCGGTGACAAAGTAAGAAGCAAGTACCGTACCTTTTTGGTATCTGGTTAAGGTATTTTGTTGTTGTTATTTAAATTTGAGCTTACAATGACACACAGCTGGACTGAGCAGATAAAGAAATTTCAATCAGTTCAAATAAACCACCGTTTGCAAAAGTTGCTAAATGGTTGCGTGTAAACGCCTTTTATTTCCGGGCCGGAAGTTCTTCTGTTGAGTTGCTTCGCTTTTCCTCACTTTTAAAATTCATATCATGGCACTTCCTTTTTAAGTTGAAACGCAGAAAGAGATAAAATAAAAGTCTTATTGTTGCCGTTAGATCGGCCGTCCGTCAATACTCAAGGATCATCCTGTAGAATCCAGCCTGAATAAGATCGAATTTGGGGAGGGGGCTGGGGGGTGGTTAGCGGTGGAGAAGGTGTCCCCGCCTGAGCTGCGGTGTGCGGTAGTTGCCTCGCCTCCTCACTTACGAAAATAGTATTGCGTTGACATAACGTTTAGACAACAATTACCTGAAAAGAGTGCATTAGTCACGGCAAGTTTCATTTCACATTTCACAGCACGTTGGTTTGTTCTAGGCTGTCAGCAAAACAAATACCCATAGTGGTCATAATCACCCGCTGTAAAACGGATTTAAGTGAGTCAACGATTCCATATTATACCTCACCCAGAGAATCGGGAAACGTGAACATTGAATGTTATTAAATACCCCCACTCGCTGGACGTGTGGTGACGCCAGCTCATGTGCAAATAAATACCATTCTATATTCACACGACGTTTCAAAAAACGCAACGACGTTTTACTCTAGAATACCTCAACTTGGTATTTTTACCCTGCTACTAGCATTATATTACACACCTTTGCCAGAGTAGCTAGTAAAACGGTAGTGTTTCTTTTGGTATCACAGGAAATAATGATCTGGGCTATAGCTGTTCCGATCAGGTGGGCCGGCATATTAAATAGGTTTTGCTTACTTCACGACTGAAATAGTCATTAGCATAAATACAAAAACTTGACAACAAAATGCTATCATTTATAACCAAACGCGTTTTGGTTCCTTGGCATTGCTCATTACATAGATAGACGTCTTTTGTGCTAATTCTTGCACTGATTTCACTAAGGTCAATCACCAGCCAAATAATTTATTATACTCCTAAAAATTGCCGGGTATAAAAGACTTCTTGGGAATCTGATTCCAATTCCGTACGGGAGGGGGGGGGGGGAGGGGTTTGAAAAGATAAAAAATTTACACAAAACAATCAAAAGACTGTGACCGGCCGATTACACGGACGACTACCTTCCTTGCCAGGATTATAGGAGAAAGCCGCAACAGTTTGGTACTATAGTGAGAAGTTCTAATCTTTAGGATTGGTTAATCGTTTTCAAATAATTCATCATAATTCATCATTCTTTCGATTTCTTGTCCACCCATCCACCCTGCATGTTATTTTAATATCTGTGTTATTAAAACTGTCTGAACGCACACACTCATTTCTGAAAATTTCAGAATTTTTTCAGTAGAATGAAAATTACTCTCCAAAGAGCTAATATTGAAGGCAAATATTAATAATTAAGAATTATTATTTAATTAATCCTGCTATTTTGACATATCACTTTTATGTAATTTATGCATATGTACATATTTTGTATTTATTTTGGCTTTTATTTATAGTTCATGTGATGTCTTACAAGATTTTATCAACTTAATAAATGTAGATGAAAATGCATCCCACCTCAGAAATGATGGCAAAATGCAGGAAATGGCACTTGAGAGAACCCAAATTTGCAAAATTCTCTGGGAGGGCAAGCACGAAGACCCCCCAGAGGCTCGTTCCTTCGGAACTCGTGCAAGCGCCTCCGGCGCTAAAATACCTCCCAAAACATAAAAGAACCCCCCTCAACAGAATCCACCCTAAGGGCCTGAATTTACCTCATTTATTTCTTTTGCACTGACTACATCTGACTACAAAAATTCTCTTGTCAGTGTCTTGTAGCTGAATTAATGGTTGCTTTCGCTTCACTGAAAGAGTGAACACATCCATTTCCAGTGAGTTGCAAAAGTCTCGCATATCAGGCAGGATCTTAAATATTTTACTGGAAACGTTCCCAGCACCATGCTCTAACCTTGTTGCATACAAGGTCATCGTCTTGTCGTTTTGCACTTATGTTTGCCACAGTTATTGTTGAAGTGAAAAATATCGCTGTTACGACTTAACACATTGCCCTTCTCAGGACTTGAACCAATTTCGTATCCCCATTAGCGCTTATGGTCACCCGCACAACCCTCGCGATACATCCAAATAGCGTGTAACAACGAACTCGCATTTATTAGGCTTAAGTATTTATAGCCGAAACGTCTACGAAACAATGTAAAAAGAGTCAGTGACAATTCGTCTAACGTGAAATATGTCAACTCCCGACTCACAGACTACAAGTATTCGTTATTTAAAGTGTTTCGCATCTATGGTGCATCACTGAATTATAAGGCTAATGACCAGGGTGTTGATGTTGGGTACCCTCCCACTGCATCCCCCTATTGAAACTTATTCAGGCTGGACTCCACGGGATCGGATTCTTGAATATTGACTGTAGAGTGATCAAACGGCAGCAATAAAGCTTTTTTATCTCTTTGTTGCTTTAATCTAAAAAGGAAGATCTTGGAAAATAACGATATGAATTGAATAAGGAAAAGCGAAGCACTTCCGGCACGGAAGTAAAAGGCGTTTACACGCAATCATTTTGCAAACGGTGGTCTATTTGAACTGACTTAAATTTCTTTTTCTGGTCAGTCCAATTGTGTGTAATTTTAAGCTCAAATTTAAATAACAACAACAAAATACCTTAACCAGATACCAAAAAGGTACGGTGCTTGCTTCTTCCTTTGTCACGGCAGTGGTTGTCAATTTCAAGTGAAATTGTCCTTGTGAATAAATAAGCTGCCACGGGACAAATGGCGGTTTTTGAAATGACGGTTTGTCTCCTGAACCGGTTTATCTTCCTCTGCTTCTCAGTTCGAAGCTGATTTAAAGCAAAAATACTATGCATGGCTGTTACGTTGATCACTTGAGACAGGAATGTTTTCAAGAACGAATGAAAAAGAGATGTCACTTCAAGACAAGGAAATTAATGACACATGGCGTCAGGAAAATCGTTTAACTATCTTCACCGTTGGTAACATTGGCTCTTAATATTTACCTTGATTTACCAATATTCATTTCGCCTTCGGAGACCAACACGCTAGAGCTCTAGTCGGTTGCTGATTAACTAAATTGAGGTGCAGTATCGTTTGGACTGTGCATGCTGAGTAGTTGCTAATCAATGTCATGAACTGTACAATCATAACACGAATAATTTTGGAGCTATTAACCGAAACGCCCCTTAAGGACGTTCGCGCTAATTGTTTATGCGCATCCTTACTGCGCACGTAATTCCTGTCGCAACGCTACGCCACGTCATGCATCGAGCGCGCGCGCTGAGGAAACTTTCCAACCACATATAGGGTGAGTAGCCGTTGCGATAACTTCGCTTGCAGTTTGCTAGCTTAAATGGTCGGTGACCCCTACTTTTTCCTTAACAGATCACTTTTGTTAACGATTATCTACGTAGGTTGATTTTTTTGCCCCACGCACGTTCGAATTCCGCTTTTTGATCTTTTCGTTTTGCCGTACGACGGGTTCAAATGCCTCTTCCAGGGCTAAGTTTTGCATAAAAGATGGCAACACTTAAAATTACTTACGCAACAGACGCACTTCTTCAAAATATCACCAAGATCGTTTGCCTCCGTTTTCTCATCATCGATAATTTAAACTACAAACCTTGAAAGCCGTGCGAAATTACGTGCGCCAATTTTTCAAAATCAGGGTAGTTTTCTACAGACTTTATCTCTGAAACGAAGTCGGTGACCCCCACTTTTTTTTTGTATTTCTGACACAAGTAACTCATTATCCGTCCCCAGTAAAAATTTTAGAAAAATCTATCGACTAGACAATTTTCACGCGAACGTCCTTAAATCGAATATATCTCACTGGATCAATTTGGAGTTGATCACTTGCGTTCTCTTGTGTTTGTTTTCAGCGTGTTTAAAGTGCGCATGAGCAAATTCTTCTTTCAGTTGGTAATTGTCATTCATGTCTTTGCCTGTGCTTGGTATTGCCTTGCCTGCCCGCTGGATGAATGTTCTAATGAGCTCAACTGGGTCAAACACCAAGGTATGATGAGTTGTGCACAATCAATTGAACACTTTAGTGTTTTTCTATCTCGGTAAGAAACCGATTTCATAACCCTGGACATATCTTCTTTGGGACTGTGAGCAGCTGCTTTCATTTCCTGGCGGGCGCACGTGAAAAGATTTGAACTTTTTCCGATTGCACATAGGAACAAACACAAAGTGCTTGCAATGTAATCTTTTTAAAGATAATATCAATACTTTCATTGTAGATCTCCTTGATTCTCCTGCCCTGGCTCGTTATTGCACCGCAGTTTACTGGGTCGTGGCCACCATGACTTCAACTGGCTATGGAGACATTCATGGGGACAACTCGTTGGAAATGGGTGAGGAAAGTTTCTCATGTACTCAAGACAATATTAGCCTTATAAAGTCCTCGTATATATTGCTTATATCGAGACAGAACACTTTCCACGCTTAGATATATATAAAAAAAAATTGCTCTGACCAGTAACAACTTGAGGACACACACAGTCCAGTGAAGCAATAACATCTCGACGAAAATACATGTAGCCGGTACAAAGCGAGGGAAAACGTGCGCGAGCGACTCACGATTGGTCTTGATTTAACTTCTGATTGGTTGAGAAAGTGTAGCGTGAGTTTTTTAAACTACCGTAATGATTCGATTTAGCGCCCTCCTTCCAATAAGCGCCCCCCTTCCGAATAAGCGCCCCCCATAGAATGTGTTTTTGTAAATAACCGCCCCTATTCCAATAAGCGCCCCCATTACGGTTTTTGTTATTGTTAAGTACCGTGGATAAACTCATGAACATTCACCGTACCGTACATGTATATATCTACTGCTAAAATGAACAATTCTTTTAAAAGTAACTGACCTTTCAACAACTTGTTACTGTTACAGTTTCTGTCATTGTTAGTTATTTTAATATTTATTTAAGTTTTGTTTTGAACATTTGGTTGATTCTCAAAAAATTAAATAAGCGCCCTGTCCCGAATAAGCGCCCTGTCTCGAATAAGCGCCCTCCCTTGAGGTGCCAAAAGTAAATAAGCGCCCCGGGCGCTAAATCGAATCATTACGGTAATCGTTAAGCGTAGTAAACCACCGTGATTAACTTCCGACACTCAAGTGAAAACAGCTCGAACTACAAAGTAAGCTATGCACCTAGTTGCTATCAACCTAAGAACAACAGGCATCTTTCTTCAAGCGTTGAATTCTTCTCCCGTTTGACAGACGTTTGAGATACCAACTGACGACGTAGCTTCAGGAAATCCGTGCATTGTCTCCAAATGGTTACTGCACGGTAAGACAGACAGACAGCATGAATCCCTGTGAAGCCATCTCATCAGTGTGGAACTTTTCGGATCGCATCCCGGCGCTCAGAAGCCTCTCGAGTGTGGAGGAAGTATATTAAGATTATGACTATTCCGACAGCTCCGTAACATGTTAAACTTTGATCCTCGCTTCCTTTTACAGCTCTAGCAAGTTTCGTTATGGTGTTTGGAAAACTTCTGTTTGGTTTTATCCTCGGAAACATCGCTTCCACTCTGGCCAACGCCGAGATCAGGCGAGTCAAGTACGAGAAGAAACTGGGTGCCATTCAGGTTTGTGACGTCACTTTGAGGGGTTTGTCCAGTCGATTATTATCAGTATTGTTGTATATACAGTATATATTTTTTTACGTTTGTTTTCTGGAAGAGGTTGATCACAACCAATGTTCATTGTTGTTTTTCAGGCGCATATGTCAGACCAAAACATTCCAGTGACTTTACAAAATCGAGTGATGAACTTTTATGAATTTATCTGGAATAAAAACAAGTGAGTTGACTTAGCTCGTATAATATAATTAAAATTGTCTTTTGAAGCAATGTAACTGAAATAAAGCTACTTACTATAGATACTTTAAGGTACAAAATACAGTAGGATATGTTGGAATAAAACGCTCTCGCTCTCTCTCCCCCCTGCTCCTTAAAACAAAGCAACGGTCGCAGGAGTGACCAGAAATCGCCGGCCTGAGCATTCTATGAGGATGGTGCATAACCACCTTTCGACGAAGACGTCAATGAGAAGACACTCCTCCGAGTTCGGGGCTTCACTTCAAATTCTAATTTTAAAATCACATTAAATCCTTAATATTTCTCCAAATTTTTCTAATCCTTTGAGAAAAACTATCTCTTCCCAAACATTCCTAAAAATCACCCGAAAATTTACAAAACACCGCTAAACATGGCTTTGTGAAATAAGCATAGAGTTTTTTGGATTTCTTGAAACACGGTCGAGATATTGGCATTAAACCAAGTTTAGCGGTGGAAAACGGGCTTGAGGTGTACCCCCGCCTTAAAACAGTTTCAGATTTCTGCATTTTCTGCATTTGCTTATTTATTTGCTTGTGCTTATACAACTGTGGAAACTCTACCACCTGTTCAGTCTACACTTTTTAAGCAACAAGAGGGCCACTAGTTCTTCAGTTTTTTTACTGTCATGTGTTCACTCTCTTTAAATTAATTAAGTTGATTCATTCGTTCATTTTCTGCTCTATTTTGTCCAGTGGATGTAATTAAACCAGCATGTTTCCCGTCGACAAAAGAAGGAAAAACCTCATCTAATTCACGCCCTTCTGAGCTCGGCCAGATGGTTTTAATGTACGGTACACTTTGTTTGGGTATAGAATATACTCTTGCGTTGAAATATGGGTATTTTGTTGTTCAATTATAATTTGAGAAAGCATACTCTCGTCTAAATACTCTCCACATATTCCACCCGTGCGCAACAGCAATAACGCCAAAACAGATCATAAAAACACAACTTTATTTGCTATCGTGTGCTCACTGGAGGCCGCACGGACAAGGACTCAAATATCTACAAAGGGAAAGTAAAATATGGTCACGAGAAAAATCTAGGCGAAAAACTAAGAGGGTACCAACGAGCATCCATAGGATGAAAAAACCTCGCCGCGCTCGCTGCGGTAATGCAGAGGAAAAACCCCAGCCCTATGGATAGAAACCCTCCGACCTGCTGGGCTCAGTCTTATTAAATTAGATTCCTAATGATTTCGAGACTGAAAGTAGGGACTGAACATTGTCTTTAACATAACCATCTTTGGCATTTTCACTCTGCCCACGACCGTGTCTCTTAAAAAGTCTATCAGCGATGCCTGCATTGGCGGTAGCTGTGGCTCCTCCGGCCCTGAGACTGTGAAGACTTATACAGGAAACGTCAGTAATGTCTTTGAAAGCGTCCTTAACGATCTCCCTGGCTCTCCTGTAGCTTAAGCCTTGACGTCGAACTTTAGATGTACATCGAGGAGACAAGAGGGCTCTGAATAACGGTAAATCCTCACTAAGATCAATTTCAGCGGCAGCAATGTATTGCTCTAAAGCCTTTACGGGACAGGTTTCCAGGTCTGATCGCGCTATTGTTGTCCACGCCCCATCACGGTATTGGTCTGTCTTGGACGACTCTAAAAATACTCTAAAAGACTCTAAAAATATAAGTAGGAAGAAATATAAATATAAATATAAGTAGACACATAAGTAGGAAGAAACTTCATGTCACAAGCTCGAATAGAGCATAGCTCACTGAAACGAAAAAACCCAGCATATCCTATGAGGCATAAAGCTACTGTTCTCAAATCCGATAAGGAAGGAGACTTATCTGAAATCTTGGAGGATACAAGCGCCCTCAGCATCTCGGGAGTGATGGGTTCTTTCTTCGATTTAGCCTTCCCCAGATTCCTTTGAGACGCGCTAACCATGGCAGAAATCATAGGATGCACCGAGACCTTGGGCAAACCGGCCAGCTGTTGGGCCCAGTCGATACTGTAAACAGCATTAAGAACTGGAGAAGGAGAATTAGCTTCCAGGATTAGGCACTGCAGGTAAACTGAAACTTGAAAGGGGTTGGCGGGCATGTGGCGAATACAATTAGACGACGCCCAAAACTTCCAACGTCTAAAACCAGCCAGGTAAGTGCGAATAGTGCCATCGGCTCTGGAAGCGAGCACGGTTTCCTGGACTCGACTAACCAAGGGCTGGAGATGGTCGGGGATAGCGGCAAAGAATTCGGTCCACATCTCTGATTGAAACACGTCTAAAATCAAAATAAAACTGACAAGCAAATTAGCAAAATAACAAAGAAAAACATGACGTGAACAAAAAGGTAATAGCAATACAAAAAAGACATAAACGGGCTCGAGAAAGAGCCCAAAAAATACGTCTCGGCTACACAAATAGCTACCCACTTTCGCCACAAAAGAGCTTCTATATATCGGGCACAGATCGTCCCATACTTCATGGTGGCACACAGCCCAACCATTTGGATACAGAAAGACCTTAATTGCCAGGGCGCAAAAAACAAAAGGGGGGCACAGATGGTCCCATTCATTCTCAAGGGCAAACAAAGGCCCCTAACATTTGGGCACAGATGGTCCCATACTTCATGTAGGCACACCGCCCCTAACATTTTAGATACAGAAGTTCCTGAATTCTTAGGGCGCAAAAAAGGCCCCATTCTTCGGGCACAGATGGTCCCACTCATACTCATGGCAAGCAATCCCCCTAACAATATAAGCCCAGAACGTCTCATACTTTTCGGGGGTAAAAAACCTAAAGTTCAGGCACAGGTGATCCCATATTCCTAGGGAGCAAGAAAGGCCCTACCTACCGGGCACATGTGGTCCCAAACATCTCGTGCACAAATAGGCCCTAGAATCTAGAGCTCAAAAGAACGAACCCTAAATTTTTGGCCCTGATAGAAATAAATGATAAATAACTAAATAAACGAATAAATCATAAGAAAAAGAGAGTAAAAATAAAAATAAAATAAAAGCGAGTCACCTCCAGAAAAGAGCACCAAGAAGACGAATTAGCATAAAAACCACTCCTAAATACCCTGTTCAAAACCCCTAGAGAGTTCATACCGACGAGAGAATATTTTTCCGCTAATTTCCAAACCGCGGAAAAATTCTACTCTCGCCTAAATACTCTCCACATATTCCACCCGTGCGCAACAGCAATAACGCCAAAAACAGATCATAAAAACACAACTTTATTTGCTATCGTGTGCTCACTGGAGGCCGCACGGCCCCAAGAGTACAAAGAAAGAAAAAAGGACAACAAAACAATATAAAATACAAGAGGAAAAACTTTCAGACAAAAGGGATTCTCAAAGCAAGCATCCTAAAGTTTAAATTCTCATTACCAAAGACGCTATTACATCTACCGGGAATGAAAGCTTCTTTTAAAGATGGAAGATCCATCCAGTCAACAACAAAATCGGAAAATTTATCACCGCCGGCGCTAATCATTGGCCAGAAGGGAGCGGAATGCCACAGCGGAACAATAAGAGTCCCTGACGCCTTGCAGTTACACATATGAAGTAACACTCGCGGAATAAGGCAAATAGGCGGACATACATAATTGTTCTCCCCCGCCCAGTTCATAACGAATGAATCAATTCCTTCCGAGCCTGGATTCCAAAATCTAGAATTGAACCTCGGTAGTTTGGCATTTAAATAATTAGCAAAGCGATCGAAAGAGTGCGGACCCCAAACAATATCAATGTTTTGAAATGTATCCCACGAAAGACCCCAGTCATCGGGATCGTAAATGCGGCTGAGAAAATCGGCCTGGTCATTCTGAGATCTAGGGATCCATTCCATCTCGATCGAAATACCGCGATGACAACAAATGTTAAAAATCGACAAAGCTTCAGTCTGCAAATGACCTTTACTGCTGCCAGATGAAATGATCCTGGGAAAGTTCTGATTATCTGTAAACCATTTCACAGTCAATCCTGACAACTTGTCCAGTAAAGAAAGAAGAAAAAATTTAACGGCCAAAATTTCTCGCAAAGTAGAACTGGTATGCATTTCCTTTTCGGACCAAGTGCCAGACACAAAATCCTGACCGCATTGAACGAAATAGCCACCAAAACCAGTTTCACTTGCGTCAGAATAAACAACGCCAACAGCACTTGACTTGGGCGACATAGGCTTGCCATTAATGGAGTCGATGTTGTTCTGCCAAAATAAAAGCTCATTACGAATCTCAAGGGACACGTCCAAAGGCTGATCCCAGGAGGTTCTTTGCTCTAGGGCCGCATAACAATTTTTTGTCAACAATCTTGTAATATTACCGACAGCACACGACATAGAAATAATTTGCCCCGTAATTGAAGCAAGACCACGGGCTGAAATACTACTTTTTTGAAGACAGGAAGCAACGGAGGATTTCAGCTTGAGAATACGCTCTTCGGGAATATGAATCAAACCGTGTTGGAAGTCCAAAACCGATCCCAAGAAGACTAACTTCTCGACAGGTTCCCAATTTGATTTTTCGTCATTAGCTGTAAAACCGGCCAAAGTCAGGTCCTTACGAACTTGAACACTAATGTTTTCGACACTTTCGAAAGACAAATTTCCCCCGATGCCATCGTCTAGATACATCAAGGCTAAATGGCCGTGAGCCCTCCAAAACTTAACTAATTGACGTATGACTTTCGTAAAAATATACGGCGCTGAAGTTAAACCAAAAGGTAGCACTTTAAACTCGTAGAAATGCATCACGCCATCGACTGAAGGCCATTTGAACGACAGAAACTTCATATGTTCTTCACAAATGTCAATGTGATAATATGCCGATTTGAGGTCGAAGGAGAAGACAAACATCCCAGGCGAAAACATTTGAAGAACAGTTCTTAAATCTTCATAGATTTTTTGACGACAAATTTGTTTAAATGAGACAAATCTAAAATAAGTCTTAACTTCCCTGAAGACTGGACAGCGACGTGCAGCGGATTACAAAATTGAGGGTATTCCTGAACTTCCCTTACACAGCCACGTGCCATCAACTCTGAAATTGCCTCCCGAACAAAACTATCCCTATGAAGGGCGGAAGATCTATTTTCAATCGAAAACGGTAAAGGCGATTTCATAAAAAGAATCTTGTAACCATTCTGGATAATGTCTAGAACAAAGTCCGAAGCCTGGATAGTATCACGCCAAAATGTGAAGTTCGCATGCAGTTTTCCTTGAGTAAAGCTGGATGCCTCGATATCCTGTTCAAATTCGTACTGATCCAAAAAATTAAGGTTTTGATCCTGAAGACAACGGTTTGTCTTTGGTGGGGCACATATTGGCCCAGTGTCCTCGTTTACCGCATCGAAAGCACATGTCGAGGCCTCTGAATGAGTTGTAAGGGTATCGACCTTGGGGACGAAAATAACTAGTAGCTGGAGGAAAAGAGCTAAACGTACCGCCAACTCTGGAGGCGCTAGAAGATGAAAGCGCAGAAGAGGAACCTTTAGGACTAGTTTTCCTCTTTTTCTCTTGCAGTGTTTTGATCTTAGCGGCGGCTCTTTTCTCGGCTTTTTTAATCTTCGAAGCGTCGTCCTCGTCGTCGGCCAAATCGTCGCAAACATACTCTTGCACCGTAGCCCAACCGAATTCAGATTTGTCGGCCAATTTAATAATTTTTTGCCCATTATTTAGCAAAGAAATACCTTTGTTAAGCTCTTCCTTGGCTTTAGGAATATTTCCACCTTCCAGGGCTTTCAGGGCCGAATTACTCGTCTTGGCCACTTTGCGGTTGAAACTAAACTGTTGCTCGTTTCCTTTCTTCTTGAAGACGTAATTGTCGGGCTGAAGATCCGTCGCAATTTGAACCGCTAAATCAGACTGGGCTTGAAGCAGGTTGGTCTGAAGTCCTTGGATCTGGGAGTTAACGGCTGATAAAACTGCATTCTTCTGGGCATCTAAAACAGCACTCAGTTCTGGAGAAATAGAGGTGCTGGCTCCTGCTGAGTCTTCCATAAGGATGAGAGCAACACAAATAAAAGCGAGTCACCTCCAGAAAAGAGCACCAAGAGGACGAATTAGCATAAAACCACTCCTAAATATCCTGTTGAAAACCCCTAGAGAGTTCATACCGACGAGAGATTATTTTTCCGCTAATTTCCAAACCGCGGAAAAATTCTAATAGTGTGTCATATACCCCGTCCCACCCTCGCTGCTTTTTGCATTTTAATAAATCTTAAAAGATGACTTTTGGTTCAAGACATAGTCAACAATATTTAGCTCTTTTTTATTCCTAGGGGAATTGACCATAGTACTTTGTTTTATGACATACCTAACTGCATGAATGGCGAACTGTGTCTGGATATGATCAAGGATATCCTCTATGCGGTAAAATTTCCTCGTGTTTTAATTTCTTGCTCTTTTTTTATCTGCTTTTCTTTTAATTTATTTTAATACTTCTAGTTTTAGTAGCGAGTTTTCTTTTCTAAATTCTTTACTTCATGATGTCATTTCACTTTCATTAGACTTGAAACCAAAAGAAGTTTAGTTAACTGATTTAAAACTATATAATTCAATATAAAACTATATAATATATAAAGAAAACTATATAATATAAATATATAGATATAAAACTATATAATAACTATATAAACTATATAATATAGATATAAAACTATATAATTCAACCCTCGGGTTGCAATTTAGTTTTAATAAAGCATCTATCTATCTATCTATCTATCTATCTATCTATCTATCTATCTATCTATCTATCTATCTATCTATCTATCTATCTATCTATCTAAAACTGTTTTTAAGGTGATTCCATTGAATTGCATTTCGCATCCTTGCTGCGCACGATTTTTAGCGTCATTTAGCGCGCGCACGAGCGCTCGCGCACACAACGTTACGGCATTTCCTTCAGATTAAGCTTAGCAGGGAAATAAATGGTTATTTTCTTCTAAACGAGCACGGTGACCCCCATTTTTTAATGCATTAACTTAAATGACATACGGTTGACTACAATATATCGCGATTTAAAGAAAAGTTGATTATTCTATTTTGAGATATTTTTATTTGAATGCTTTAAAAAGCACGTATTTTGGTAGTGCTGCTTACGTTCGCACGCAGCAAAATCTCTAATTTCTTTTATAATCTTAATTCCACTTCAATTAAAATAGTTTGTTATGTAAGATTAAAGTCTATTTTGTAGAACTGCTTCGATATTTTAATGCAAGAAATGATTTTTTCTAGAAATGAAAGTTCCCTTTTCGGATTACTAGGGTTCCTAGTATAAACCTCATGGGTCATATATTACCATAATAGCCATCCAGGTTGCACAAAAACGAGCACGGTGACCCCCATTTTTTATTGCATTTTTGCAATGCTCATAACATAGTTATGAACTGGACCAAATCTTAGAAAATTTTGATTACTCCTTCTTTTTCAGTGGAATCACCTTAAAAAGAATACGTGGTAAAAATTGGCGAAATATAAAACAAACAACATTTTCGGCCCAACATATTCTGATCATGAAGGTCAGAGAAGGTTACCAAAAAGTTACATTTTTATAATCTGTCGCGAATTATGTGTTTTGTGGAGTTTGGGATTGGTCAGCGTCAAAACTGGAGGACAGAAATTAAACACAGAAAATCACACTAAAAAGTTATTAAACTGAAATTAAAATTCACGCCAATCCTGGATTAGCTTAATCGTGGTTTGCACGACCGTGTTATGGCGAATTGATGTGTTTAAATTGGCTTGTGTGTTTTCTTGTGCAAAGGTTCCACTGTTCGAGAACACAGATCTTCCTTTCATTCGCCTACTGTGTACCAAAGTAAAGCCAGCGCACTTCCATGCAAATGAATACATCGTACGTAAAGGCGACATTGGTCAAGAGATGTTCATCATTCGTAAAGGACTGGTAAGGAATCTTACGTGATTTCCCAATAGAACACTGGTTATCGTATTAAAATTCAATTTTAGTCAATCAGTATTTTTATCTACTGTCCTGTTATCCTACTATAACACCTCAAGGAAATGATATCCTATCATATCCCAAACTGTTTTTAAGAATGAACTTACTCTGCACATTGCTGGTAAAATTTTTAAAACAAAATGTTGGAAAATTGTATTGAACATAACTTACAACGTTGTTTCTTTCATCACTTTTTATGCAAGTTTTAAGGGGAAAAAATAATGAAACGTTACAAGGGGTCGATACAAATGCAGAAATGCTTAGAGTAATAGACCACTTGCAACAACCAATTGCACAAAGTAATTAACGTAAATAGAAAATTGTGATGGAGGGTAGTGGAATTTATTTGACATTAACGACGAAAAAGAACAGCAATCCAATTTTTGGAACAAGCCAAGTCTCCTGTTTGTGATTTGACGAGATGGTCTTTGCGCCAAATTTTACTTCAGAAGAAAGGCAGGATCGAGGGCAATGAAAATAAGATTAAAGAAACTCTAAACTGAAACATGTGACTTGCTTTATATATTTTCTTTTAGGTTGAGGTAGTCACTGATGAAGATCCTCCAGAAGTCATTGAAACGTTAGAAAAAGGCCAGTACTTCGGCGAAATGTGCTTAATCCACGCCAGTCCCCAAAAAGTGTCCCTTCGCGCGGTCACCCATGTCGACATGCTCGTGCTCAGTAAAGAGGACCTGGATGCCGTTCTTGTTCATGACGAAAGCGTTGCTGCGCAAGTCAATGAAGTAGCGGAAAGGCTATATCCTAATCCAAGTAAAACCAAATGAACTGTCTACATTAGAAAACGGCACGTAACTCTTAAACTTACATTTAGAATTTCGTCTATCTTTTGCAAGTATTTATCTGGGCACAGTATCATTCAATGATACAGTTTTCTCAAACATATATATCAATACAATACGTGAATTTCTTCTTTTTTTATGAATAGCCTTGTTTTTCTTTGATATCAGTCTCGTTCTCTTGTTTCTTTTTTGGATCATCTGTTTATGAATAAAGAATATTTTCTCAACAATTTCTTTCGAAAGTCGTTTTTTTTTAATAACATACCTCCATGACTGTAGACCTAGTGAGGAGCGGGCGCTTGATGGAGACCCCCACCCCCTTCCCCAGGTTTCTGTTTTGCCCTGCATATTTTAAAGGTGTAATATTGTCTGCCTATTTCCAACTTTCAATTGTTTACTTTTAATGTCTTTTTTCATTCTCCAATTCCTGTCCATCACGTGATGCAAAAGACTGCTCCATTAACAGCTTTTAAACCAGGGTTGTTCGATAATTTATTGTGTCCGAGTTCTAACAGTTGTTTGCAAGAAGGGTTTCCATTAGCGATTTTCCGAGCAAGAAGTGCAGAATCTGAAAATGTACGCCCGACCATTTCTAATTGAAATCAAAATCTTGGGCGTGCGCAAGCATAGACGATTATTTTCAGGCTTTCATTGAAGTAAATATCCCTTTGGGTTTTTGCTTTTTGAATTCATGCTCATGAGTGCCCTTCTAAGCTGAATGCTTTTGCTATATTGTAAGACTTCATGTTCATACAAACAAATTTACTGCCTGTTGTTAACCTCTCAGCCTCGTTTCCATGCTGGACTGTGTCTGACCCGCAAAGAAGTATAGACTTAGAGACATGTATACAAACAGAAACTCGTAGGGAGTTGGTTAAACTCTTTATGCGTTTCTGATGCAAATCACCAAACACTACCTAGAGATAACCATTAGTTGTCGGCCATCGTCTTACCTATATTATACCCTGAGTTGCGTGAAACTATTGAAGTCCTTGACCACGTATTATTGAAATAGACTGACTTATGTAAATGCAAAAAAGGCGGGAGTCGGTTTTGCCATTATGGAGAAAGTAATGATTTCATCGTTAATGAAGCTTTATTCAAAGGATTAGTAGATGCGTGTACTTTAATTAATAATTTACGATGAAGTTCCGCAAAATGAACATGCACATGCCAGCAAGGCATCGATATTTTATAATAAGGGCCGATTCGCACTGCGGACAAGTTTTAAATGTCGTAATTTATAACATTTTTGACAAAAACAAAATTGTCGCGACAAGTCAGAGACATTTTGAAGAAAACAAAAGGTGTAATTATTAGTACAATAGCTCTGCACGTGCTTCTGGCGTCCTTGTACATTTCTCGGCACGGTCGTCTTGTGCAAACATCAAATAATCAGGCAGGTCCACGTGGTGAAAAATTTTAAAACGATTTGCATTTGAAGTGCGCGTGTACTGAAGTTTTTTGTGCTAGTGCGGTGAAAATGTCGCAAGAAAACTTCTTCTTTTCCCCTCGGCGCAAACTGGTTCCCTCCGCATTCTTTTGTTCCAGCCCCGGTATTACCATCCTTCCACGACCTCACCTCGGCACACAAACGTGTTTTCCGCCTATCGTGGAAAAATTTCGCGTGTTGTTTTTTAGTACAATCCAGACCAAACACAATAGCCAATCAACAACGTATTGTTATCTGGCATTACGAGGGGCGTTGGAATGCGACTTGTCATGACTTGTCCTGCCTTGAGGCAGGACATCGGCCCCTTTGGAGATTTGTTCGTTTTGACAAAATTTGCCCTTGTCCAAAAGTTGTTCGCACTTGTTTTTGTGATTGTTTGACAAAATGTATCACGCGTGCAACGCGGACCAATCATAAGACAACTGCTTCTTTGTTTTCCTGAATTGTTGGACAAGTTCCAGGTCTCAAAAAACGTATTTGCACTTGTTTTCTGTAACAAGTGACACACAAGTGATGAAATCTACCAATTGTTACAAAATTTGTCCGCTAGTGCGAATTGGCCCTAAGACAGTCATATTTTGAAGTTCGTTTCCTTTTTATGTGATGTAAACCTGGCCGATCCTTGTCCCCACAGTCCGTTGATTTAAATTTCTGAGAAGACGCTGTGTAGGAGTGTTTCTCCCGCTGCGAGTTGTATTGGTCAGATATATTTGTGATTAGTCTAATTTCCAGAGGTAAATATAAGAATGGAACATTTTGATTGGTGGAAATGCTCTAGTTTATGACGCTATATATTCACCTCGCTAGGAGGTTAATATAGCATTTCAGAGTTTAGTTACTCAGCCACGCCACCTTTGTCAAATCCGGAGTATTCAACACAGGTGGAATTTTGGAAATTGCCTGCCAAGGCTTTTGGAACGAAAATATTTTCAAGAAATGATTCTCAAGGCATTAGAATTGATGGTAAACACAGAGGTTTTGTAGATCGCACGCGGCCATGAGAAACTCAATCCGATCGATTGACCCAAAATTATTCAGTTCTCTTCAGACCAGAGCTGCTCGACTCATTTCAAGAGGATTTAAACAATTGTTCAGAAGTCGCCAACGACTTATCAAAGGTATTAGATATCTGTCTTTTTCTTAGTGTTGTTTTGTTGCGTTTTATTGCTTAAACGTAAGTGTAAATTTTGATTTACGATGAATTAAACTTGTTCACACGTATGCAAGCGAGCACATGAGTCTATTGTTTCCGTGTTTTAGCTTTTCATTTTGTAGTTCTTGATATTCACCTCTGAAAATTAGACTAAAGCAATTATTCGCCTCAGGCGAAGTGAATCTCGGCGAATATTTCCCTCGACTACGTCTCGGGGAATATTCACCGAGATTCATGGCTTCGTCTTCGCGGCGAATAATTGTTACATAGTCAGGTGCACGTGCCCGCTTACTTAAAATTAGTGCATAGCCAAAACCGAGCTTTGTTTGCTGGAAACCGAAAAACGAAACAAAACAAAACAAAACAAAACAATTAAGCTATGAGTTGCCATTATATTGGCCACCCTCGTGGCCGTTTATTTGATAACAATGAAACCAAATTACATTAAATCTAGAAATAATTAATTCTTTCCAGCAAAGGCAATAGATTTCTTTGTTACAGGTAATTTTCTCAGTATCAAATTCCCGGCACCAAATTTTCGCTTACTTAGTGACTTTTTTTGAAAACCTTAAACCTGTCTACAGTACAGTTTAATTGTATTCTAGCGTGAGACTAGCAACTGTTTTGCCATTAACGTGTTCATTGAGCTACAAGGGGCCCTGGTTCAAGAATACCCCAGCTGAGAGCTAGGGTAACCCTGGCGTTTCATGTAGAAAAGGCCTATGTTGAGGTTGAAGATGTAGTGCGAAGCTTATTGATAATTTAGGGTGCGTTTGTTTGGGAATATTCTGGAATAAGAATATATTCTGGAATATATTCCGGCTATTCTGCTCCCAGGATCCAAGTATTCCGGAATAGGAAGAGGAGCCAAACGAACGCTAACTTGCATTATTCCAATTATTCTTATTCCGTATTGATCCCAAACGAACGCGCCCTTAACCTAAAGGTTGAAGTCTTTTTTTTTCCAAATTCAACAGTTGTTGTCAATTCAGTTAAATTTTTAAAAGTATGAAGAAAAAAGAAATTCTAATGGCTGCATTAAAGTATATGCATGTTTCATTTGCTCTGGTGTCCATACCAACAGGTTTCTGGTCAGCAGATTGGCACAGCCGATTGAACATGAAAAGCTGAAAGTGAAGACTGTCCAAAGTTCGAAAGTCCCGTCCCGCAATTGACTTAAACAGTTGCTATACTTTAATTTTCAAAGGTGTAGGACTGCATCTGTAGGAACTCTATTGGCTCCATTAAGGTGTATACTTGTTTGATTTGCTCTGGTGTCCAGACCAACAGATTCCTGGTCACGGACGGAACAGGGTCAACTATTGAGGAACAGTCACGAAGGTAATCTTCTGAACACGTGATCTCTAGAAAGTCGCAGATTTTCCGAAGATATTTCGATGGGTCTCGAACAAAATCTTCGCCTTTTATATCAAGAACTCTCTCTGCATATGCCTCCTTTGTTGCCTGACATTGCCTGGCTATGGTGAAATAGCGTCGTATACTGTTGTCAATCTGCACTGAGATGTTGTGCTGATGAATTATAAAGCGACCATATATTAGCAGGCTTTTTGCGACACCAACTCGAGAAATACCTTCTACACACTATAGACGACCCACTTTTCTCGCATCCTTTAAATACCTTAATACGGAAAGTTCGTTGTAACGAGCAGTATTTTAGTTTCTGGCTCATATGTTTACCAGCCTGCGCCTATTCAGATCTATTCAGACAGGGCTATTTCGGTCTTCATACGACCAGTACTAGTGGGGGACGACGGATATTGACTTCCACTCCTATCCCCGCGAGTTTAAAGGTTTTTATTTAAGTTACGACAACAAAACTGGTTACTTGAAAAGTATGCCAAAAAACATTCGTCATAACATAACGCTGACGTCATATGGCGTGGGGATCATGTCGTGATTTTCTGTTCAGCTTCCATCTTGGATGCGCCATCTTGATATTCTTGATTTTTTCCCTCACGTCAAAAACCAGCAAATCTGGTTTAAAGTAAACAGAACTAACAGTATGCTAAACAGATCTTAAACTGCACAATTTACAGCAAGAAAGTTAATAACAAAAGGTTGCCATGCAAAGTCCTTGCTTGCGGATTCCGCACCATCCTAACAGCTTCCCAAACCTGGCACTGGTCAGAATAGGTTTACAGAGAAACACAAAGGTTGGAAATACTATACATGTTTAATTTGTTTACAATGTTCGCTCTTACCTTCTCTGTGTGCTCTCCAGTTCGTAAGCCTAACAATCTGAGAGCCAATGTTGATATGTTGTCGAAAGGATTCCTGATCACGTGAATGAATTTTGCTTTCACGTGGTAGTCGTCTTCCAGTTGTTGTAGTAGAGATCTCCCTGTTTCCTTGGATGTGAATCTAGCTGTAAACCATCCAACCTTGTCGCCCAGAATCTGTCGAGTGTCAAAGTAGTTAAATAAAGATTTCTAAAGCGCCCTTTCCCAAGGGTCCGAAGGCGCTGTTTACAAAGTTAAAATTCAAATTTACAATTAAACATCAACAAAGCTAAAAAATCCTTATATTCATCGAAAAGAAGTAAGAAGTTTCACTGGTGCTGTGTATTGGAATGACTGGTTATTTGCAAATGTTTTCTCAACTATGTTTACTATTTTTTCCTATCAAAAATAGTGTATTTTTAACTTAAATAAAATGGGCGATCTATTTATTGCATTATTTGAGTGTTGGAAACAGAAGAACATTGAAACATTCACAATAGTAATACTTCAGAACTTAACATGCCACCTTTTGAAAATTTCACGGCGTCTTTTCAAATGGAGAGATGTTTGTTCAATTTGTTTCAATTCGTTGAATGTGGCGAATATTTCATTCTATATATTGTCATGATGACGTCACTGCTGTTGTTACGGCAAGTAAAGTGAAAGAAATCAGAACTTTATTATAGTACTGCTTGCCGTACCGTTGGCACTTGGTAAAGTTTTCGATTCATTTTTGCAAATTTTTGACACCTTTTTCACGACTTTCTAATGGCTTTCGTTTGCACTGTCCAATAAAAGTGCAAGAAATGTGAGAGGCGGAGTTTCCAGGTAAAAAAGAAGCCATCAGAAAGTTGACAGAAAGATGTCAAAAAGTTGTCAAGTAATATGTCAAAAACGAGGGCGAGTGCTTCATCACAGGTTCCAGACACCGAGAAATAGACGGCCGAGTACTTTCATCTGATTCGAAGTGTCTGGAACCGTGATGAAACATGAAGCTCGAGTTTTTGACATGTCTTCTCCAACGAAACAATACTGAAGAAATTATGCAGTGACATTCAAGTTTTTTCTCTTGTATTACATTGTTTCCGTGACTTGTGATCATCAGTAAAACATCTCATTAAAATGCTAGCGTTTCATCTCAGATGAAAACCTGGTTGTGTTTTATCTGGTGTTTCACAAGGAATCAAGATTCATCCACCTGACCCAAATGGTCGTCAATTATTGGCTTCTGACTGCATTAATAATTAATGCATTTGAGAAAAATTAATATAAAACTTTATCAAGTTTCAACAGTACGGCGCGTAGCACTGTAAACAAACGTAGCTGTAAAAGTTCTTTAGTTTGACATTCAAAATAGACTAAAAATTAGATGAAAGACGATTTCAGGCAATGATAACAAATACATGACGTTATAAAGGTCCCTTATTACGTCATAATGACCCTTATCGCTCCTCCAAACCCAGAAGGACCAAAGTAATCCGGTTTCAGAATTCTTCTTCTCTGTTTACATTAGCCGCAGACAGGCAAGACACATGAAAATATTTCTAATTTTTGCCAACATTCATTCTTGCCAAAATATATTTTTATGCATGGAGCTTTAAGTGTGAGTCATGCTAGCCGCAAACACGTTGCGTTACCTTAAGAGTGCGATCAAACGTTCCTTGCCACTGATTTGGTACTTTGTAGCCTGTCCTCACATAATTTGACGCTGTTCCGTTCATCGTCCAAGCTCTACGACCTTTGGTAGCAAGGTGATAAGAGCGAGAAGTGATTGCATCAAACATCTTGGTTCGACTCCATTCAGGGTGATTTCTGTAAATTCCTATCAAATTCATTTCGTTAGAAAGCATTATATTTGGATGTGCATCCAGAAGCGCAGAAACCAGCGTGTGGCGACTTCTGGGATAGCCAATGAAAAGCAGCGCGGTGTCTACGTCATCGTATGCAGCTTGCAGCCTTTGTAGGTCGGCTTCACGGTCTGAAAATAAGAAATATCCGGGTTTTTAGGACGTACTTTACCAATTGCTCAATGATTATTGCGCTGGACTCCGGATCGAGCTGTCGGGGTTCGAGCCCTGACGGAGGTCACTGTGTTGCATTCTTGGGCAAGACACTTTACCTTCATAGTTCCTCACTTCACCGGGTGTATGAATAAGGGCTACGTCACGGCCAATTTATTTTAATGCTGGGTGTGTGATGGACTGGGATTCCATCCACGGGGGAGTATAATTACTCCTAGTCGCTTCATGCTACTAAGGTCTACTAAAACTGGGATAATCTCAGGCCTGCTGGACCACCAGACTCGATCATGTCGATAGGAGACTTTTCCTTTCACGTCAACATTTTGCGCAAAGCTTGAATTAAGCCTTTGGTAACATATTACCAACCAATTTTGTGTTGGAAATGCCAACTTCAAGTCAACTGACCCGCGAAAAGTAGTACTTGTTACCCCCCATCACCTTCCTTCCTGGATGGAATGTTAATCCATTATCGATAGGCTAGCTAGTGTCAGAGAGATCCACTCTGAGAATATAGCGAGTTGCGAGAGAACACTTCAGTTCTAAAAATCCTCTTGGCTCATGTCAAACCCGATCTTATCAACCGGCAGCTTCTGAAACCAACCAGTGTGTAGTTAATTAAGTCAGCTGGTTGCTCAAATTGTATTAAAAATATGGATTTGATTTTGTCAGGCGTTCATAGATTATGGACTTCTGACTTTGTAGAAGAAAACGCAACGCTAGTTTACTACATAGAGGGTCGTACAGGGGTATTCTCGTGACGCGTGATTAGCTGATTTTATTTTCCGTGAAACGTGAATTTAATAAATTTATTCTTCGTGACCCGTGACCAGAAGGTTTTGCGTGAAACGTGAAGAGCTTGAATTAATAACCGATATTTGTGATTTCACCACTTTATTGACTTTATTTTGCATGATTTTGAGACGCGAGACCTCAAATGTGACCTCTGTATAATTATCGTAACGTCAAACACTCTTTGTAGAGTAAGAACAGGATAAAAGAGTATGTTTCTTTCTTGTTTTGTAATTTCTTAATCAATTTTGATTTCTTCAAACGCTATTTGTAGCGTAAGAACAGGATAAAAGAGTACTTATTTTCGTGATTCGGGAAAATGAAATTTCAGTATCCGTGATCCGTGATTCGTTATTTTTTTCGTCCGTGAATCGTGCCCCCCCCCCCCCCCCCCCCCCCCCCCTGTACGACCCTCTACATATAGCTGCTAAAAAACGTCTGGCAATTGACTTAGTTTTGTAGAAGGAGAAGCTCTTGTTGGTGTGGCCATTACCATGCAACAGAAACACTTTTTTCTTATACAGTGGGACCCCGATATAATGATATGGTGACCCTTGCGCACCATAGAGTCTCCACTAGCTCAGTGGTTAGAGCATCCGACTAGATCACGGAGGGTCGTGGGTTCAAATCCCATCTGGTGCTCGGTTTTTTTTCCGAGTTCCCATTTAATGATGCAAATATTTATCTTGTTGTATTTCTTCTAGACTCACTTGGTGCCAAGGAAGCAGCAAAATTATATCGTTATATCGAGACTCACGATATAACGATATGGCAGTAAAATAACCGAAAATGTCGTTATATCGAGGTAAAATTAAATTAAAATGTACTTTTTCTTTTACTACATATGATATTATTTTATAAACTTGTAATGAGTATCAAATGATTCACAAATGTAGCGCTTCAAGCACGCAACAATGTCCTTCAACAATATGCAAAACATAAGATGTTTTCAAGGTTACACGACAAAGTCTGTGGTATGAATCGTAAAAGGGAAACAAAACCTAACTTAAATATTTGTACTGATACTGTAATATCGTTATGTCGGGGAAGATTTTACGCTCGGTACGCTAAATTCCCATCGTTATATCGGGAATATCGTTATATCGAAGATTGTTATATCGGGGTTCTGTCCCATGCATTTTACTGTAACTTTTGTGGGGACGTAGCGTATTCATCGTTATACCGGGGATATTGTTATATCGAGGACCGTTATGTCGGGGTTCCACTGTTTTCCGAGCAGATGTATCTTTCAATTCGTAGTCGAGAATATTTGCGATATTCCGCTGAAAGTAACGAAAGCTAGAAATGTACTGCGAAAATTTCGATATCGGTTTCATTTTGGAATTTTCATTTTGTTAACTGTAGAACGTGTTAATAATTTGTTGAACACTTTCAACGCTCCAGGTGTCCCTATTGATTCCATTGGTTTTTTTATGCAAAACTCAGCTGGAAAAAAAATTGCTCGCTCACTTTGTTTATCAGTTGCTCAGAAAGATAATCGTAATGGCGTTATGTATATAATGGTTGAAATGTGCAAGCCCCAAAGAAAATTCGGTGGTACAAATAGACATTTGCCTTACCTTACCTTACCTTACCTTACGTTACCTTACCTTACCTTACCTTACCTTACCTTACCTTACCTTACCTTATCTTACCTTACCTTACCTTACCTTACCTTACCTTACCTCACCTCACCTCACCTCACCTCACCTCACCTCACCTCACCTCACCTTACCTTACCTTACCTTACCTTACCTTACCTTACCTTACCTTACCTTACCTTACCTTACCTTACCTTACTTTACCCTACCTTACCTAGGGAGTGAAAACGGTCCGTACACCAATAAATACATGACCAAGGATGAATACGAAATATAACGCGACTTCAAAATTTACTCACCTATTATACCCTCCTTATAAGTGGCTTTTTCTTGAGATGGTAGTTTTCCTGAAGTGTGTGTGAAATACACAACAATACCAGCCAAGATTGAAGCGAGTAAACCTATTTTTACGGCCCGAATGGTTGTCGATCGTCGAAACATCAGGAAAATTGATCGAAACAAAAAAGCCAACTCGCTCAGTCACTTCGAAGATAAATACACCCTGACAGCAAAACAGCTAAAGTATAATATAAGGCGCGGAGATGCTTATGCTAAATTCCAAGCAAGTAGTTTCTTAAAATCACAGGTTTCCC
This sequence comes from Meandrina meandrites, assembly GCA_963693305.1. NCBI lineage: Eukaryota > Metazoa > Cnidaria > Anthozoa > Scleractinia > Meandrinidae > Meandrina > Meandrina meandrites. Next base: position 63,346,831 of record OY855903.1, read on the forward strand.
AATAAAGCATCGGCTGCTGCCATTCAAGCCGGTTTATAGAATCCTGTAAATGTTTTGTGATAATATATAATGCGTGGAACGAATTTCTTGAAAGCACTCTTTACCACCTAGCAACACGAGAGAGCATATCACAGTGTCTTAAAAAATAATTGTTCTTTGGCTGGTAACTATCAAATTAGCAAGTACTGATCGATCATTTGCAATATGACATTCACGTTTCAACTGAATGTGAATAAAAATCAACAAACACCAAACTTTTCAGCCAGTTTATAACGTAACAAACATTTTCATTGTTAAGTTATGATAATTTCTCGCAGGCTGTACCCTGGGTGCCAATCTCGTCCCCAGAGCCCGCGATCCTTCTGGACTGCGCCAGGAATCGAGACCTCTGGGCTAGACTGAAAGCCCGCCAAAAAAAAAACGGCCAAATCTCATTGGCGGTTAAAACTTGTTCATTTCAACCACAATCTCCGACGCACGCGCAGAATCAAACCGGAACCAGGATTTCCTGGTTCCGGTTTTGGATTCGACCAAAATGCATGCGCATTAGACTCTATGTAGTAGAAAAAACGCTGTTAGCAATCCCAAGGGAATGGTTCGGGATCGATAATCGTTCGGTGTAATTGTGCTTAAACAATAGCCCGCGTCATTGCAGACTTGGTGCGGTGATCGTAATCCAATCAGGAAGCAAGGATGTTGTTGACGAAGCAACGCTCGAAAGGAGCTCGAGCACGACACGCACTTGTAAAAGAAATCGTCATTTATGTAATTGGAATAAATGTTTTACAGTGCAAAATAATATGAATCCTCGTTTTCAAGCGTGAAGCCACTGAAAATGTTCTCCTTCCAGCTGCATGTTTTTTTTATAATCGCTGGGAAACGCAACGTGAAATCGACATCTTCTGATGAAAAGAATGCGGAAGTGACATTTGTGTTCATAAACAAAAAAATAACTTTGAAAAAATAGAAAATTAAATAAGATTGTAGTCAGCAATTGATTGTTCAATTCAACTGAAGCAGGATTTCATTCACAGAATGCAACTTTCATTAAAAAGAGTTTTGTTAAATTCACCATTCAAGATTCAATCTAGAGCTTGAAAACAAGACAGTGTAATCAAATTACATTTCGCGCGAAATTTGCTAAATATTGAAACTTGCCAAAAAGTAGTTACGACAGAATGAAAAGTCGCTTTAATAGTTATTGAATTCTGATCTGATTGTTATTTCCATGTATTGACTATTTGAAAGCTGTTCTCAGTTATGAAAACAAAACTCTTTCATTCAACTGTTTGCAGTGTTTGATAGACGTGAAAATATTTCGCTTAATTAAATTACATTCTGCACGCAATGTTTTCTTTGCTCTCCTGTGTCCAAACGTTTAAGGAAATCGAAATCTTTGTTGAGCAGTATTGTATAAATTGCAAAGGAATTGAAAAAAAATATATTTTGGCTTATTTTGATGGGATTTAGGATATTTAGAATACTGAATAAGCGGCTGTATCTTATCTATCTATGGGGCGGACCATTATTTTTTTGGAAGCTGGGGGATGAAAATTTTTCCAATACAAACAATTTTTTTCTGTATCGTTATCTGTGAAAACATTTTTTTTTCCGGTGTCATCTTCCTGCAGACAATTTTTTTCCTGCCTGCAAAAAATTTAGTTGGGCTTTTTTCAGGATCCCCCCCCCCCCCCCCCCCTCCCCGCCTCTAAATGGGTACGATCTTCCTATGGTCTACAATCTTTTAACATAAATCGATGAACTCAAACCCAAAGTAACATGTTTTTCCTATTTTCAAATATAACATTTCGTCAACGTTCTAAATATATATACTTAAGAGAACAAATATTATCGACTTCTTCTGAACCACTCTTACTACCAAACCTCTAGTACACCTCTTGCTCTATGCCGCAAATACCGAAACTACTTCAACACATTTCAACCGCACTAACAATCCATGACACATTAGACTCATGTACCCACTGGGTACTATTTTTGTTGTTGTTTTGTTTGCCACAAAAAAAAAAAAAACCCTCTGGAACCCGGAGTACGCAGGCTGTTGATAAACATTAAATACGTGAAGGGAGTAAGACTGCAAACCGAGGAACTGGAACTGCAAACCGCGGAACCGCGGAAACCACGGAACCTAGAGAAATGACTTTTTTTTATTGTGGTAAACATTGCAGCTATAAGGTTAACATGATATTACATTAAATTACAACGATATTGCATTTATTTACATTGATATTTGTATATTCTTTTTAGTTCTCCTGGGCGGCACAGCCACTCGAATATGTCCGCCAAGTATGATGTCCGTTTCACCGAAATATTTGAAGCTGTTATTTCCCTATTGACATCATCTTTTTAATAGAGTCTAGTTTCTTGCATTTCTTGGTGGCATAAATTATTGTGAGTTAAGTGCTGATTCACGAAAATAGCCAATTATGTAAAAAAATCAATACGTTGGCTGGTGGATTGCGTGACAATAAGTCACAGCAATACTTTTTTAAAACACTAGCCTGCGAGAGTTCCCAGCTTTTTCGGCTTGAGTTACAAGTAGAGAGAGAAAACGGATACTCTCGCAGGCTAACTCCAAATTAGTCTACTAACAATGACAAAAACTCTATTAAGGCGGGGTTTTACCTGAAGTTGAGTGAAATTTTAAGAGGTTTAGAGAAGGGATAGAGGAAAGAAAATTATTTTTGGAACACCACCAGACAGTTGACCCCAACGCAAGAGCATCCCAGGTTGTCAGGGGACTGTTTGGGTGTCCATCTACTAATTTTTAACTTCAAATTCCAATTTTAAAATCACATTAAATCTTTAATATTTCTTATTTCTCCAAATTTTACTATTCCTTTGAGAAAAACTATCTCTTCCCAAACATCCCCAAAAATCGCCAAAAAATTTACAAAACACCGCTAAACATAGCTTTGTGAAATGAGCAGAGGGTTTCGGGAATGCTTGAAATGGGAGCGAGAAATTCGCATTAAACCCAAGTTAAGCGGTGTAAAAACGGGCTTCAGGGGAACCCCCGCCAGTAAGACCCAGTTCAGACGCCGTACTTCACATGAGCCGAATCGAATTAAGACTTTGGGCCGACCTTATCTATTTGGATCGGCCGAATTGATTCAGACGCCGAGATTAGTCAGATTAATTCGGCCGGTTCCGAAGGTTCCACAGCTTCCGCGGTTCCGCGGTCTGAAGTTCTACAGATTAGTCTTACCCACGTGAAGGATCATCACGTGAAGGATCATTGCGATTATTGGTGGCGATGTAGACAGCTTGTTCAGTGAAGTCGCGAAAAAATGCTTGATCGATAGCTGGAATTGAACAAACCCTTACAACCGATTATTTCTTTTGATGACCCAATCTCATGGAAGATTATTTTAAAGATTGTCCAATTAGCTATGTTCTAAACGAGCAGGGGACTGGGTACGAACATATTTTCTCTTCGGTACAAACATTCAATATCGATTGAATTGAAAAATGGGGCATGTCATCTGAAAGAGCATCCAAAAAGTAGTAAATTCAGCAAATTTGACAGTTATTGGTTAAACCCAAAGGCATGGTACACTTAGTATGGATTGGAGGGACAGGCGTCCTCCAATCCATACTAAGCCCTCTTATTTTTAAAGTGTACCATGCCTTTGCATTTAAACCAATAACCATCAAATTTGGTAAATTTACTAATTTTTGGATGCTCTTTCAGATGACGTGCCCCATTTTCAATTCAATCGATATTGAATATTCGTAAAGAAAAAATATGTTCGTACCCAGTCCCCTGCTCGTTTAGAACATGGCCAATTGTTTAAAAGTTACGTCACTTCAGATTGGAGACTGGTACCTAATTATGTCAAATCGCCCGACAATAGAAAATCCAAATATGTCAATACTGGATCAGAACTCTCCCCCGGGATTGAGATGTCAAGTTAAGGTGGCTCGAAGTGGTTTAGATATTCCCGTCATTGGTATTCTATTGCAGCTACACCAATAACGTTGAGGTTAAACTTTCAGTACAACTTTGTAAAGGTTTTACCAATGAACAAATTGCAGTTGCTATGACGTCAAAATTCGTTGCCATGGCAACGTCATATGAGGTCAAAGATACCTTATTTTTTACCATTTGAGGCTAATAACTTAAAAACTAGACGGTGAAAGTTTTTGTTTTTCATATATGTTTGCCTACTGGGCAAAACAAACAATCTAACAATGTTTAAAAAAAAATCTGTAGGTAGGGTTCAGAGCCACCTTAAATTAGTGAAAAAATGACGTAGCTTTGAATCCTACCTACAGATTTTTTTAAAAATTTGCAAAAATTTTTCTTCTGTCAGTTGGATAAACATATATCAAAAACAAGAACTTTCACCGAGTAGTTTTTGAGTTATTAGCCTCAAAAGGTCCAAAATAGGGTATCTTTGACCTCATATGACGTTGCCATGGCAACGATTCTTGACGTCACAATGACGTCAGTTTGTTTATTGCTAAAACTTGTACAAGTTTGTACTAAAAGATTTTCCTAAAAAGTATTGGTATAGCTGCGATAGAACACCTAATACAGGCATGTCTAATTCTGACTAAACTGTTATGAGCCACCTTAACTGCTCATGAACGCCCGCCGTCCCTCGGGTCGGGAAAACTTTGCTAGGTGCAACATTCTACTGAAAATGCTTCAAATGTGCCCACTCTTCTGCCTCTTTTTAAAGGCTGGAGAGATTGTTAGACAACAAAAAAAGGAAAATTCGACAGGTTGATGCGGCGAAGTTAGTATTGTTGCTAAAAAAGCTTGATACTCAGGTTATTCTTCAGCTGAAGCATAAAGTTTTAGAATTTGTACCCAGATGCCTCCAAGTTCGAGCCAGACACTGACATCCAGCAAAAAGAAGATTAACTGAAGGATTCCTAAAACTATTGCCATTCCTTGATAACGGAACAAGAGCTCACGGCACGCAGAGATGTCTTTTATGCATGGAAAAGAAATAACATCACAACAGACGGCCTATGAAGAAAATTCAAATCACATAGAGTTTATTGACTTGGGAAGACAATTTGAGTTCCATGCATTTCTTGATTTACTGCTTTATTAATTTCAGATAACAGGAACTTGAACAAATAATCGAAAACACAGAGCCAATGCTACAAAAAGAGCGCAATACAAGTAAACATTTTCAATTTCTTTAGCTGGCATAAAGTAAATTATTAATAGAGCGATTTTCGATTGAGCGACATAAAACGAAACCAAAGTTATCACTCTGGCCAATCACAAAGGACACAGACAATCCAGCGAACCAATCAAAACTTGAGCACATACATGAAGCTTGCACTAAGCGCGGGAAAACGTGTGTAAACGAGTCACGCGTTTGGTTTTACCTCTGATTGGTCGAGAAGGAACGGATTTTTACTGAACCAACCAATCAATATAAGTTAACCAAAGCAAACATATGCATCTTTTGACATGCGAGTGGAAACCGCTCAAATTTTATTTAATTCAAACATCATTTAAAAAGAAAGAAGGACCAGAAATCGATACGATATGCTTGAAATAGCACGAATGAATTTAGCTCAGTTCCATAAAGCTTTCATGTAACTGCTTCCCTTCAGCAAAATACAGAGAAATACGGGCTATATAGGCTTCGTGGTCAAATTCATTAATAAATTCAGAATAAATCTCAAAAGTACAGTATTTTTGAACTGATAAACCACGAAATTCATTACGACATTAATTTTTTTTTTTCGTTGACAAACGCTTTCATAGTTATATTTCATATTAAAAAGCAATAAACGCAAAATAAACCCTCGAAAAGATTGTGAATCACTTGCCCAACGCGGCTCGAGATTGCCCAACGCGGCTCGTGCCCAACGCGGCTCGTGCTTTTCATATAGGTTTAAAGCGCCGGTAAACCCATAATGTGGTGGCCTTTTACTTAAATGTTTTCTTACATTAAAAAAGCATTTTAATATCTTACAGTAAGCCCATCTTCTTCAGACCTATCATTAATCTTTTCATCACCATCGTCACTGCAGTTCACATATACATGTATATTTAAGTGCTAAGCTGAGATTTGGCTTTCTCGGTTCAGGATTTTCACATGTACATTCAAGGTCATTCAAGAAAAAAACGAACAAACAAACAATATTGTTTGTGTTGCAAAGAAGATTGAACGCAACAACGAGATCCAAGTCTGTCCAAATTGTTGTAGCGCCTCCTGTGGTTTAACACTTGTACTCCATTTGGTTCAATTTTCAAAAGTGTAAGACTGCAGGAATTCCAGTGGCCTCATAAAGTCGTAAACTTGTTTGATTTGCTCTGGTGTCCAGACCAACAGGTTCCTGGTCACGGACGGAACAGGGTCAACTATTGAGGAACAGTCACGAAGGTAATCTTCGGAACACGTAATCTCTAGAAAGTCGCAGATCTTTCGAAGATACTTTGATGGGTCTCGGACAAAATCTTCGCCTGGTATATCAAGAACTCTGTCTCCATATGCCTCCTTTGTTGCCTGACAATTCATGGCAATCCTGAAATAGCGTCTTATGCTGTTATCGAGCTGCTTAGAAATATTCTGCTGAATTCAGAAATAAACGCGTTAGGCTGGAACCACAGGTTTCCCAAGTTCATGCTGATAGAAGTTATAATAATTATCATAATGAATTATTTGAACACGCAAAACGTGACATTTTCCCTTTGCCATATGGAGGTGTTGTGTTACAACGGTTCGTATTTATAAAGGTTTGTATGGGAAGAAACGCGTTCGGATTTAAAGCAAAATATTATGACACTTTGACAATTATATCAACATACTTTGATTTACTGTTGTCTCTTGTGTTGTTTTCTCGTTTCTCAAGCTGATCCGACGACTTTTTGGCGAGTTATATATGCCACTTTGTGAAATTAAAATCCGGGAGAGCGCCAATTTTGCGTCTTCCCAGTCCTCAAATGGAGTTTAAAATTGAGCACTGCCGATTCACCCCCAAAACTGATTACCTCCCCAAATCGGCCAAAATTAGAGTTTTCCTTTGAATCCGGGGGATTTGGTGACCCGTACGGTGAGAACGGGAGATTCGTTCTGTATGCGGGAGACACCTGGATAATCCGGGACAGTTGGCATGCATGCAGTAAAGCCACGCTTCGCGTTTTCAAATGATCATTTTAATTATTATAATTATAACTCCTCTCAGCGTCAGCTTGGGCCGCCTGTGCTGGGACGAGATGCCTGTATCCTTTTCAATAATACCTCAAAGGTTTTTTTTTTTTCTGTTCTAAAAGCGACAGATAACTCGACTGCGCCTTGTTGACTTTTCGCTCAAAGAAAAATTGGTTTCAGAGTCTAGTCTATTGTTTAGATATTGTTGAAAAGGGTACAAAAATATTTTTAAAATATTTTCCATTTGAACGTAAAATTAAGTGCCTGTGTTAGTTGGTTAGCTGCCAGTAATCATCATAACACATGCAATATAATTTTTTAGACAAGCTGATTTCCTAAGCAGGCACCTATACTACCTATTGATAGGAGGCACTCTTAGGGTACATGAGTTTTTTCAGGCAGTTTCTTTGTGAATAAACCAGCAACCCGCGCTGGATTTTACTTCAATTCAGTTTAGTCTGTATGTTTGTTCTAGTCGTTCTTACTCACCTTCCCTGAATGCTCTTCAGTTCTCAAGCCGGTTATCAGCCGCATAGCCATTGTTGCTATGTTGTCAAACGGATTCCTTATCACGTGAACAAATTTTGTTTTCACGTTGTAGTCATCTTCCAGTTGTTTCAGTCGCGATCTGCCAGTTTCTTTGGATAAATATGAAGCTGTAAACCAACCAACCTTGTCACCCAGAATCTGTTAGGATCCAACAACCATACAAGTTGATATTTTGCTTTTCTTTTCTTTTCTTTTTCTTGTGTGTAATAATAATATCTTCCTCTCCTCCGGGGATATTGTGTTGTAAAAGTAGCTGTGTTGCATTGTTAGTACTGTAAGTAGATGTGTTAGTGTTATAAGTCTTAAATAAGTGGCGCAAATAGCTGTATCGTATTGTAATTAGAAGTGTAAAGAAGCTGTATTAGTATATTTTTTTTGGTAAAAGCAATTTAATAAAAAGAATTCCAAAAAAAAAAACAACAACAACAACAACAACAGTAGCTTGTTCACTGCCGAAACATGAATTACACTGAAGCCCGCAAGTTGAGAAAATGTATTTTGAGGAATCTTCGTCACTTTTACTTTTACAGTTAAGTTACCTTGAGTGTGTGATCAAACGTTCCCTGCCACTGATTTGGAACTTTATATCCCAGAAGTGAATAATTAGATGCGTTTCCTTCGGTTGTCTGCGATCGCCTTCCCCGAGTCGCAAGGCGATACGAACGAAGAGCGATTGTATCAAACATCTTGGTTCGACTCCATTCAGGATGACTTCTATAAGTTCCTATCAAATTCATCTCGTTAGAAAGCATTATATTTGGATGTGCATCCAGAAGCGCAGAAACCAGCGTGTGGCGACTTCTGGGATAGCCTATGAATAGCAGCGCGGTATCTACGTCATCATATGCAGCTTGCAGCCTTTGGAAGTCATCTTTAAAGCCTGAAAGGAAAAAATCAACACAGAATGTTGATTAGCACGCACTTCTTTCCTCGCTCTTGAAAAGCTAGCATCTATATAACTATGACTGGAGCATTGTTGCTTTATTCGAAGGTTTGAAATCCGAGATTATTGTCAGGTCGCCCTGACACTTTGCCAGTAAACAGTGCAATAAAATTTACGTTTTATCAATACACTCTTTGCTAAAAGCAAAACAAAGGCAAGGCGAATGAACCTCTCCATCAGGAGTTTAGCGTAACGCATATGATCATTTGTTGACTGGAACGTTTATTTGATAGAGTTAATGTTGGTAATTAATAGTAGTCTTAAATTGAGACACACTTGATAAGTTAACTTTTGATACCGTTTTCAAGTATCAGCCAAACATGCTCGAACTAACTAACTACGGTTAAAGGAACACACGTATTTTCCCTTAACGTGATCATAATTGCATTGTTCACATACGTTGTTTTGTTGCCAAACCTAGTTCTCTATAATAAAAAAAATTGCACCTTGACCAAGGAACGCAAGTTGAGCTTGCTGTTACATTTATTCAGTGCTTTAATCTCACTTAAAAAGCCCTTTGCAAGCACTTGCTTTCCGTTTGCTGTCTGGCGCCCGCAATTTATTAATGTACTTCCAGTCACCTCGATCGCCAAACTACCTCGAGTACCGCTCGGACGTATTTTCAGTCATGCTCAGTAGTTCTATCGTGAATTGCGCAATTAAGGCGGGGGTTCGCCTGAAGCCCTTTTTTCCACCGCGTAACTTGGGTTTAATGCAAATATCTCGCTCCCGTTTCAAACACTCTCAAAACCCTCTGTTTATCCCACAAAGCTATCTTTAGCGGTGTTTTGTAAATTTTGGGGGGATTTTGGGGGATTTTTGGAAAGAGATAGTTTTTCTCAAAGGATTAGTAAAATTTGGAGAAATAAGAAATATAAAAGATTTAATGTCATTTTAAAATTAGAATTTCAAGTTAAAAATTAGTAGATGGACACCCACTATGCCACTATGTGGGAGGCATTTTCTTTGACTCCACGAGGCGTAGCCTTGTTTTGGTGCTAAGCTTGTTTTCGTCCTATAATGCGATAAAATCGCTGTTTTCGTTTATAATTCTGGCAGACGTATTGAACTTGTGGGTTTCTCGATATATTTTAGCTCGATCTTGGTAACATCTTGGATTTCTTGAAAAGCTCGTTCTTACAGGTCAAATGAACCAAATTTTCGACATTCTTTCTTTTGCTATTTTAAAGCAACCAAACGCTAAAAGAACCCACTATTAAGTAAACTTAGGAAGAAATTTTGCTTTCTGAGCCTTAAAGCGTGAACATAGCAAAAGCTACGAAGATTTCCGAAGGCTTCACGAAAACGTTTCCAAAATGACCGCGCACTGAAATGGAAGGAATGGATCGAGCTTTGAATTCAGTTGTGACGTAATAGTTTTGCGATCGAGAGGACGATCGTCATTTAAAGAGCGAATAATGTAAAGTTTGAGAGTTTGAGTCAGTCTGAATAATTCAAGTAATTCTGAAAGGATCTAAGTTTTTTTAAAACATGGTAGTTATATTTTTTACTATACTGGAATCCAGTTTAAAAGATTAATAATTATTAAAGCACTGAGTAAAATTGTGAGCATTGTGCGATATAGGAGGATTTCAAACACTGGATGGCTAATAAAATCTTCAGTCCACTCAGCTTGGTATGGAACAAAGAATTTTGTTATATACCTCAACTGAAATGCAGTTTTTTTTTTTTGGATTTGCACGCAATTATATATGTTCAGGACGTGTGCGGCTTGAAACCCGGATCGGCATGAGCGCGAAATTATTCTAGGATGTGACCAAAAGCTAAGATTGTATTCACTATTTTCTTTTTCGTACTCGAGAGTCACACAAAACACAAAAATAAATTTGTACACAAAAATTTAACTTGAATGAAAGGATATTTATCAATGCCAATTCGAAACAGCAAACCATCACGCAAGGTAAAACTTTCTCCTGAATGAATAAATTCGTGTCGTTTTCAGCTGAAAGAAAATTCAGTGGTGAATAATAAATACAGAGCGTTTAACGGCTATCTCCACGGACACTGTGAGGTTTGTTTCTATTACCTGTTTATAGTCCATATTTTTGGCCACAGAGACGTAAATTTTATTTTGCTGGTACATATTGACATGCGCCAAAAACAAGCCTCAAAAAGCATGCACGTGGAAGCTGCATTATTCGGTGAGGATATTGAATCGATACTGAAGTTGACATTGAAGTTCGCAATGCTTGCCAAGCCAAACCAACAAACTAAAAGTGTTAATAATCATAATAAAAATACTAGCAAGCCCTAGTTATGAAAATTCCTTACTTCCAACTTCCTACAGTAAGCAAAAGATGAACGAACAGTTGTACGTAGTCTCTCTGTTCGTCGGCGGGCATTCTTCGCCGTATTTAATTTTGTGATCAAAACGTAGTTGGGAATGCATCCTCTTTAAGGTCAAGTCTTAGAGACTTGAAGGTAGAACCAGAAACCTCCTTACTGACAGATTTTGTCTAATACAGTTTTCAGTGAAATGAGCCGCATAAACCCGTGAGTGTTTGTTTTGGTTCACACAATTCTCTTTTCATTTTTACAACCCAACGTTCTCTAAATTTTGAATCTTCAGAAAACTTAAAAGTACTTACTCTAGACTTTGTATTATTTCAGTTTATTTCTGCTCAAAACACCATGATTTCCGCTTTAAACGAAGTCACCAACTTGGTGAACTTCAGAACTGAACGGCTTTGAATTTCCCGCAATCTTACAGGTCACCAACTGTGACGTCTTAGTTGTGTTTCCGACAATTTCCCCACAGTTTTTCCGACTGCTCCACGATTATGAAGGCCAAAAATAAGCACTTTTAAACTTGCAATATCTCTGCGATGCAAAGGCCAATTACTTTGAAACTTCATAATATGTCTATTTGGCTCTTAATTAACAGATTGGGCAAAAATAAAGAAAAATCAAAATTTTGGTTCATTTGACCTTTAACAGCCTTTGAGCTCTTTCGCAGAAAATTGTCACATTCTTGATCAGAGTAAGCATATTAATTCTCCCTACTACGAATGCAGTGTTTTAGCCTATAGGAAAGAACAAATTGGACTCTCCGTAGCCTTAATTCCAAAAACAAGCTTCATGTGATATTCTGGATGTTGAGCGATTTGAAGATTACCGTTTTATATGAGTGCCTACGTTTGAAAATAGGTTTTACTGAAGAACTGGGGTGAACCTCGGAATACGAGTAGGTAATGTACGAACTTTAAATCGAATACAGTCAACACATGATGTCAAAATCGCCGATGATCCGGTACGTAATCCAACAAGAAGCACATGGCAGCTGATGACCAAGTATAAAACGAAACTATCAGAAAATGCAGGATAACGTCATTGCATGCAAGATATTTACGATTCAGTTTAATTCTTGCTGAATACCGAATATTGTTGTCAAAACCAAAAATTTCCCACCATCGGCGCTAGACCTACTCCCTTTATATTTGTCGCTAATAATGTGCAAACCTTTTTCGCAAAACGCAAAATATACAGAAAATAATAAATCGCAGCAATTTCATTGAGCTACACTTGTAGTTAACTTAGTTTTATTAGGAAAGATCTCATCTGATCATCGCGCAATTTGCATGAAAACATGAATGCATTTCAACCAAAACATCCCCGCTGGTGTCAAATAGGGATTCCAACATTTCTAATTTTCCAAAAACGAACAAATAATTTTCCAACAAACAATTTTCCAACAAATTTCCAATAATTCTAAACTTACCTGTGCCCCTATCATGAACGGTTTCTTCTTGAAATAGACGTTTTCCAGCATTGGTAAGGTACAAAACGATACCAGTCAATATTGATACGAGAACAGTTAACTTTACCACCCTATCAATTGTCCTTCTTCGACACATCTAAAACGACAAAAAAATATATGAAGAAAAAATTAAAAAAAAAGGAGAAAACTAGCATACATTCGAACTTGCGATCGGTAGATATATATTATTTGATCGGTAGATAAATTAATTATTTAGAAGTTACATGATCCGAACTTCCGTATATGTATAATTCTCCGTGAATTTTCGGTTACCCCTGTCAATCTCAAGACCACCGTGAATTCAGTGAGAATTTTATAACATGCATAGATTGGTTTGGTACACTCTTTTTATTTTATAAGAATATATTTTATAAGAATATCGAGGCTGAAATTTGCGAAGTTTTAAGAACATTTTAAGAACAAACCAGAGGCTGAGGAAAAGGACATAATTTTGTGCGTTACATCAGCATCCTACGAATAATGACGACCCTTCGTAGGAAATTTCAACAAGAAGTTATTAACACCCATACCCGTAAGATCGCAAGGCTATTATACAGAGAAACGGATGTCGAGGAACATATCACGAACATCTCCTCGTACGAACTATATAATTTAGTGTGTTCGATGCTCCAAATAAACCCGCGCGAAAGCCTGCCTGCAATGGCTAAAATAGATTGATCGTGGACAGATAATTATTACACCATGAAAGTCAGCAGAAGTAAAATCGACTTTGCGAGAAAAGGAAAGAGGGGAATACTTACATTCAATTCGAAACCTGTCGTTAACTACAGCTTCAATTTTCTCAAAGAGCAGTCGGTAGATTCGTTCAGAGTTTCTGAGTTTCTGTATACGGTATATGAATGAACATGAGGAATTAACGCATCGTGGCATGAATCGAATTTCTTGAAAGCACTATTCATCACCTAGAAACAAGACACACAACTTTTAAAACATAACCGTGTTTTCAGCTCTCCGGATACCGTCAAAATAATACGATTTCGTCCAATAAATAACGGCTTTTGAGGAATACGTTTGTTTAGCTGTTCGACGTTTAGTGGCGTTTCAAACGTGAATATACGTTCAGTGCCCGTTTAATTTCATATTATGGTTTTCCATTTGTAAGTCGCCGCTTGTCACATTTATGTTTCTTTTATTTGGCTGCACAGATTCCCTCTAAGCGGTACGCGGCTTCACTTGAACGCATTTTCTGTGTTCAGGTCTGGAATTTGAAATATATGAGTTAGCGCGCTGAAATGTGAAGTGTAAATCGGACCCTACCTTTATTGAATCTAGCTTGTAATTTACAGTATCGGTAATGTAAATTATTTATTCACGGTGTTTACGAAGGATGGGGTCGTAAACGTGTTTAACATTAGAACTTAAAATTACTTAACATTCAAAATATATTGGACACACGTTTAGAAATGTGCGATCGTATTTTCAAAATATTCTACATCGATGGAATTTTGATCCTGTAAACGCTTTGCCGTAAGAAATTCTCTGTCAAAAATATAGCTTTTTACGGTTTCCAACGATACCATGGTTGCAGTGGAAAACACGCTGCCTAACTGTGAGAGAAACTACATGTGGTCGCGAATTGATCCAAGTTGGTTGGTTTTTAACACAAAAAAAATATCCGGGAGCTAAATAGAAGACTGTGATACTACACAAAAACCTCTCTAATGAAAATATGTAAATTTGAAGTCGAAATGAATGACAGGATTTTAATGACGCTTTTCGTACGAGAAATGTATAACAATTGCACTGTTATTCATAATTTTTGAAACGTGTTTGAACGTTACAGAAATTTATAGACCTCATTATTATCCAACACTGCTTCGTAGAGTACAAATAATGCGCGAAACGAGTGAAAATATACAGCGATACCACACAAAAATGTCTAATAAGATATATTTATTCCACTATTGCGCCATTTTACCATATTAGGGCAAAAGAACGCGCAAAATATGCCACGTTATTACACTGTAGAACGGCAAAAATATGGACTGAAAGCGGAGCGACAAAATAGCCGAACAAACTTTATTTTTTAGTGGAATAATAAATCCTTTATTCGATGGTTTAACATATAATACGAGCGGACATTTTGTTCATTGCTACGCAACTCGCAAAATATCCGGGCGTATTATATACTAAACCATCGAATAAGGTCCGAATAAGGTGTATGTATTCATATCTTCGGTATTGGACTGGAACTAGTGTTCATTAGGCCATTTCCGAGCAGCCCCTCTGTTTCAAAACGAGTCTTGGTGCGAAACCATTCATATGGAAATATGTTTCACCTTGCAAATCAAGTCATTTTCATTTGAATGGTTTCACACGAGGATTCGCTTTGAAACTGAGGCCCCGTCCAGAAAAATCCGGATAAATTTGAAAACGCTTCCTTTTTTCTCTGGTTTGGCCAACCGATAACACGTCACAGCTGCGTTCGGATTAGCTGTCGACGCTCGCACCAATATGGAGCCCATTTCAGTGATTCCTCAGTATAACATATCAGGTTGCTCTTATAGTCGTCGCTGCCCATTTTATAATTGTACTACGTCCTTCTTCTGCTGGGTGAACCCACACAGCGGTCAAACGCTACGCGCGTGCGCAGTTCCCGTGCAATGCCCGCCAGAATTCTCCATACAAAGTCTTAAATTTTCCGAAAACTTTCGCTTTAAAGCCAAAAGTTAACGCCGTCCCTGGAAAGTTAAGGTTTATACACCGCTTATTGATGGGAAATTTGATAATTGATCTTCACTGAGTTTCCCAGCTTGAAATTTTCTTTCACCGCACTATATCTATAACAGTTTCCTACAAAAGTTTGCCCACGTTCGAGTCAAATTCTCAGAAAAGTTCGAGGCGCCGAAAACAGGTGACGTCATTTTTGCGTTTGACCGCTGTAAAGGGTGAACCGGCCAAAGCACTGATGTGAAAGTAAATTTACTCTCAGTTTTCAAAATTCCCCGACATTTCCCTAAAAAAAAAATAATTTTTCTGACCAAATGAATACGAAATGTCAGATTTAGTAGCGGCCTCGTCTCCAAAAAAATCGCTACAATCACATCGACATGAAATGTATGGGCAAGCCATCAGTGGTCAGCGGTATTAAGATCACGAGACAGTGACCATGCCAGCCGGCGCTCAGAGTCCGGCTCTTTTATCACATAGGGCATCACGCCACTTAGAATTTAACCGTACGAAGTAAAGTGAATGATTTTTGCCGCTTAATCGCTTTTGCTGGGGAAGAAAGAGCTTATGCTGCCGAGCTTATCAGTTAACACAGAGCCCCTGACATAAACGATGGTGTCTGAAAATGGTCTCTTGATTGAATTCAATTGCACGGGGATAATCCAGGGTAATTTTAATTCATCTTAAACGTTTATTACAGAGTTACAAAAGATTATCACTAAGAACATAGATTTACACTATAATTCATCGTGCCGAATAGTTACAAGCAATGGATTGTTTTAAATTGCAAAGTCTTTGATCGCTGCTCGCTGTCATGACAAGATCTTTGGCTTTTTCGCAACAAAGGTGACGTCACTGGTAGAGGTAACACCTGGTCCTTGGACTCCAACTTTTGTCGGTGGCGTCGCAGTTTTGACTGGAGGCGCGGGCACAGCGCTCACATCCCATTTGCTTTTTCTTTTCTTTGTTTCCTCTCCTGTAAGTAAATGAAAGTAAACTT
This sequence comes from Meandrina meandrites, assembly GCA_963693305.1. Lineage (NCBI taxonomy): Eukaryota > Metazoa > Cnidaria > Anthozoa > Scleractinia > Meandrinidae > Meandrina > Meandrina meandrites. The sequence continues at coordinate 63,362,937 of OY855903.1, forward strand.
CAGAAAACATGTCACTGGTGTCTGCATGGAACGAACGAACGAACGAACGAACGAACGAACGAACGAACGAACGAACGAACGAACGAACGAACGAACGAACGAACGAACGAACGAACGAACGAACGAACGAACGAACGAACGAACGAACGAACGAACGAACGAACGAACGAACGAACGAACGAACGAACGAACGAACGAACGAACGAACGAACGAACGAACGAACGAACGAACGAACGAACGAACGAACGAACGAACGAACGAACGAACGAACGAACGAACGAACGAACGAACGAACGAACGAACGAACGAACGAACGAACGAACGAACGAACGAACGAACGAACGAATGAATGAACGAACAAGGTTTACAATCGTTGTTGAGACGTTGTTTTTGGGTATGGTAATGTATGATAATGAGTTCAAAACAAAGGAAGAATAAAAATTAACTGAAGAAAAAAAAAATAACTGCAACATACATGTACCTGGAGCAGGTTTCTTTGTCCCTGATACAAACTCCACCTTTAAAAAATAAATAAAAAATGTACTAAAAAGCTAAAACAAATATATGTAAGTCTACGTTGGACAGGAGACAGGGTTTACAGCTAAACCAAGATCAAGCGGCGACGACTCTGTTAACCATCATTAGCAGGGCTCAAAATAACGGCCGGTCAACGGACAATGTCCGGCCAAAATGACGATTTGTCCGGACAAAATTTTGGTTCGGCGGTCATTTTGACCGGTCCCGTACACAGCTTTCAAATGAATAACACAAAAAAATTTATTCGCAGTATTTCTTTAAATTTTACAGTAAAATCATAAACTATCATAGCAGCTTGCAGTCACAAATTTGTACAATACAGATGAGACGGTCACGCTCTGCGGATTTGTTAGCGGTTTGCTTAAATAAAACAGGAAACATCCACGTCTGTAAAGGCGCTAAACAGGCAACAATGAACATCGCATCAATCAACGTCTGCGACAATCTTGGACAAAACTGTTGAAACACTTAGCAAATTTCCACTTATTCAGCCAACAGAGTTCAGTTTTGCAACCCCTCCCCCCCCCCCCCCCCCCCAATTTCAATGTTGTTAATGCTTTATTGTTTTTAAAACAAAGCCTGTCGAACCGCAAACCTCAAGAAACAACATTGAGTAGGGGGGAGGGGGATAAGATATTTTAACCCGCTTGCAAGTCGGGACATTTGTGAAAAATGCGTGAAAATCGTTTGTTTCAACTAGTTTTGTCCAAGATTGTATTAACACGCGTACGCACTTACAGTTTGAATTGTCAGGCAGGCCGAGAAAAATAGCACTCGTAAGTGGATTTAAAAAACTATATGCACCTTTAGAAAGTACGAGTTTGTAGCGTGTTTTTCACCAGCAAGATCATGAGAAAATAATAAAATCATTAAACGCTTTGAATGTTAAGTCAGCAATGTTTCTTTAAATTGTGCCTATTTCGAACTGAACGTGTCCCCATGTGTGCTGACAAGCTGACCACCTAAGACGTGGTGCTACTTAATTGTCAAAAAGAGTTTCGGTAAACGTTTGCTCGTACTGTACAAAATAAAAAAAAATGGTCTCCGCGTCCGGCGTCTACAGATTGAAACGATAACTCTCGATATCTTTTATTCTAGCCATGGCATTCAAGTGTTTCTCATCGATTCTATCGAAGTCTTCTTGTGTAAGGCTACTTCCGCGGATATCTATGATTAAAAGTACTGTCACAGAGCAGATTTTGGAAAACAGTACTAAAACAGCACACGGAGTTCTTCTGGCAGGTCTTTTAATCGGTACGGTTGTCTGTTGTTAAAGCCAACTATAACTGTCGTTTTACAATCTTTTACAATCACTGTTTTACAGTATTATCCGAGCTCTATTTATGATCATATGTTATCATTTTAATTAAAAGACAAAAGTAAACTTCTTTGTTATGGATAAGTTGGGTGGCCTCAGCTGTTTAGGGCGGCGAGAACAAATGAATCGTAAACTTTGCAGGATTTGTTTACTTGTGCAAAAATCTGTATTTTAAGAAATATCAATGTTAAAGATGCCTAACTGAGAATAGTAATCGAAAGAGAGGAAAGTTGTTACACTGAACTAAGTGTCTGCGTGGAGAAAGTTAAGTTTCCGCTCGCAAAACTATTGGAATTCTGAGTTTTTGTCTCTCAGCAGAGAACAAAGGATTCCGAAGGTGCCGGCAATAAAACAGAAAGCTAGATTTTAATGAGCTCTGAAGAACTCATTACTATGCAGATCGGAACTACGAAGTGCGAGCGTTCCACACTGTAAAACAAACTAAACATTGCAAGAAATTGCCTCGTCGGAAAATACGACAGCTGAGATCACCCTTACGAAATAAACTAAAGTTTGTCAATGAAAATAACGTAAATACAGATGGGAATATCATATTTTAAAGTTCTAGTTATTTGTCTTGTTTTACAGCTTCATAAAAGATCGTACTAAAAGTAATATTTCCTGTTTATAAAATCCGGTCGACTGTATCAACGTTCAAGTTAAGCGAGTTGTTCTTTAAATGTGATGGACAATAACAATTACAGCGAAATTGAGTTATAGCAGTAATTCATGAATCGATAATATAATTCTGCCAAAAGAATATAAATAACCGAGAAAGAATAAGATAACATTGAAAATTCTGATAAAACGAATAAATAGAAATAAATGTAAGGTCCGACTTACAAGTAAACCGTTTACACAAGTAAGCTCTGAATAAATATGTTTGAATAGCTATCAAAGAACTAATGCGTTTGTTTGAAATATCCGTTCCCGCAATGGGGTGATGTTTTAGCAAGAATCTATATATTAGTAGTTCAAAACCATAATTTTAGAATTGAAACGATCTAATATCAAATTAAAAATAATCGAATAATAATTTCACCATTAGTTCTTTGACAGCTATTTCTGTTAACTCTGTGGATAACCGCTATTTGCTTTGAATAAACAATCCCCAAAATACCCAATATTACATAAAATACCCAAAATTACATCTTAAATATCCCAAAGTTAATAAAATGTCCCCAAAATACGATAAGAACCCCCAAAAACTAATTTTTAAAATCTTTCCTCAAAACCCTAAAAATATCCGAAAATATGGTCCAACATACTATTCCCCCCTTTAAAATGGCGCCTCCCGGCGGCCATCAAAATGAAAGACAAAACAAACAGGTAATGAAATGACAAGAGAAAACAAAATAAAGTCATAAAAACTAGGAATGTTCAGTCCTCGTCCTCCTCATCGTCCCAGTTGGGAGCTGATAAGGTGAGATGATTTGTTGACCTATACGTCACCAGATTCCCCACTCGGCCCTGGAGACGGAAGCTGAACCCGTAGCAGCGGGCGTTGACAGGCGTCGCACCGGGAATCATGATGTTTCCTGGTGTGGAGGTAAAATGACACAAAGGTAAGCACAAGATTCAATATGCCCACACTCAATGCGGAATAAGCGACATAATCAGTTGATGTAGATAGATATGAATCGTGAATATCTGCGATGTCATCAGATGTGGTTTGTATGGACTGCGTGAGCTGACCATCTAACGCTGTGAAGGTCGCGTCGAGGCTGTCCAAAATTGATTTGTTTAAAGTCACCGGTGTGGGGATAGTCAGGGTGATATGATTAAAGGACGCCAAAGTCGTGTTAGCTGTTAGCGAAGCCCAAGGTACAAAACGGATATGAGACGCAGAGGCAAGAGGCATAGACACTGTAAGGTGCTCTGGGCAGCGGCCAAGTCCGGTTACCATGCCATCAAAACTTTCGTTGCAAGGGAAGTGGTATACACCAAGTGGAGCCGTAACCAAAGTTCCTGAACGCAACTGTAATGTTGAGGTCGTAGTAGCCAAAAAGATTCGTCCACCAAGGTTGAGCAGCGGGTGGAGATTAGTACAGTCGTGAGCTTGCACGTGGCTCCGAGGAAAGGTAAGTTTAGAATCAAGGTTAAAAGGGAAACCAAGCCAGCTAATATTAGTAGCAACATTAAGTAAATTAGTCGGACAGATAAATGTTGAAGAATCCTGATAGCATTTACCTAAAGCTTCCGTGGTTAAAATCTGAGTAGAATGAGGGCAGGTTAGAAGCACAAGATTTTCCCTAGTAATTGGTCCAGTATAGCAAACATTAGACGAATTAAACTTGATTGGAGTTAGGTTCTCTATTGTGCAAAAAGCCTTTTCATTTGGAATTTCTGGGATGGTTAAAAGGACACTAGCCTCTACGTAAGATCCATGATGCTCAATATCTACCATTGGGTTAATTAAGAGGGAAAATCCATCATCTAAAGCCTTAGACGTATGTAACATTTTAGCATCCGTTGACAACTTTGTGAGAATTTGAGAGTGTAAAAATGAAGGCAGCTGTGGAAAACCGAATAGCGATCGGGTTTCCAAGCTGGCAAACTGATGCAAAACATCCTGAATCTCAGCGAGTCGTAACAAAGATACAAATGCACGGTTAACAGCTGTGGAATGTTTAGAAAGAAACTCGAATAATATAGAATCATGACAAGTATTTGACTTGGCAAACGCATTCAACTGAGACTGCCACTGCGAAAATGTGCGGTCAACAAGACGGAGGTCTTGCGAAAGGCGATTAAGTTTAGTAGTTAATGAGTCAGTTGTCCGTATCAAATAAACAAATTTTCCATTAATTGTCCTGATTAAAGATTGCGTTAGACCTAAACCAGACGTAATTGATTGTAAAGTATCCTTCAAGGTTGCAACGTGATTAGGTTCGCAAGAATGGCCAAGCGCAATGTAAATTTTTCGTAAAATGCCGAGAAGCCCTGCATGACAAAGAAAACTACTTCGGCGGTCGCGATGACCGTCCAGTAAGAACATTTTCTCCTGCACAGTAAGTTCCTTACAATTTTGTAACGCCCACGCTTTGCACGACCGTTATCTGAAGGGAGAAGATCATTTTCAAGGTAATCAATGATTTCAAAAAGGTCGGGGTCTTTCCTTTGAAATTCAGAAATGCGCTCAGTTTGTAAACCAGCACTACTAATAGCATTGAGATCACATGTGCCATACGATCGTCTAGACAAGGCATCAGCATTACCATTTGATTTACCTGGTCTATGAATAATTTCAAAATCAAATTGTTGAATCAACAGAGACCATCGGGCAAGGCGTCCTGTGGGATCTTGTATAGACATAAGCCATTTCAAGGCACTGTGGTCAGTATGAATATAAAATCGGCGACCGTATAAGTAGGACTGGAAACGCTTAATACCATCTATAACTGCAAGAGCCTCCCTTTCTGTTGCACTATAATTGCGTTCAGCTTGATTGAAATCCCGACCTGCATATGCAATGACCACCTCTTTCCCCTCTACAATCTGGCCTAAGGTTAACCCTATACCTGTTTGGCTAGCATCCACATACAAGTGAAAAGGGAGAGAGAAATCAGGGTAAGAGAGGACTGGGGCGGAGACAAGTGCGCGTTTGAGGGTGTCAAAAGCCCTTTGGCAGTCTGCAGTCCAGTGAAATTTGGCGTTTTTACTGGTTAACTTGTTCAGTGGCGAAGCAATTTGAGCAAAGTCTTTAATGAATCGGCGATAGTAGTTGCAAAGGCCCAAAAAAGCTTTAATGCCCGTGGTGTTTTGGGGGATTGGAAAATCTTGAACTGCCTGAATTTTGTTGGGGTTGGGACTCAGTCCCTCCGCAGACACCACGTGACCAAGATAATCAACCTTTTGCTGCACAAAATAACATTTGCTGGGTTTTAACCGAACGTTCGCATCTCTCAGGCGTTTGAATACCCGTTCAAGATGGAGTAGATGGTCATCGAACGTTCGTGAAAAGATAATTAAGTCATCAATGTAAACTAAGCAAATATCCCATTCTAGGCCCCTCAAAACATGCGTCATAAGCCTCTGAAACGTAGCTGGACTGTTGCAGAGACCGAATGGTAGAACGTTAAATTCATAAAGCCCATTGTGAGTAATAAAAGCGGTTTTTTCCTTTGAGCCCTCTTCCATTTGAATTTGCCAGTACCCTGAACGGAGATCAAGGGTGGTAAAATAGTTTGCACCCCCCAAAGCATCTAGAGCCTCTGAAATCCTAGGTAGGGGGTGGCTATCTTTCCTAGTTATCGAGTTGAGCTTTCTATAATCCACGCAAAATCTCATTGTGCCATCAGATTTCTTTACTAACACCACAGGGGCAGCCCAAGGGGATACCGAGGGAGATATGACGTCATTATCAAGCATCTCATTAATTTGCTTATCAATTTCCTCTTTGTTCGCTGGGGAAGTGCGATAAGATCTAAGCCGTATTGGGGGGTGCCCCTCCGTATCAATTGTATGTTTAACAATGGAACATCGCCCCAACTGGTCAGGAGTGTAAGCAAAAATATCATTGTATCTTTCTAGTAGGGCCTGAAGTCTAGCCTGCTGTGATTGGTCTAATTGAGTCATATCAATGTTGTGGGGAGCCCGTGTTTCTGAATCTAGGGCAGTGGGTACCTCCCGTCCCGCTTCAGCCTCCAAATCAGATTGTAATAATTCATAAGTAGCAATTTCGGGATCAACTATAACAAATTCTCCTAACCGGGTCCGCCGATAAATCTTTACAGGTTGTTCAGTAGGGTTTAACAGCCGAATCGGAACAGTAGTGCCTTCCCAAGCTTTGACTATTTGGGCTGCCCCGATGACCTGATATCTTTGAGTTAGGTCTGCCCGTGGTTCTACTAAACCGACTTGTTCCTGTCCCCACGGGTGTCCCAGTTCCCCAGGGACTATGACTTCGGAACGAGGGGGAAGAATGAAACTAGACTTAGCATGAATAGAACAAGTCCCAGGCTGCTCACGGTCTTGTATGGCCGAAGTCTCCATTGATTCAAAAGGGACTGGGTCGAGTTGTAACTCCAAAACGCGATGTTGTAAATCGATCTTAGCATTATACTGTTCTAAGAAGTCTCGCCCAAGTATCACGTCATAAGCTATTGTTTCTATAATTAAGACATCAAATGGATAAGTCTTATCATCAATCGTGAAAGGTACCTGCACTTGTCCGATCACAGGTATAGTTTGTCCATTGACTGCTTTAATTTGTGCTATTGGTGTTGGTAATGGAGGATGTTTAGTTAATGGCGGAATTTGTTGCCATACCTCTGCCTTAATAGCGCTGACATTAGCACCAGTGTCTATCAAAAGAGTAACTTGTTTTCCATTTATGTGGCCAGTGATGCAAATATTTTGCGAAGGCGACACCAAAGGTATCGAGCTCAAGAGTGAAATAAACCTATCATTGACGTCAATTTCTCTTTGTTTTGGTATCACAAGTGCACAATTGTCTGAATCCTCACATGTAATAGGTTCTTCGTTTCCTACATCACTGTTTCCACTTATACTCTTGACTGTAGTTTCTTTTTGTTTAGGAAAACTGTCATTATCTTTTGAGAGACTAAGTTGTTTGTCATGCTCAGACTTGTTCACTGGATTGTCAGTCTTATTATTGCTCTGTTTATTGACAGACTCGCCATCACAATTTATGTCTATTTTAACTGACTGTGTCGTTGTGTCATATTGGTCAGCGGTTATAGTGTCTAAATCTTCGGTGCTAACAGTTCTAAAACAAACAAATGATTTTCGCGGCGGTGCGTAATTCGTTTTCTGTGTAATCTCAATTATATTTCCCTCTTCTTGAATATCACTAAAAGAACTCATTTTCTCTTCATTGTCGCTAACATCGTTATATTTCGTAATGAATGTCGTTTTCATTTCATTTTCTCTATCAGAACACAATTCATCGTAGTCTCCGTCAATCAAAGGATGCACGCGAGGCCTACGGAACAACTTAACAATTTTCTTCTTTATCTTTGAACATGAGGACTTAAGCTTCTTTGCTTTGTTAGCGAAAAACCGCTTCTTTTGCTTCGAGCGACATTTAACATTTTCAGTCTCATTTTCATTTTCTACGTGGGAAATTTCTTCAACAACTGTTATTATTTGTCCAGGCTCTTCGATTTCAATTTGACCTTGTTCCCAAACAATTCTTCGTTCCTCAAATTCTGCTATTTCAAAATTCAATTCTTGCACCTCTGGCACCATAACCACGCCAGCTAAATTTATCTCATGTTGAACTGTAGAATTAGTCAGCAACATAGAATCTTCAGAAACGTTATTTTTAGGCAATATAATATCAGCATTGTTGTCATTTTGCTGTGGACTAGCCTGTTTTCGCGTAGTTTCACTAAATGTATCCTGAGCGTCATCTACAGAAAATTCATTTTCAGAAATTATTTCCTGCATTTCATGCATATCTTTTAATTGCCTATTTACTTGTGTCCCAACACCATCTTTAAATTTAAAATTATCAGGAAAACGATTATCGTTATCGTTTACGCTTACAGTGTTCATTTCTACTGTAACAAACCTCTGTTCCCGAAAATCCGGTACGTCAAAACTAACTGTTTTGGTTTTGTTTACAGGAACTGTTTTGCTTATAGAAACTGACTCACTACATTCGAGTTCGGCTAAAGCTGCGTTTTGATCTGACTGTTTCTTTGTTAGTTCTCTTTCTCTTCGCTTGCGAGCTGCCATTTGTTCAGATCGCACTGCGTAATATTCTGGCTTAGCCTTAGCTTCCGAATTGTTTTCGAGCCTCTCCGGGATAGGAGACTCGTGCGAATCAAGCACTGCCTGGTTTTCTAAACTGTTATCACTATTTGAATCAACATTTTTGTTTGACGTATTAGAGTCTGCCACTGGTAAATTAGTAGAGATGTCTACGTTAGTCGAATCTACACTAGTTGAAACATTATTTACACCTAAAACGACCCCTTCCTGTCCCGGCTCAAAAGAAGTCGAAATTAGTTTAAATTCTGGTTACCAGGAGGAACGAAACTACGCCGTTCGTCCCCGGTCCTCGGGTTTTGATCCCGCGGTCGCGCTTGAAAAGGAATTCGCGGATCTCTGTTATCGGCCTGTCGCTTTCTACATGCGAACGCAATATGCCCAACTTTTCTGCAATAATTACAAATCGGCCTCCCATCAAAACTACGGCGATTTCTATAGTCCTGGCCGTGAGCCTGTTCATTGCGAGCTCGTCGCACTTCTTGCCTAACTTGTCGGGATATAATTTCGGCTATTTCTTCTCTACCTAAAGGCTTTTCCCTTTTATATTCTTGGCCTTGTGAACTATTGTTATTATACGGCGCATTGTAAGCCGCTACACTTGGCTGCGAATTATTCCCGTTAGTTTGCATTTTGGCTAGCGCTTGTAATATTTCATCAGTGCGGTCTACAGGTTGTGGCTCTGGTAAAGACTCTTTCAGTTTAGCGTGCATTTCCGCATCCTCAAAGGTACTAGGCCGTTGCAAAATAACATAGTTCTTAATAGCGGGCTTAAGGCCCTGTATAAAATAGTTAACACTTTCTTCGCGCGGCAGTTTTATCCTCTGGCTTATGCGACGAATATCAGCGGCGAAATTCGCTACAGTCTCAGTGGCAAGTTGTTTTCTATTACTTAGTTGTTGGCGTAAAAGCCATACATCTGATTCTGTATGAAACTGCTTTATAAGTGCCTTGGAAAGCGTATCAAAATTTGTTCCAGACAGTAGCGGCCGTGAATTTAACCACAAATTAGCGTGTCCTGTTAACAAAAGCGGCAATATTTGTGCTTTCCGCTCCTCTGAAAACTTGTAAAAACCAGCCGCTCGCTCAAACTGCGCGACAAATTCTCTGACATCTTCATTAGCAGCACCAGAAAACTTAGGCAAAGGAATATTATTTGCACCCGAAAATGATGGTAAATCATTTGATTTATCAAGCGATTTCCTTAGCGCTACTATTTGATCTTGCATCTGAGCCGCGAAATGCTCATTCTGAGTAGACAGTAACTTTGCCACGTCGTCAAAGGTCACAGTAGTCATTTCGCTTGTATCTTCAGAGCTAGCAATAGTTATTGTATTTGAGCAGGATGGATTTTCTTGTTTAAGATCTTTTCCCTCTAGGTCAAGAAATGCCTCGCTATCACTGTCCAAAAGTTTTCTTGTTTCTTTTGGTAATCGTGATTTTGCGCTTTTGCTTGTTTTACTTGTTTTAAATTGCTTTTTAACTTTGGCTGCCTTTTCACAGTGGCCGTCGCAAGTTCCAGCGAGTTTATTTACCTTAGATTTTCGAAAGGTTTTAACTGAACTTAATTTTGACCTGGTCAACAGCTTGAAAGTAAGGAAAATACACAATCAAATAAAAAGATTTGGAACGCATCAAGAGTCATCTACACAGAAGCTAGTGTTTTGCCGACAATTTAAGCAACGCATAAGGCGATTATAAACATAACATAACGCAATAAAATTCTTTCGATCCTGGGTGAATGAACACCACGATATTTAAGGATTAATTAAAATTCCCTCGCCAACCACGCAAAAAGCTTTACGAGCTTTCGGCCTAAAGGTCGGCGCACTTAAAGTTGGATGGTGTTCGATCGATCAATGCATAACTGGCTTGGCTTTCCTTGAAACAAAGAATTCTTTACTCACAGTTCGTTGATCGTTGATGAGGTTGCTTGTGAAGATTAGAAGGTACCAAGGATCGCCCGGTTCTCACACCAGAAATCTGTCACAGAGCAGATTTTGGAAAACAGTACTAAAACAGCACACGGAGTTCTTCTGGCAGGTCTTTTAATCGGTACGGTTGTCTGTTGTTAAAGCCAACTATAACTGTCGTTTTACAATCTTTTACAATCACTGTTTTACAGTATTATCCGAGCTCTATTTATGATCATATGTTATCATTTTAATTAAAAGACAAAAGTAAACTTCTTTGTTATGGATAAGTTGGGTGGCCTCAGCTGTTTAGGGCGGCGAGAACAAATGAATCGTAAACTTTGCAGGATTTGTTTACTTGTGCAAAAATCTGTATTTTAAGAAATATCAATGTTAAAGATGCCTAACTGAGAATAGTAATCGAAAGAGAGGAAAGTTGTTACACTGAACTAAGTGTCTGCGTGGAGAAAGTTAAGTTTCCGCTCGCAAAACTATTGGAATTCTGAGTTTTTGTCTCTCAGCAGAGAACAAAGGATTCCGAAGGTGCCGGCAATAAAACAGAAAGCTAGATTTTAATGAGCTCTGAAGAACTCATTACTATGCAGATCGGAACTACGAAGTGCGAGCGTTCCACACTGTAAAACAAACTAAACATTGCAAGAAATTGCCTCGTCGGAAAATACGACAGCTGAGATCACCCTTACGAAATAAACTAAAGTTTGTCAATGAAAATAACGTAAATACAGATGGGAATATCATATTTTAAAGTTCTAGTTATTTGTCTTGTTTTACAGCTTCATAAAAGATCGTACTAAAAGTAATATTTCCTGTTTATAAAATCCGGTCGACTGTATCAACGTTCAAGTTAAGCGAGTTGTTCTTTAAATGTGATGGACAATAACAATTACAGCGAAATTGAGTTATAGCAGTAATTCATGAATCGATAATATAATTCTGCCAAAAGAATATAAATAACCGAGAAAGAATAAGATAACATTGAAAATTCTGATAAAACGAATAAATAGAAATAAATGTAAGGTCCGACTTACAAGTAAACCGTTTACACAAGTAAGCTCTGAATAAATATGTTTGAATAGCTATCAAAGAACTAATGCGTTTGTTTGAAATATCCGTTCCCGCAATGGGGTGATGTTTTAGCAAGAATCTATATATTAGTAGTTCAAAACCATAATTTTAGAATTGAAACGATCTAATATCAAATTAAAAATAATCGAATAATAATTTCACCATTAGTTCTTTGACAGCTATTTCTGTTAACTCTGTGGATAACCGCTATTTGCTTTGAATAAACAATCCCCAAAATACCCAATATTACATAAAATACCCAAAATTACATCTTAAATATCCCAAAGTTAATAAAATGTCCCCAAAATACGATAAGAACCCCCAAAAACTAATTTTTAAAATCTTTCCTCAAAACCCTAAAAATATCCGAAAATATGGTCCAACAGTACTTTGCCATAATTATATTTCAGCAGCTCAATCAGGCACCGCATAGAACGGGCTCAGTTCTCTGTTGTAGGCGACGTTGAAAACTTGGAGAGATCCATGATATTTGAAATGCGAAGTGACGTAGGCTTTCTCGCTAGTCTTGAAGAAAGAGAACTTTTAAAAGAGGGCATCTTATAGGAAGCTCGATGAACAACGAGTCCGTAACTTTGCAGTGACTCAAATCCAAATAGCGCAAGCACCCAATCTTCAAAGTTTGAGTGAAGTCTGGAACGACTTCTTTCTTATGACCGATCCACAGTGCAATAAAAACATCAATTCTCTTGCATCGGCTTAAGATAGAGCAGGAGTATTTCTCGTGTCCCCGGATAAACATATTTTCGCGGGACATCTGGCGTAACTTTCCTCTGGAAGTCAAAGTCGACCTATTTCAGTAGTGTTCGGGAGTAAAGACCAGTGCTTACAACCAAGATCGCCTCCACCCGCAAGTCGTTAACTAATGTAGAACTATGCAGAGTAACATAACATTACGGCTACTGGGCATTTTGTTATATGTAGAGTAGAACGCAGAAGAAATGGAAATTCAAAAAGCGAACATAATAAAATGACACTTTTAGCGATCAAAATATTTAAGCTTAAGCCTTATACTCTTTAACAACGAGTGTGTTAGCTTGTGGGGCGAAATTTTTGGCGGAATAGGCTATTGCTTCAAAGTAAATACTCAATATTTTGACCGGTCAAAAACGAGACATGACCGAGCAAAAATTGATTTGGCCGGTCAACATGACCGGTCAGTATTCAAAAATTATTTTGAGCCCTGATTAGGCGTACACTTCTAGAGCCGTTATGAAATAGTCGTATATCTAAACACCGCGATAGGCGTTAGGAATCTCTGTGAAACTGGGGGAGCTTTTATCCTGGAAGGAAGGGAGGGGGAGGTGGTGTTCCATAAGCGCTGTGTATGATTGTTAGAAAGCCACTCTGATTAAACGCTTTCATGTGCACTCTGCAAACTTATTATTTTATTGCCTGTTTTGTTATGAATTGCAATGTTCCGTAAAGAGTTTAGTTTATGGAAAAGAGTTGGGTATAACCAAAATACAACTGTATTTCTGTTTCCTGTTAGCAGACAGATCGGCCTATAACCTGAGAGCTTAAGAGCGTATGACTGTATTTTTTGAGAATCCCGAGACAGGACCGAAAATTCGAATTTTCTTTTATTTCGTCCAAAAGACCCTTTTGGTGAACTATTTTCAAAAATATTGTTTAAAAGTTCCAGCGAGTTTAATTTTTTGCGAAATCTGCGAAAGTTGGAAATACCGCCTGATCCTGCCCGAACACCAAATAATGGCGGATGGAATTTCCGCAAAATAGAGCAGTTTCAACACGCTAGTACAGAAAGCTAAAAACTTCCCTTGATCTCATTTTTACACAACTTCTTATCTATCCTTTGGTCATTATTTCTAGCTATCTTTCATCTTGAAGCAAATAAGTTTTGTCCAATTTTCAACCGTTTGAAAAATATAACTATCGCGATTCAATTTACATGCCAAATTTTAACTGATTTCAGAGGGTCATAATTCGCAGGGTATACCACTAGCTCGGGAAATAAGGAGTTCAAAAGAGAGAGGTATGCTATGTGTTTGTCGTATGTAAATATCTAGTTTGGCCCGTGGAAATTAAGCGCGCTAGACGAAAAACTATGGAGGGCATTTTGACAAATCGCGGCAGTTTTGGGCGGATGAGCAAAACCTTGATTTTGTAATCACGTATTAAAACATAATTCAACCTGTGTCTTGACAAAAAATATTCTTAGACATCGTTTATCGCACATACAAGTAATATATTTAAATAATACCTCATAAGTGGCCTTGCTTACGGATGGTCAGTCCTCTAGAAATCGGCGAACACAACAGGTTTTGATCAATGTCGACCCTCAAGCCACGAACGGCAGTTCTAGAGACGAAAATTGTTCTAAATTCAGTAGATATGCCAGAAAAGCTCTCACTGCTGCTTTGTTGGCCATGTCCTTTACTACCAATTTCTTCTGCTGAAAATACGGGGAGTAAATAGTCCAAATAAAGCGCTTAAAGAGTGCAAACTCTGACATATGCAAATTTATACTATGTTGAGAATAGCATGGCGTGACACCGTGACTGAACTACCTAATTTGCATATCCGATGTACCGTCAACAAACGTTTTATTTGCATGTTGCTTCGGGCTCACGATTTAGCGTTCCGGCCTGGAATTTTTCTTCCTTTTTAAAAGAAAATGGGAAAAAATTGCAGGAGATAAACAAGAAAGAAGTTAGAGTGGATTTTCTCGATTTATCCATCAACGTTGATCGGATTTTGAAAGCAACGTTTCTCTTCATCTGTTACTAGTATTGGCTGACTTTCATCGAAACCTGTTGTGTTCGCCGATTTCTTGAGGACTGACCATCCGTTAGTAAGGCCACTTATGAGGTATTATTTAAATATATTACTTGTATGTGCGATAAACGATGTCTAAGAATATTTTTTGTCAAGACACAGGTTGAATTATGTTTTAATACGTGATTACAAAATCAAGGTTTTGCTCATCCGCCCAAAACTGGCGCGATTTGTCAAAATACCCTCCATAGTTTTTCGTCTAGCGCGCTTAATTTCCACGGGCCAAACTAGATATTTACATATGACAAACACATAGCATACCTCTCTCTTGTGAACTCCTTATTTCCCTAGCAAGTGGTATACTCTGCAAATTATGACCCTCTGAAATCAGTTAAAATTTGGCATGTAAATTGAATCGCGATAGTTGTATTTTTCAAACGGCCGAAAATTGGACAAAACTTATTTACTTTAAGATGAAATATAGCTAGAAATCATGACCAAAGGATAGATAAGAAGTTGTGTAAAAATGAGATCAAGGGAAGTTTTCAGCTTTCTGTACTAGTGTGTTGAAACTGCTCTATTTTGTAGAAATTCCATCCGCCATTATTTGGTGTTCGCGCACGATCAGGCGGTAATTTCAACCTGTTGTGTTCGCCGATTTCTGGAGGACTGACCATCCGTAAGCAAGGCCACTTATGAGGTATTATTTAAATATATTACTTGTATGTGCGATAAACGATGTCTAAGAATATTTTTTGTCAAGACACAGGTTGAATTATGTTTTAATACGTGATCACAAAATCAAGGTTTTGCTCATCCGCCCAAAACTGCCGCGATTTGTCAAAATGCCCTCCATAGTTTTTCGTCTAGCGCGCTTAATTTCCACGGGCCAAACTAGATATTTACATATGACAAACACATAGCATACGTCTTTCTTGTGAACTCCATATTTCCCGAGCTAGTGGTATACCCTGCGAATTATGACCCTCTGAAATCAGTTAAAATTTGGCATGTAAATTGAATCGCGATAGTTATATTTTTCAAACGGTTGAAAATTGGACAAAACTTATTTGCTTCAAGATGAAATATAGCTAGAAATAATGACCAAAGGATAGATAAGAAGTTGTGTAAAAATGAGATCAAGGGAAGTTTTCAGCTTTCTGTACTAGCGTGTTGAAACTGCTCTATTTTGCGGAAATTCCATCCGCCATTATTTGGTGTTCGGGCAGGATCAGGCGGTATTTCCAACTTTCGCAGATTTCGCAAAAAATTAAACTCGCTGGAACTTTTAAACAATATTTTTGAAAATAGTTCACCAAAAGGGTCTTTTGGACGAAATAAAAGAAAATTCGAATTTTCGGTCCTGTCTCGGGATTCTCAAAAAATACAGTCATACGCTCTTAAGAATGGCATTTTACGGTATGGAACAACTCTGCTTTATATCATAGACTGAACTGGCGAGTTAGCCATTTTCACATCAAAGGCATGAAACAGGCCTGATTATAACGCAATTGTTCCCATAACTCGATGTAACTTGACAGTGATAAGATTCTACCGTGCCATAATATCAATGACGGGGTATAATCTCGCAACAGATTATCTGCATTACGGACTTCTAGGAACATGCAGTACTTACTGTATAACAGTGGGAAGAGAGTATTATTTTTAGTAACACACAATTGATAAATCTTGCTTTTAAATAACAGGAAGCCCGAAACGTTGCGATCTACTGTGAACACTAATATCAAATGAATGACCTCTACAGTTTCCTGATAACTGGATCCTATTCCCATTTTCTCACGAGGTGATGCGGTTAGAAAAAATGTTCCCAGTGTTTTTCCTTTGCACATTGTACCTTGAGCGCTCTCCATTTGTACGGAGAAACCAGTTTTTCCGATAAAAAATGTTCGGAGTTAATGGAATACCTCCACAGAAATTCCTCGTTTCTTGTTTTTACCAAAATTTTCGGAATATTGCTGTACCATTTGCTTTTTCGCACCATTACCACGCTCCTTGATGAAATACGCGGCTGCTCCGGTGGTACACACGCGTCCAGTACCATTGTGTTTGTTGAAAAATTGTACTGTTCCATTTGCAGGATAATTCTCACCGGTTTTTTCACACAAATGGTAAGCGCTCCTTGTCTAGTGCACGATAATACAGTGATATAAAATGCCTCAACCTCTTGTCTTGGTTAATAAAATGTCACAACTGACCGACACGCATAAACAAATTACTTACTTGAGTTCTGGCTTGTTTGGCTTTTTCTTTCTCCTTTCTTTCGTATGCTTCTTTCTGAGCTTTAGCTAATAAAATAAAATAAAATAAAATAAAATAAAATAAAATAAAATATGGCAATTTTTAAACATCAGTATTAAATGACGGACAAGTTTATAATAGCCTGATGCAATGATAGCAAGTTTAGTTTTAAATTTTCATTGATTTCGCATTGTATCTACAACCTTGACCATAAGGGCTGGAAAAGTTTGCTCTTCCTGCAATTTGCCAATCCCCGCCCCTATGCAATGTTGAAAAGTCTAATGACACCATAAAATAATTTCATATAAAAGAAGGGGACATTGGGGTTTGCGGTATTGCGGTATTGGCCAATTCTTCATGCGGTATTTCGGTAAAATCTTGAATTGCAGCATCAGGCGAAAAGGTTGATGATTGGCTAGTTTTCAAAAGCTGTGATTGGAGGATCGAAATACACCAATCCCAGCTGTAGAAAACCAACGAATCACAGCGGAGCATCCTGCCTTATAAGGTTACCCCTAACCAGTCGACCTTATCGCCTGATGAAGACCAACACTATACAGTCGAAATGTCGTGATTCACATCACAAGTGACTACATCGTAAGACAAACGATAATACTTTATTATTTATAAAATAATTAATATGTTTGTATTATTGATCACATACATAAATTTTCATAGTAAGACTCCTCCGTCCAACAGGTGGGGTCAAACAAACTCTACAAAAAACAAAAACAAATGATAAATAAATTTCTGGGTAACTACACTGTAACTCATTCAATGCTTTTATAGGTTATAATGTGGGTGTTGTTTACATTTTCCTAATCCATGCAGGGCTTATAAAAATATCTGTGCACAGTACATATTCTGTAATTCCACCATCAAATAAGGTGTACATGACTTGAATGTACTATATGTACGGGTAGGCAATAATCACCATTTCATGGTACAAGCTGCTTGTCCCTGAGTGTTTATGAACATGTCTTGTGACTGTGTATATATGCTCAATGTATTGCTCTTAAGTATGCAGGACAAAGTGAGCCTTCCTTGCAGCGTACACAAATGTTCTCTTTGGCTTATTATTAGAAAATTCAATAACACGCATCTGTTAAAAAGCGGTATAACAATGAATATTCAGGTATTTATTGTACCTTTGGATAATTGCTCCCAGTTTCATCAATATTAAGGAATGACACCAGCTTTTTATAAATACTGAAATTGCAATAACATTGATTATTGAACTGAAAAAACAACAACAACACAGAACAAAACAAACAACCAATGATACTTAATGTCTTGCACTAAGCATAACAAGGCAACTGAGGAAAGTGTTTCACTTTAGGTACTAGTTAAAATCAAACTTGATACACCGAAGTCCTGACTGAATACCATCGCATACCCACCTTGGGTTTCTGAAGTCTTTCCTGTTTTGTATATTAGTATTTAAATCAAGGTTTTCTCTGTGTTTCTTTTCCAAGAGTTTCAGAATCTTTTCCTAAGAAGAAAAAAAAATAACATACCAAATATTTATGGTTAATCTTAGTTAAAAAAACAAAACAAAACAACAACAACAAAACAAAAAACAAACTGAAACTGCTAAAATCTGAAATGGTAAAATCAGCCTTTAGGAATATAACATTATACATCAATTCCTTCTCCTTATTTTAGTACAATTCCATTAATGTTCTTCTTCTAATGCAATTGAGCTGCAATCTGATTGGCCAAACTAGAGTACATGCTATCAGCCATTAGTGTAACCCAGTAAGTAACTAGTATATACATTTAGGCAGGCCTAAAAGCGGAGCTCCCATGCATTTATCTTTTTTTTGCTCGAGTAAATTACAGTGTTACCAAATAAGAAACCACACTATATTTCTTAGCTTATACGGTGGCCCATATAGGTACAAAAAACCTCTCATAATTTTGTTGACGAAAGCGACGTCAATATATTTCGTGGTTAACCCGTATAAATTTTCCTGCCTTTAGTGACAGGTTCTAAAATTGAAATTGACGAGTGCACTTTATTGGGTTCCTCACGTATGCACGTAGGTGCAAAACAAATCTTAGTCAAACTTTTTACAACGTTTACTGTACACTAATTCGTAATACACCTCTAAGACCTCTATGAGTTATTCAATGTAAAAAGAACCTTGACCTTGTTTTTATTACTACAAAACCATCAGAGCAAGAAAATCAACTCAAGGCAAAAACAGAAAACAAAGTGAACTCGCTGCTTAACACAGTAAACAAAATGAACTCACGGCACGGCAAACTGAGAAAATCACGGCGGCAAAACAAACTCTGCAAATTGATGGTGCCGGTTATGTAAGTCATTTTAAAGCAGTTTTTGTGTAAGAATTATGGCAGTTTGTGATTTGGAAACTGGTGCACGCTAACTTAGAATAAGCTTACAATGTTGTTTTGACTGTTTTGAACTGTCTTCCTTTTCGTTGCGGTTTGGTTGCATGATTTACTAATTCTGTTTCATCGTACGCGTTGCTATTAAAATGCCTAAGAGAATTTTATGTAGAGAACTGAATGAATTTTCTTCATTTCTGGTAAGTAAATATGCGGTAGGTTAAGTCTGAACCCACTCAGCCTAGCACAGGTAACTCGAAACGAAACCGGCAAATTCAACACACTCACTAATAAGCAGAGATAAGAGAAACAAAACAAATGCAAGCGAGCCGAAATCGTGATTTTGATCTGTGAAGCTAAATAATTTGTTTTCAAAATCCAATAATGAACATCACAGTTAACTCCACTAACTAAAACTGAAAATAATTAGTCTAAACAAAATATTTACTAAACAAAATAAATGTGTAAAATGTACAAACATGAACAGGCTTGATAAATATTTACGTGAAGATCTGAAAACCTACACAACTTCAAATTCATTCATTAATGAAATATATAAATTCTCTCAATATAAAATTAGGCTCATGCTTAGTGCATACATTTACGTTTGTTACCTCATTATTGAAGAAGGCTTATAAATTCTGTAGGGCAAAGCTTTCAAACCAGCCCAATAATATCGGACACGAACACGGCAGTCTCGTTGCAAGCTTGGTCCAACACCAGCGACATATTCATTATATGAATTATCACCGAACAACAATTTCTTCCTTTCCATCGGTGTAGCCTTTAACAGTCTTTTATCCTTCACTTCAGTGAACTTGATCGGCTCTGAATTCACTTTTGTTTGAGCTCAATTCAGTGATATTCAGCCTTGCTCAGCCGCAGGTCGAACCCTGGACATCGCGCTCTTTTTGACTTGTTATCCAGTATATCATGTTCAAATCGGCAATTATTTCGGATCTTCCCGTTAAGAGGTTGTCCTAAATCATTTGGCATAAGTTTCCATGATGTGCATGAGTAAATAAAGCGAGAAATACTCGCGAAAATTGATGTTCGCCAGCAGCTTTCTTCGCATCTTTCATTCAGCTTTAAAGGTGAACAGCGTACCAAAGATTTACCGCCTTTTCGAACAATCGCTTCGTTTAAGTTGAAATGAAATGTCCAGATTATTTATTTAACATGTGAAAAAAACTAAACTAAATACTGTATTTCTAAAATAGATTTAGCTAAGCCTAAAAGCAGAGCTTGCGGGTTATTTACCTTGCCCTTTATTTAAATCTGAATTTACGCGATGATAAAATTATCAGGCTATTAAAGTAAAAACTGAGTACTTGAGCCCGCGATCAATTGGAAAACCATTACCTGGTCAGCGGTCAACTTCCAAAAAAGACGTCCCCTCGATTAGCTCTACGCCTGAGCCCGCGATATGGTCATGTGATACTGGTCAGCGGATACCTTGTTTTGACAGCTGTCAATTGACCATGACATGGAAGTTCAATATCAGAGATTTAACAGTAACCAAAGCGGTAATTGTTCTGTGACTCCCCTCCCCCTCCCCCAGAGTCTGTACGGACGGACGGACGGACGGACGGACGTACGGTCACGTGATTACCAAATTTTCTCGGCTTGGTGGTTTACCAAATTTTCTTACCCATGGTGCTCCGCTGGCGCGCTTCGCGCGCTGGAGCTCCGCTATTAGGCAAACATGCAATCTGATTGACTATGCTGGGGTGGTCAAATATTTGATAGACTGCAATGGAGGTGCAGGCAAGTTAAACAACAACACCCTCAAACTTGCCATCTAGATGTAATTGTTAATTACATTGTAGTGTGCAATGGTTGAGGTCATTTACAAAATTGTTATGTTTTGGTTTGTGATTTCAGCAGTCTTCCTGTTTAGTGTTAGAGGATAAATCTAACAAATGACTTTTGTGCAGCACATCATCGTAGTGAACACAGGCTAACAGTGATACTACTGTATGTATGTCAACTTTAATACATGTAACTGCATCGCGTAATGAAGGCTGGGTGCCTGTGATATCCAGGAGCTTCCACTATTGGCAGCCAGCTCCTACATGGAGACTACTCCTATGGCTGGCAAATCCTGGCAAACCAGGACAAGCTCCCAAACAAAATCCACGGCTAATAAATGCTAAAATGTGCATAAACGCTAAAACACACGCCTCAGTTGAAGAACACATGGGATCCTGGTGGATGCCCATGTAGGAAGCACTGGCAACTCCAAGGGAACACTGGCGCACTTTGTTGTTAACTCCATTTAATTGCATTTAACTACATTTAACTTTGTTTCAAAATACCTGGAGTTTGTTAGAGCACCGGCCAGCAGGTTCTGGGGGTAACTGCGGCATTGTTACAGCAGGGATTGTGTTTGATGGTGCAGCAGCAGGATCCACAGCTGAAAGAACAAAGGTTATAAATTTTAATCACCAGATGTAGTTTGTAAAACACTGTATTTATATAAGATGCCCAAAAAGATGGCTCACTTTGAAAAATTTAGCGCAAGTTTTTCAAATTGATTGCTCCTAGTAATCAAGCTCTCCAATCCTTGTTAATTTATTATAGCCTCTGTTTGGTTTTTTACTAATTTTTCCTTGAATTTGAGAGTTGGTTTAAAGGAACTATGTCACCTGTGGCGCATGCGCGCGACGGAGCCAAATCTCTTGAAAGCGTAGGGTAAACTATTTCAAGTTCGTCGGGAGAATCGTTTTCTGTTTTATCTCAGCCATCCTTGTGAAGTTTGTGTGGAAATTTATGATCGAACTTTCCTCATCGTTCACCGAGCCTTTTTGCCTAGTTATTTTTCAGGCTTTTCCCTTTTAGAGCAATTTTTGTACACAACTACGTGGATGTATTATGCCGTTGCACAACAGCCATTGAAGTGGCAGCGGCCTTGAAATGTTTTGCGACAACAACGCCACGAAACTCAAGGTTTTGGAAAGGAGCCATCTGGTGATTTGACTTGATAGCATATTCTGTTCACTGGCTATGTGGGTCTCTGAAAAGATACCTAAATTGTGGAGAAAAGATCAGCCATTTGCAAGTGATGTCTCAACGAACACAGTGAGAGACGCAACACTTCCCAGTGTTGTGTTCGACATAACATCAATGCCTTTTACCAGTAGGCTTTGTCGGTCGAAACATATCCACTCATTGAAATTGCAGAATTTTTTTTCATTCGCTCTTTATAGCCTATTTAACAAAGAATTCAATACCAAGGATATTGTTTTGTTTTACTTGGCGTTGCAGTGACTCGCGATGATCAAACAATTTATGGAAAACATGCATCTATGCGGTCATGGATCGTTTGAGTCTCATTTGCTATAAGTTTTTGAACATGGGAATAGCGGTACATGACTTTTTAAAATCTTAAGCGTTTGGAATCTCTTTTCCTCTTTGTATAGCGATATAATTATAAAATCAAACTTTGATTTACTATGTCTGTGTATGCTTTGTATGTTGTCTGCGTTCGCTGAAAACAACACGCTAAGCTCAAACATTTTGTGGAAAAGACTTTGATTCTAACATCTTTACTGAAGCAAACAAATAACATTTTCTTACATAAGTTTTATTCACAAGGCTGAATTTTGCCGAGTTTGATTTTATGTGACCAGAGCAGCAAATGTTTATCGGTATGCTATCGTAATTATTATATCACGTAGAGCTTGTACGTGCTCTCACGTCCTGTTCCGTATTGTATTACGGCGCGGAACAATAGAATTTTGACAGATGTAACGCCAACTAAGAACCCCAGTGCCAGAATCACCAGCTGACACAGTCCCTTTAAAGTACTTGAAAAAAAGGCATAACATATTGTGACATACATGTGGAGCTCCTTATTTTAAACACAAAGTAACAAATAAACAATCAAACAAACAGACAAATAAACACAGTCAATAACAACAAAAAAACAAACTTCAGGACCTAATTTTGGAATGACTTACAGGTAATTTGAATTGAATTGCTCAGACATAGGAACATGTATACATGCATGTAACTTAATATGAATGTTTATTTTCTCAATAAAATTACACAGTCACCTTTTTCAGGATCCTTTTCTTCAGATTTTTGAGCTTCCTCAACATCACTGATTACCTACAGAATGTGATTCACATGATTATTGCATATCACATCTATAGACACTGTACAGCAATAACTCTTATTATAATGATTATTTACTAGATCACTGTCCAAAAGTTGATAATGATGAATCAATGATAATAGTGATTAAAATCAGTGACAAAATAAATCAATGATAAATAAAAGAAAGTTAAATTCAAGACTACAAGATCAATTGTGTCTTTATACAATAAAGACATTGCAGGGCTGCAAATAACAGTCAGACATTGGACAAAGGCCGACCCAAATTTGCACATATCTGTAGAAATCCCAACTGTGGTTGGACAGAATGTCTGGACCAATGTTTTGCGCTGACAACGCGTTAGATTAGCAGGTTCGCATATCAAGCAGTACTTTAAAATGACATCCAGCCTCACTTTGTTTGTCTGATCAAAAAATTAATGGTGACTTAGTGTGACACACGTCCTTTCAAGCGAAAAAAATTATTTGCAGCCCTGGACATGTGTATCACAATTAACTAATGAGAACAACGTGGATTTACTGTCGGTAGTAATCAACTGTGACCCAAACCCCAAATATTCTTTGGTTGTTTTTGATAAAACCGTACTTGTTGAATATGAGATGATTATAGCCAACTTGGCAGTATGCACCTTGTTGGCCATCTACTGTTTCATATCCAATGCACACCCATGGAATAATACATGTAACAATTATCGTTAAATATGTCCTCACCATAGGTTCTTGAGCTGGAGACTTAACTTTCATAGAATCTTCAATTTCATCACCTTTATTTGTTACTGAAAAATACATAAAGCAAACAAAACTTAAAATATCACCCTTGCCATATCCATATATTAATGAATGAATGTTCATAATATTTCTGAGAGATTTTGATCGTCGAAGCCAAGAAAGCATTACTAAACATCATCTTGATTTGGAAAAACCTAATTTGCATTTACATGTACTTTCTACACACTAATTTAAACATATGCGATTTACAAAACCGGTTTCGTCTAAGACCTCGTCAGTTGATCGCTATACAGAATTGCTACATGACGTACATGTATGTTTATATTCAAATTCTGTATAGCGATCAACTGACGAGGTCTTAGCAGGGCATCTGACAGGATGCGGTGGTGCGGATCCGCATAATTCGCTGACTTCCGCATCTTCCGCATCTTGAGAACATTTTCCGCATAAAACAGAGAAATTTGTTTCATATTAATGATTAAGCAGCTGTTTACCACCCTCACAGACGTAAATTTCGAAGAAATTGATTATTTTAACACAGTTTTTCTCCTAAAATAGCGACGAAAACACGGCAATTCGATCGTGAGCAATTTTTAACCTCCAGGCGTTCCACGCATCTTTTCGTGATGGGCCTGGACACCAGTTGTCTTGTTTCGCTCGTTCGGTCGGTCAAAAATTCTTCTGTGGTTTAATACCTATAGTATATGGATAAATTTGTCATCAAAGAGACCAAGAAGAAGGATCGCCACTTCGCTGTACACTTGCCAAGAGTTGACCTCATGGGCTAGACAAGCGACGAATTAAGTGAAGCGAGCTTGAGGCTGCAAAGTGGCCTGTGAGCGATGTACCATCGGGCGAAACGACCGCAATTCGTTGCCTGCGAGCAGACTCTCGGCTTCTAGGGCAGCTCGATTTCGGCGGCATGAAAAGATGTGAGTTTTGGCGAGCGAAGCGAGCCGAAAATTTTCCGCATAATCCAACGTGTTTTCCGCATAATCAACACTTTCTTCCGCATAATGTTCCTGAAAATTTCCACATAATTTGTTATTTTTTTCCGCACCCTATCAGATGCCCTGTCTTAGACGAAACCGGTTTTGTAAATCGCATATGTAAATTAGTGTGTAGAGAATAAATGCAAATTAGGTTTTTCCAAATCAAGATGATGTTCATTATTTTTTAATTAATGTCCCTACAACAGCCCAGTCAAAATGTGCTGGCACCCAATGATTTTGCCACCTACACGTACAACAAAATATCTGCTGCTTACTTAACACTAAATTTCATTTATAACAAATAAAACGTCTCTTCTAGTTCAAATTGTAACCAAAAAATAAATACTGTTTCTTGTGAATCAAGCTGTACATGAACAGACCTTGGAATGGATTGAAAATAATGTGGGAAAATCCAGGGAAAATAAAGTGTGTGATAGGTCAGCAGTGAGTGAGCTAATGGCCAGTCTGCTTCCTACAGCGTAATAATAATAATATAATAATAATAATAATAATCTTTACGCAGGAGGCTCCACTCACTAAAATGTGGTTTTCAGGGAGGTCCTGAAATAAAAATGAAGGTATCAACAAAATAACAGCATTGATTAAAAACCTCTAAAAAGCTAAAAGATATACAGCTAAAAATATATGAAGTTAAAAATTAAAACTCGTAGTAAAATATATAAAAATACAATTAGTCATTTAAAGCCTATTTACATGAAAGTTTTTCGCAAAACATTCTTAAAGTCTCTAAAAGATAGTTTTTTTGTTGTTGGCGACAGATCATTCCAGTCAGCCAAAACACTGTTAAAAGATCTAAGAAGTCCCCAGTTGGTAACAGATTTTGTAGTCCGAATGATTTCCTTAGAGCGGGTGTTATAGCTATGATAGTGTTGTCCTCGTACAATGATGTTATTTCTACTGTTGTCATTGACTAAATTATACATATGGATGCAACGTTGCATTTGCCTTCTGGCAGACAGGTTCATCCAGTTTAGATCTGAAAGTGCTGAGGATGAAGACGAATATGGCGACCTATCCAGGACCAATTTAGTAGCTTTACTTTGGAGGACCTGAATTGAATCCATTAGGACTTTGTTGTTCTTATCGCCCCAAACAGCGTACTTCTCCTGTCTTCTTGCCCACTACTTAAAAACATTTTGCCTGGGCTGCTACAAGTACAAATGTACACTTAAGATCAATAAAATTTAATTTTTAATTGTATTTGTTTTTATACCTGTTTCTTCTTGAACTGTATCTTCAGCTTTCTCTGTTGTTTTCTCACTTTCCTTCAAAACAAAAACATAAGAAAATTCAACCTGAAGGAGCTGAAGTTCAAACATTACAGTAACTATAAAATGTTCAATTTTATTAGGTTTTGTCCCTTTGTTTAATTATAGTTTTACCAAACAACAACAGCAAGCACAAGTATTATGATTTAATAAATGTATTTTTAAAGTCAGATTGTACATGCCTCATTTTTAGCAACCTCTCCCTCTCCCCCTTCCTCTTCTTCCTCTTCTGCCACATCGTCATATGACACAAGACGAGCACCTGCATTGCAACAATAAAAAAGCTTTTATTAAACACATCTCCATTGCATCTTCGGAAATCTCCGGAAAAGGTTGGAACATCTTCAGAAATGTGGAGATGGTACTCTCACGCCTTTGACTAAGGGAAAGGTTGCAGGTACAAGATGATATAATTTATGAATTAAACTACAGTAGAACCCCTATTAAGCGGCCACCCTGGGGGAAATGGCAAATGGCGGCCTAATGGGCCATTCCATTCAATGTCCGCACCCCCCCCCCCCCCTATTGAGGATATCTGGTCTCAACCCCCTCGGAAATGACATTTGAAGACCCTTTTCAGATTTTTGTATTAAAGTGCCGACACATACCCCCCTTCAGAAACATAAAAAGATCAAAGGTACCAACATGGCTACCCCCACAGAAATAACTGCTGAAGACTCCCCCTCCCCCTAGGATTTCCTTACTCCTCAATAGGGGAGGGGGGGGGGGAGTGCAGATATTAAATGGAATGGCCCAATAGAGGTTGGCTGCTTAAAAGGGGTTCGTTAGAAATTAGCATAAGGCATTTCAGAAAAGGTCACATTATTTCAATACAAAATAGTGTGAAAAGGAATCATGGAATCACGTAAGATGACAATAAACTTGGTTTGAATGATTTTATCAGTCCTCACTTTCTTTTTTAGACTCTCGTCTGTTCGAGTGACTTTGATTAATTTTGCCCTCGGTAATTTCACCTCAAATTATACTGTGCCTTTTGAAACCTTTCCAAATATCCAAACAAGCTTACATTATTCTATTATTGTACTTTCCGTTGCAGGAGTGGCAAGTTGTTTAAAGATTGGAGAACGCTATCCAACTGAAAAAATCACTAACCAGTGGATAGCTTAGTTGGTTTTGTCAACACTGAATAGCGATTTATGCATCAGTCAATTCCAGCAGTGCCCATCCCCCCCCCCCCCCCCCGGGCAACCCCGGGGCATTTCCTAATGTTGCCCGTCCCGGGGATGGGGCATTTGCGTACCTCGGGTTGACCCCCGGGCATTTGACACGTGGTTTCGAAACCGTGGAGTGAGTCGCGTATTCGTGATGAAGGCGTTTATAGGCCAAGACATGGACTACTTTGCAGATTAGCTAGTCCATGAAGGACTAGAGAAGCTCGTGGATGTTCATGGATGTTTTTTAAGGTATATTTTCTCAATTTTAGATATTTCTTCATTGTCAAGAAGCAACAACTTGTATTATATTCTTATATCACCTATCGAGAGATTGAAAACAATCAACCCGGGAGCGGGGCATTTGCCCGGTTCCCTCATCCCCACCCCGGGGAATTTACCAAAGAAATGCTAATGCCCGGGGGTCAGCCCGGGGGGGGATGGGCACTGCTGGAATTGACTGATGCATTACCACTGGATAGCGTCATCCACCCTTTGAACAACTAAAATGTAAGCTTATAAATGTACTTGGCCCAGAACGTTTTCCATGTCTAAACAAAATCAAATCTTTGCTCTGAGAATTATCAAAATAAGCTTACTTGTCGTCACTCTAGCTTGAGCGACATAAGGTCTCGCCACAACAATCGGTTTAACTTCATTGTCTTTGCTCTCTACTTCATCATCGGAATCTTCGATATCACTTTCACCAAGTCCATAATCCGCAAGAGAATTTAATGACCCTATTCTTGGATTATCCATGGCTTATTTTACAAGAAAGACGTTGAAGCAAACAAAAATGCATCCACTTATTCGCAAATCATCGAACCACCATTTCCGCCATATTGAATTTTGCGAGCATGTATCGAATGCGTCTACTACTGGGCGAGAACATCGCGGGCTCAATAAAGGACATTCTGCGTCATGATACATGATCGGCATCTCGAGAGTTTAACGCGACAAGTCGGACTGTGAGCAAAACGTTCGAGGAACTCTTCAGTCGATAATCTGTGAGTTTTATACCGTCGTTTGATCAGAGGACCACAGAAATGTCTGGAACTGAACAGTTAATCACGGTAGGTTTTCACGCTAAGTTTCTCTTCATGCAATTATGGCTGCGAGCTAATACAAATGGTTTTTTAAACTTGTACTTTGAACTCTATATTTGGTTGTAAGTTATATTATCGTTTTAAAGTAAGGTAAGGTATACGAGTTGATTTCGGTTCATCAGTTTTACTCTTTCTCCTTGCATAAAGCAAAACTTCAGTTTTATTCCATTGTTGGATAACCGAAGGACCAGTACATTATAAGAAATGTGAGAATTTACGATTGATGACTGACTGAGTTCCTAGCTACAATCCTCGACAAAATTCTTGGGACACGTGCTGTTTTTTCCCACTTGAAACATGAAAATATCTAAAAATCCCCCTCTCCCCCTTTTCAATGTTGTGTAACCTGAAAAAACAAAGCCTGCAGTTGCTGCCTATGTTACATCATTGTAAAGGGTGGGAGGGGGATCTTTCATAGCATTCGTAACGAATTGTCACGTTATTATGTAAGAGGTGTCCCAACTGCTTTTGTTGAGGATTGAAGCTGCACTGGCACCAGACTTTCATTTTCTAGTATTTTGTGTCTCACAGTTACGAATTTAGCTCTCTTACTTATTTCTCAAACCCATAATTTTTATTAAACATATATATTTTTTTGTTTCTGATCCTTGCACTGTCATGCCCAATGTTATTACCCAATATCATGTGACCTCTGATGACCTTGAATGACTGTATGATTAGTCTTTCTGATTCCCCTAAATTTTAAAATGTCTCACTCTGTCAAAATTATAAAGCAAAAGACCTTAAGTATCAGAGTTGAAGTTTTCATTATGCGACTGCCAGCCCATTTGCAGTTTTTTCATGTTGCTTTTGTCACACATTCAAAACATACGATGCAGAGTACATTTTTAAGCGATGACGTCATTCCTATGATGTCATCGGTTAATGTTGGAAAGCGGAAAAGCGATGGAATTTTTAGTGTTACGATGTGATGATTACTCCCTGAATTAAACCGAAGAGCAATGGGAACTAGGTGCATTGTTTGTATTCTTTTTGAGATCCGCCATCTGAAATGAGAAAATGGATTTTTACGGCCGAATCTCAAATTTTACAACTTTCATCGCTTAATGTCGTCGTGCGAGTGGACGGGATCTGTTGTCGTCGTCTGTTGTCTGTTGCAACCGACTGATCTGTAGAACCGAATAGTACTGGGAAAAGAAATCAACTCAACTCAACAAAAAATCGTTGCGTAGAACTCAAAGTAAAATACTCCTGGGCAGTTAGAAAGGACTACAGTACCGCTCAAAGGTAAGTTGACAGTCCCTCGAGCCTCGAGACTCGATCCTCGAAACTCGAAAACTTCGAGTTTCGAGTCTCGAGTCTCGAGTCAGAAATTTCGAGGTTCGAGTATCGAGTCTCGAGTCAAGAAAAATAATGAGCTTGTCGCTTGAATGATTCCTCGAGAAATAAATTGCTCAAGCGGGCCGCACTCTCAAGTGTTGTACACAGTCGAAGCCAGCGTGCAGGCTACTCATCTCTACTGTAACAACGCGCGTTTAATATTTCGAATCGTCAGGTGAACAAAAAGTTCGAAATAGCGAGAGCTCGAAACAGTCGATAGTGAATGAATTTCGGGCAAATCGAACCAGAAATAACCGAGTTGGAATTAGCGCGGTCTCGCCGAATGGACAACATAAAACTTAAGCCTGCGATCAGGCGTTCTCAGAACAAACATGAAGCACGTGTGTAATGTCACGCATACGATTGTTTGTGTTATGATTTAGGACGCAAATATTAAGCCTATAGTTCACTCTGTCATTTAGTTTTCGTTTGAAACACGCAATTACATGTGTATGGAAGAATCTAAATCAGATACTTGCGTGCGGCGTTGTGTTACATTTATTTACGCTGAGGCTAATCGAACGTTTCAAATTACTTTTGACATATGCAAATTTTGCCAACTTAAACGCCGCGCCGCTTTTAAAAAAGCAAAATTTGTATAACTTCTCTAAAGTTGTAATTGCAATTGTCGCCATTATCTGAGTTATAAATGAAGTCAAGTTTCATTCAAGAAGAATTTAGGTTTTAAGAATGTTATGTCAAATTCACAAAAAAATAAACCACGTTTACTTTCAAGGGGTGTTACTAATAGCGGGAACGGGGAACGGGGAACCGGGAACGGGAGTCTGGGAACGAGTGTACAGCGGTAATCCTTATGAGAATTCAAAATGGCAGACGAAAACACGGAAATAGAGTAAATATGTAGCTTACTGATGAAAGTAAATGTTTACTGTTACTTAACCCATTGACGCCTGAAGGATTTTAGCGCGCACCCACCCCTAAATACCTGGCTCTTTTACGGCATTTAATGCAAGCGTGCGAGTGGAAAAAATAAACCATATGCGCAGTAAATCCAGACAAATAATTAGTTCTTGAAGTAAACTTTTATTCCAACTAGACATGTTGAAAGACTAATTTATGAATTGAAGAGTTCATCAGCCTTGATAAATTGATCCCAAACCAAACTTCAAGACAGGACAAAATTTAATTCACCTCCGTGCGTGATTTTAGGAGCTCTCAAAAACACACAGACTTCGAACAAAGTCTTAAAAATATCGTAAAATACTCTGGAAAAAGGTAGGTTTTCACTCTGTACAACTGAAACTGCCATTAATTCAATGGTACTAAGGTATTTTCTTGGTGCAGAAAAGCGGTAATTCGAGATGACAAAAATATTTACATGTCACGGCGGCGTGAAACAGCAAAAATCGCTGACCAAACTACAGAATTCTCGCCACTTAATGAACACTAGCAACGCTTTCTACGCTTTCCTTTACTTTTAACATACATAAACAAACTCCTTTGTATTTTCTGAAGCACTGTAGTAATTTTTTAAAGCTATAAACACAACTCAAAACAAAGCGGCTAAATAAACAACTGAAGCAAGTCTCGGTGAAAAGATGCGTATCAGATAACAACACGTGCGTGTCAAATCTGTTCGCTTCAAAAGCCTGAAAATTCCGAACTAAAGATTGATAAATGAAAGAAACTTGAAAGACACTTTGTTTCGAATTAAATTTTATTAAGGATAAAGCCAAGAAATGTATTCAAAAGCGTCAAAAAATCAAAAAAATTCAGAGCCGTGTAATTCTGCATCAAGAATTAATTATTCACATGTTCACGCTAAAGCGAAAGTTTTAATTTTAGCCGACGGCTTTTGCAGTCAATTGTTCACTCAATGGCCTAACCGATCCTTCTAAAACATCCATCCATATTCGAAGCACTACTGTACATTACCATTTTTGTTTTCAAAAGTCTTGAGAAGCCGCATTAAGCTTGTGTGTTGGTCCGTGATTTCTATTCAAAACACATTTCGAAGCGCCATGACACCGTGTCTTCGCGGCCGTGGAAGGAAGATGAATCCGTCCTCAACGAGGTTTAAGCACTCTGTATTCCATGATTTTCCATTTTTGAGCCACTTAAAAATTGGTCGGTGTTTCTTCTTTTCATTTTTAGCCTCAAAGAGGGAATATTCTGTGTTCCAAATGAAAAACAAGGCCTTGAAAGTTTGTAAACAAGAGCGGTGATGCGCCATGATTTTCTTGTACATTTTGAACGCACGGATTAAGACGAAAAACCTTCTTTCTAGGACCCCTAGAGTTCTCTAAAAATATGCGCAGAAAACAGATTCTGATTGGTTTATTTGCCCTTATTATCAATAGAACAATAGGAGAACCAAAAAGTCTCCAGGGAGGGACGGAAAGGGCATTTGTCACCATGTGCTTTTTTCGGGCGGTTACGGGCGGCACAGGCATTTCAGGGGTGGTTTTCGCACGGGCGGTTACGGGCGGCACAGGCGCCAATGGGTTAATTAGATTATTTTTAACGTTAGGTTGCCTTTTGCAGTAAAATTAGACGATATGCTTTTTTAAGCGTATGATGTGTAGAGCCCAACATCGTTGTCAGGGATGTCGGTAATGGATGGTGCTAACACAAATAAGGCAGAGTTAACAGAGTTAAATAAGGCAGTCGTATAGGAAACTAAATAAAAATCAAATTTATTCAAATAATTCAATGTGAAGATCTGCTTAACGAGCTAATAATTACCATGGAACAACGTTAGCAGATTATCTTGTTTGTGCGAATACAAATTTGCTTACTAATAACCCAACAGATTAACGCAAGGTAACATCAGGAAATACAAGTTACATTATATATTTGTATCGAACAAAATAGTAAACAGTATAGAAATGAAACATGGATAGAACTTTTAAATGCTTCATTTTAGTCAATTGTCTTCTTTGGAAAGCCCTGAGCAGCTTTAAACACATGGCATGCTAAAATACGAAAGGTATAAGGTTTACCAACCCAGGTTGAAATTACTTTTCTTTGTCGTAAATAGCATTTTCCTTCTTGGACAATGTTCTTCATTTCATTTAATCTACACAATCTCCCGCTGGCACATAACGTTGTTCATGTTTGCTATGTTCCTTCATTTTTCCGGCTGGGATCTCTACGTTGGTAGCACTATTGTTGGCGGTCCCTTGCTGTCTTGAGTCACATTTAGACTACTAGTTACGCTGCATCAATCACATCCAAGAGAAACTGATCCCATAGCCATCGCTCAAGTTAAAATCATGTAAAACAATTCAATAAATCCTAAACCTATCGCCCATGCTGATCGAGTGCTCAAAATTAGTTTCCAGACCCTTTTCCGTGATTTCGTCCCCCATTTTGAATTCTTATACGGATTACCGCTGTACACTCGTTCCCAGACTCCCGTTCCCGGTTCCCCGTTCCCCGTTCCCTGTTCCCGGTATTAGTAACACCCACTTTCAAGCTAGACGTAATGGCACGACACAAGGTTGCATTGCCATTTATTTACGGGAGGCTTCAGGGTGTTACTAATACCGGGAACGGGGAACGGGGAACGGGGAACGGGGAACGGGGAACCGGGAACGGGAGTCTGGGAACGAGTGTACAGCGGTAATCCTTATGAGAATTCAAAATGGCGGACGAAAACACGGAAATAGAGTAAATATGTAGCTTACTGATAAAAGTAAATGTTTACTGTTACTTAATTAGATTATTTTTAACGTTAGGTTGCCTTTTGCAGTGAAATTAGACGATATGCTTTTTTAAGCGTATGAAGTGTAGAGCCCAACATCATTGTCAGGGATGTCGGTAATGGATGGTGCTAACACAAATAAGACCCAAATAAGGCAGAGTTAACAGAGTTAACTAAGGCAGTCGTCAGGGACACCCAACGACCGAATCTTTCCAAAGACGTCAGAAGTGTCGTAAATGGATTTCTCTATGTTCTAGAAGGCTTTTTAGTTAATTTGGAGATGCCCTAAAAAATATTTATCTGTTCGGATATTTAAGGGGAACTTTCGTCGTTTCGAAAATTCTAGGGTCCTTTTTTGAGTCATCCGAAAGTTTTAGCTATCCTGATGGATCTTGTCGAAAGTTCGAGGACACTGAGAGACCATATTTTCACTAGAAAATTTTAGGGGAAGTTTTTCGTTATACGTGTGCCTATCGAAATCTCGCGAAAATACTAGGCAATATAAATGTTTATCCGAATATTATAGGTGTTAAACCTATTCATCCGAAAACGTTAGGGGGTGTAAAATATACGACAGGATCAAGTACGCGGTCGTGGCCCTAAATTTGACCGCTAATTAGAAAAAGAAAGACATGTTTTTAGGTTAGGTTCACGTACATTCCTGATTACCTCTAATGCTCACCGAAACTTTTAGCAGCTTTTGGAATAATTAAGCCAAACGAAAATTTTAGAGAACAAACAAAACCGTCCGAAAATTATGGGACATGATAAAAGTTAGCACTAATTCTAGGGAAACTTTATGGTTTTCCGAAAAAATTTGAGAAGTCTAGAGCGTCGCTGGGAAAAAATTTCGAAATTCTTAGGTGACCTTCCATCCGAACAGATATTTTACCGAAATATTCCGTTGGGTGCCCCTGAGTCGTATAGGAAACTAAATAAAAAGCAAATTTATTCAAATAATTCAATGTGAAGATCTGCTTAACCAGCTAATAATTACCATCGAACAACGTTAGCAGATTATCTTGTTTGTGCGAATACAAATTTGCTTACTAATAACCCAACAGATTAACGCAAAGTAACATCAGGGAATACAAGTTACATTATATATTTGTATCGAAGAAAATAGTAAACAGTATAAAAATGAAACATGGACAGAACTTTTAAATGCTTCATTTTAGTCAATTGTCTTCTTTGGAAGGCCCTGAACAGCTTTAAACACATGGCATGCTAAAATACGAAAGGTATAAGGTTTACCAACCCAGGTTGAAATTACTTTTCTTTGTCGTAAATAGCATTTTCCATCTCGGACAATGTTCTTCATTTCATTTAATCTACACGATCTCGCGCTGGCACATCACGTTGATCGTGTTTGCTATGTTCCTTGTCTTCCTTCATTTTTTCCGGCTGGGATCTCTACGTTGGCAGCACTATTGTTGGCGGTCCCTTGCTGTCTTGAGTCACAGTTAGACTACTGTTTACGCTGCATAAATCACATCCAAGAGAAACTGATCCCATAGCCAACACTCAAGTTAAAATCATGTACAACCATTCAATAAATCCTAAACCTATCGTCCATGCTGATCGAGTGCTCAAAATTAGTTTCCAGACCCTTTTCCGTGATTTCGTCCCCCATTTTGAATTCTTATACGGATTACCGCTGTACACTCGTTCCCAGACTCCCGTTCCCGGTTCCCCGTTCCCCGTTGCCCGTTCCCCGTTCCCGGTATTAGTAACACCCGAGGCTTCACGGCTCCAATTTTTTTCACGTGGAATGTTTCGTTTGCCGACTACAGAATTTTTACAACTCAAATTTAAGAACCGGTTTTATTTACGGAAACTCTTGTCTGAATTTCAGCAGCGACCAGAAAGGTGACTTCTGAAGTTCAGGCTACTGAAACTCAAAGATTTGCTTGCGTCTGAAATATTGATAACATGCACTTGCGTGGGATCATACTTTCAAGTCTTAGGGTGAGCAGAAGTTTTTAGTTTGGTTTCTACCAATTTCATTCTTAAAACTCGTCATTCACCGTCTTTCTCGGACGTTCTTTGTCAATACTTGTAGGCAAGTAAACGGAATGCCAATAAGGTCTCCCCGAATTTATCGCACTCTCGAACGTTCATGCACTCATGGTGGCCGCGAAACTTGTACATGATGTGCGAACAGCTTTTATTCTCCACTCGAGAAATAAATCGTTTCCTCGAAAGCTTTTTCGAGTTATGAATATTCGAGATTGCCTTGTTTCTCGATCCTCGAGACTCGAGACTCGAGACTCGATCCTCGAGACTCGAAATTCGAGTGACTCGAACTTCGAGACGCGAGGATCGAGTCTCGAGGATCGAGTCGAGACTGTCAACTTACCTTTGAGCGGTACTGTAAATAAATTTATAAAAATTTTAGTAAAAAGAATTTAAAAATGTTGACACTGGCTAAAAAATATATTGTTTTGGATGTTTCGGCCTCTGCTGTTGCCTTCTTCAGCAAAAGAGAAAAATGCAAATGTTTAATGGCGTCCTGTTAGATTATGTAACATGATCTGTGATAAAACTAAATCACACCTTGAAGGAACTAATTATCTTTTGCTGGAGAAGGCAACAGCAGTGGCTGAAATGTCCAAAACAATATCTTTTTTTAGCCAGTGTCAACATTTAAAATTCTTTTTACTGAAATTTTTAACATGCCTGGCTACACACCTAATATTTTTGACTAATTTATAGTATAAAATAAGAAACAAATTATATTTGCGGCGCTCTATACGATTTAGTAAGCAGAAATCTTTCCATTCTTTTAAACACCGTACATTGGATGTCATGCCAAGATAACGCAACTTTTGTTGAACAATCACTCAGCACAGAAGTTACGTTGTCAGCTACTTTTATTTACCTTAATTTTGTCAAATGTCCTGAAAATTATTAAAGACCCCTTGTGAAACGTCATCACTTCTGCATGCATTGCGTGCCGTTTATTTAAAATGTGAATGGATGATCATACAGATGTGATCCATGGAATGCAGGGCCAGTAGTCACAAGTTTACACAGTCATTCAAGATCACCAGAGGTCACACGATGTTGACAATTTCATCCTAACAGCCCACTTTTATTTTGGTCAGCACCAAAAATTTGTAGTTCCAGAAAATATTCATACCCCAACCAAAACAAAAAGTCAAAGAACTGGCCAGGTCATAACAATATTTATATTAAGAAATTAGCTTTCTACTGAGAGTGTTTTGTTAGTCCCACCGTGTTGACCAGTACTTTTCTTGAGGGTCGTACAGGGAGGGTCTCTGGCACGATTCACGGACGAAAAAAATAACGAATCACGGATCACGGATATTGAAATTTCATTTTCCCGAATCACGAAAATAAGTACTATTTTATCCTGTTCTTACGCTACAAATAGTGTTTGAAGAAATCAAAATTGATTAATAAATTACGAAAATAAGAAAGTAACAAACTCTTTTATCCTGTTCTTACTCTACAAAGAGTGTTTGACGTTACGATAATTATACGGAGGTCACATTTGAGGTCTCGCGTCTCAAAATCACGCAAAATAAAGTCAATAAAGTGGTGAAATCACGAATATCGGCTATTAATTCAAGCTCTTCACGTTTCACGCAAAACCTTCTGGTCACGGGTCATGAAGAATAAATTTATTAAATTCACGTTTCACGGAAAATAAAATCAGCTATAATCACACATCACGAGAATACCCCTGTACGACCCTCTTTCTTGATCTGTTGTTTAGTTGGCAGTCAAAAAAGTGAAAGACACATTCAGAAGTGGCAGGACAAGAGATGTGGAATTCAGAAGAGAGCAGCTTAGGAATCTTTTGAGACTTATGGAAGAGAATGAGGATGAAATTGTGGAAGCTGTTGGAAAGGACTTGCATAAGGTTTGATCTACATGTATTCTTTGCAAACTCATTAATAATTCAACAAGTTGAAATGTGGCTAAATATCATTTAGGCAAGGTTAAACTCGAGCTAATGCAGCTAGCAAGCATGCCTGATCAGCTAAGGTCAGTTAGGCAAGTAAATATGAGCTTATGCAGTCAGCGGTTTTCCCCTTTAGGAGTACGTGACCTGTGGGGCGGCCTTCATGGGTTTTGCAGGGGCTAATGGTTCATTGCACAATTGCTTTTAGTGTATACAGCTGATTGTCGCGGATCAGTTTAACTGCTATATTTGCTAGCGAATCATTGCGGATTCTTGCACCCTCTCCTCCCTCCCATTTTGTTCTGGTTATGGGTAAGTATTTTTCAGGTAAGTAGTTTCCACTGAATTCTTTTCAGTGTGACGGTGTCGGTTAG
Organism: Meandrina meandrites; assembly: GCA_963693305.1. Classification (NCBI taxonomy): domain Eukaryota; kingdom Metazoa; phylum Cnidaria; class Anthozoa; order Scleractinia; family Meandrinidae; genus Meandrina; species Meandrina meandrites. The sequence goes on from OY855903.1 coordinate 63,400,621, forward strand.
TGGACGCTCATTAGGTGGTTCCTGCTTTCAAGGGTTGTCATGGATACCTCCTAGCAGCTATGGCTTTGGCACCCCGCTAACCTTTAAGGCACCAGTTTCCAAGCTCATCTATTTGCGATAAGTTTAATCAAAGAAACTGGCAACCGTAAAGGAGGTTTGGATACCCAGATTTTTACGATTTTATTTCTCCGTTTACTCCTTAGTTTTTGTTTCAATTGAGAAGATATGCCAAACACTCGAGACAGTGTTTCATTGGCTATCCAAGCACCTCAAATTTCATCAAAAATACTCCGCTGTGTATCGTATTTTCAATGCTCTTCTTGGTGTTTGGATATCCTGATGAAACACCGTCTCCCATGTTTGATATTATTTACAGACCCTCAATTAAAAATTGATCAAGACTTCTAAATTCCCTTTCCCTTTGGACTTGTAAGCAGCTCTCAGATTTTGTTTCCCTGCTCTGAGGGGCCAGTAATACAAGCTTGTCTTAGTTTACACTTTGTGATTCCCCCGAGCTGTCAAGGTGGCTGAACGCAGTTTTCCAATCTTTGGAGTACTTATCCTTTCGCATCCAAACTGCTACAGCTAACAAGCTCAAAATTGGCAGGTTACAATATAAGCTACTGTATTTTGTAATTTTTGCATGTCACTTAAGATCATTGATAGCACATTACCATGGCAATCCAGCTAAATATAAATGAACCCAAAAAAATTTGAATTCCACTTGATTTCAGAAAACTCAGTAATTAGATCTTTTTCATCATTGCCATTGTGTACAAACAACAAACAAACAAACTTGATAAAATTCTGAAATTTTAACATTGACAGAAGTAATAAAGTCTTAACAATATTAATATTTTGCTGCTTTGTGTTTTCCGTAATATTATATGTCCAAGAATGTTTCAAAATTCCTTTGTCAATTTTCAGATTTTTGTAATCAGCAGTTTTCTTGCTTCCTTGAGTATAATTTTGGAAAATTTCTTGAAATTCTAATGACTGGTTCATTTGAATCATGACTTTCTGGAAAGACAATAAAATGCCAGTCACAGCTTTTTAACCAACTGCACATGCATGCACAACATTTAAGTTTTGTTTTTCTCAACGCTTTATAAGCATGTGCGCTTGTACTCGTGTCAGCATTAAATCCCAAAAGTGTGCAGAAACTGTGTTCAGCTACCTTCACTGGGATGCGACTGTGTGGGGAAACAAATTAGTTGAGGAAGATTAAAATATTCAGTTGAAATCATTGCTATTATAAAGAGTTAATAAATAATCCTTTTATGTTAATTACATGTACACATAGAAGCAATTAAAGCAAATTTCTGCCTCAAATATGTTATTCATTTTTTGTTTTGGACAGCCTAAAGTAGAAGCTATTCTTGCAGAGATTGTGATAGTAAAAAATGACATTGCTTTTGGTAAGAAATTTTCTATAGTCTAGAATGTTTTTAATAAAAACAAGGCCCTACCAGGGGGTGTCTTACTTTGTTGCTTGTCTGCATTTAAAATGTTCCATCTGGGTGTTTTATTGTGCTATAACTGCTTTACACTGTCACTACATTTTGGGCCATGTCACTTGTCCGAATTTACCCTGCCATGGGCAGGGCCTCTGAAAAAAACAGTATGTTCTCATTTGAAACATGCAATGTAGTTATTATTGTAGAAGAATATAATAATATGCAAATTGAACTTTCTAGTTGGTAGATTGCTGAATAATACATGTATCTTAAATTTTGCACAATTCTTTCAAATTTAGTTTTGTCCATGTTATGCAGGAAAGTGTAAAATAATTAAGGTAGAATGCAGTTAATATTCGTCTACCTTGTACAGTAAATAGAGAAAGAAGAAGGGACTGAGTATTTCTAATCCCCTGAATGGAATTCTGGTCCATCCCAGGCTGAGTCACCTGACCTCCAGTGTCAATAGTCATGTCGTCCATGTTTATGTTCACCATTGTAAGCCGTTATATACCACTTATTAACCGAGAGTGAGGTCATTACAGGGAAATCTCAGACCAAGGCCTTGATGTATTGACCGAGCGATAGCGAGGTCAATACATCAAGGCCGAGGTCTGAGATTTCCCTGTAATGACCAAACGGACGAGGTTAATAAGTTATTTATTATATGGCCTTTTTAGTGCTGAAGAAAAGGGAAACGTTTTTCAATATCCGCTTGCGCGCGCAAGAGGTCATTCAAGGTGATGTTCACTGAACCAAAACGAACCCGGCCATGCGATCGAAACCAGAAGAAACGGCTTCTTTGACAATGAGGCAATTTTTGTCTTCATTGCGCCAAGATCTAGGGCAAGTTTAACCACTTTACTTTTCACAAAACAAACTGACCTGTGTTTACAAGTGCCGAGAAAAATTTTCATAATGCCCGGTCATTACAAGAAAATCTTGCCCGCTCAGCAGCCAATCAGAGCTCGCGTAGTATTGTAGCCATATAATAAATGCTTAGAAAATTGGTATTTACTTTGCAAATACAGGGTACTACATTATCAGTTCTAGTTAATTGAGAGTCCTGTGTGGTGGATAACTAACCTCAGTGAAATTAACTGCACATACCTCAACCTCATTCCCAGGGCTTCTCTGCTGCCCAGGAGAGAGAGAGACCCTGGGAATGTGGTTGCACATGCTAATTTTTAAATCAAGATGTGGATCCTTCATAAACTTACATTTACAAAACTTTAATATATGTTTTTATTTTTTAGCATTGAATAACTTAACTGAATGGACAAAACCTGAAATTCCACCACAAGTTCCTATTGTCAATAAAATGGATACCTGCTTTACAGTTAGCGAGCCATTGGGTGTGGCCTTGATTATCGGCGCATGGAATTACCCAATACAGCTCACTATAATGCCACTTACTGGGGCAATTGCTGCAGGTAAGCTAAAAACATGACTTTTTATTCATTCTTTATCTTCAACTTATTATTCATTTATGCATTCCTTGTTTATTTGGAATGACCTGTTTTTATGAAGGTTATGCAAGGAAACTAATATCCACACAAAGCGTGACAAAAACACTATGGCAGAAAAGTTTATGGATGCCCATTTCAATGACTATTGTTATCTTATTAGTAATACCACACAAGTGAATTGATGTGCTTTTCACATGCTCTGATTGGTTAATTCAGCTAGGTGATTAGCAATTTAAGTACTATTCACCCCCAAGCTGCCAAAGAAAAACAAAATGGCTAATCCTGTGTTGCTTTGGTTACCAAAAGTAATGTTTGGTCTGTTAGTTATATTTAGCTTGATGTGCTGTATATGCTTAAACAATTATTCACCTCCACTTCAGTGAATAATTATTAATTATATAACATGTAGTACATGTATACCTGTTACAAATTATATCACATTGTACATTTATTATAAATTATGCAATCATGATGTACCAAATGCTTGTTTTTCTCTTTTTTCAAAAGGAAACTGTGCAGTTATTAAACCGTCTGAAGTTGCATCATCATCAGCAGAGCTTGTAACGAAGCTCATTCCTAAATATCTTGACCAGGTAATTCCATGTCTTTCATATCCGTGAAAATTGAAAACAAATCAAATGCATATGTATTGTTCATGTATTAGTTTTTGTAACTAAATTCTGTTGTCAGTCCTGTCTTTATTAAACATTATGTAGCCATCAAGGTAATTCATGTGCATTAGCTGACTAGGAGCCTGCACATGTGTGTCTGGTACTATTTTTTTTATTTCATTTCCTTTTTTGGTGTTTTGCTTTTAACAAAATCATGCCAAGTTTGTTCGCTTTGCATGAACCAAACAGCAAACAGGAGAATAAATAAGAATTTTAGAAGTTCTGTTTCTCTGGAACTTATTCAGTGGACTAAACCAGAATGCTGTGTTCCATTTATGTTCGTACCAGAATTTCTGGATTTTTTTTTGTAAAATGAATGGTCAACGACCCTTTAGTTTACTCAGTGCCCAGGCAACAATGGACAGGTATTTTTGCCAGTACTGTCAACCCCTTTATTGTCGGCAAAACTGATTTTTTTTTATGACATATTGTTTATGTTCATCTGAATGTCGAGACACATTTAGCTTAATGGATACAGACTGACCAAGGGAATTTCATTTAACCCTTGACCTCATCATTTCCAATGTCGTCATGAATCCAAAGTAATTCAACTATACACATTACACTAGGATTGCTTCACTGTAATCAACGGAGCAGTGGAGGAAACACAGTATTTGCTAAAGAAATGCAAATTTGACAAAATATTTTACACTGGTGGAAGTGCTGTGGGTAAACTGGTCATGGAAGCCGCAGCAAAGAACTTAGCAAGAGTAACTCTTGAGCTGGGTGGCAAAAGGTACAGTGATATACATGTAATGACACCACTCAACCTTTTTATTGTTCAGACTTTCTTTCTGTCATAATTCCTACACACACCCTGGGGAGTAACCTGCAATGTGTAGTTCCAGAAAATATCCATTGCCCCCTCCCCCAAAGAAGATATTTACCTTGTAACCCCCACCCCTCTGGAAATTCCAATTTACCTTCATACATTACTTTACATTTTTGGGTCCTTGAACCGCATCCCCTCCCCCCCCTCCCCCTCCATACCCCTCCCCCTCCATACCCCTCCCCCTCCCCCTCCTTCCCTCCCTGGAAATGCTAATCCCTTCTGTTGAGGTACAGTGTAGTCTGGATATTTTCTGGAACTGCACAATAGTCTAATGCTTACGAACTCGTGGTGTGGGGAGGAGGGGCCAGATAGCAACAGTCCTGTAAGGCACAAGAAAAGTTTAAGATTCATCAAGAGTAGCTTTGGTATTTGTTCGAATTTCCATGAACTACGCACTGTACTTGTACATAAAATTATGTTTACTAAGTAGCCTGTAGAAGAGCTTCTAACGAGAGCTGAGAAACTGCCAAGAGAATGGGAAAGCACTCGCATGTGAAATTCTGTCAGCCACGCAGGCCACATGCTTGTTTTATTGTAAATGGCATGTCTTTCTGGCTTTGTGTCATGTGGCACAAGACATACAGTATTTTGAGCTTGATGTTCTGGATTAAACTGCTCAGTGCAAGCCTTCTGTTAATTAACAGTCATCATTTCAATATTTTTAGCCCATGCTACATCGACAAGGACAGTGATCTAGAGGTGGTCGCCAAAAGGATTGCCTGGGGAAAGTTTGCCAATGCTGGACAGGTATGATGTGATTCCATGAGCACAGCAAACCTTTCTGCTTTATAGACCAGATGTTACATCACCCTCGTACCCAGTCTTCGTTCCCCTTGACCAGTGGTTTGAAAGATCTGATTTGAAGAATGAAACTAACAGACTCCCGGTTGAATTGCACATACCTAGCTTTCAAAAGCATGACTCAATGAACTTCTTGGTGTTTTACTTCCGGCCTGGCCATTTCTTTTTAAAACCAATCAAAATCGATCCTGTAACAGAACCTCAGTAAGAGATTTGCTCGTTTCATCAAGCTTGCGCAGTGAGGAATGAAGACTCTAGGTACGAGAGTGTTGATGCCTAAAGGTATCTTTTTGCCTGTATGCTTCAACAGCTTTCTCTGCAACAGAGACTCCTTCACTGGAGGGGCGAAATGAGGGGAAAACGAAAAAAATGAAAAATAGGGGAGCGTGGGGATGACCCCATGCGCTTTCATTTCTATTCTCCCCAGGCTCTGCGCGACTACATTTAACCTCTCCCCATTTCCCAGCCCGTATGAAAAAATAAAATAGGCCTCAGTCTGCGGAGGAGAGAGTTTCGGCAGCATATCAACAGTCAAGGCGAGTTTGATCAAGCCAAAATACCCAGGATGAGACCTAACTTGCCTGATAATACCATCATTGTTGAAGCATACCTCAACGTAGACAAAAAAAATCTGGCGACATCAGGTCAGTGACTTGATATCGCGGGAAATTAGTACAGATGGCAAGGCTTGTGATCGGCTCATGGTTAGTAATGTTACAGTAGCCCTTTATTCATTTGAAGAGCATAGACAAGTTGTTAACCTCATTCCCGGATCAAATTTCTCTGATCTATAATCTGTAGAATCACTAACTTGCTCACATTCAAAGTATTTACGCATCATTGAATTATTTCTCACAACCAAGACAACCTACAGTTTGATCCGTTTTAACTATTTTGGGTGGTAATATAGACTTTCTCAAAGTCCTTTTTCATCAGTTATCGCGACTTCGTCGCTTGCTTCTCCCGATTTCTTCCCCTTTATCGCGACTTCTTTATTCGTCGCTCATAAGAGAGTCGACTGTCGACTGTCGACTCGCGCAAGTCTAGTAGTGATAATAATAATTCACTATTCAGTATTCTGTAGACAAGGTAAACTGCACAGCATGCAGTTTAGCTCCCTTCCTCCCTTTGTCTGATCGGCGTAAATGTCAACATTACATGTAAAGCTGCGTTGTTCTGCTAACACGTTTGTGTTAACCTGAACTGTTTCTCAAACAATAGACCTGTGTGGCTCCAGACTATGTTCTGTGTCACCCGGATATCCAAGATGAGTTGATCAAACGATTTAAAGAAACTTTATTTGATTTTTATGGAGAGGTAAGGAATACAATGATACTCTTATTTCATACCCTAGTTTTATAGAGTAGGAGGTTTATCTTAGTGAAGATGATGCAATGTCAGTATCTAGCTTGTTCCAGGCGTTCGGTTAGTTGGGGAGCGGCGCGAAAACGGGACCGGTGGAAAGAATGTTGAGGGGCTTGGGGCGAAGAGGCGAAAGAAAGTTCTTTTGCCGCGTCTCTCGAGCTAACTGAACGCCTGGAACACGCTGTCTCGCTACAATGCCAGTTGAGCGTCAACTGATTGGTTTTTGTACTGAATGCTTTACCATCACTCGTGCAAATGGCCGTAAAGTCTCGTCTTTCTGGAAATAATATTACGGGTATAGTCAACTCTCTCTTAATGGACACTTCTATAAGACGGACACCTACCTCTGTAAGACGTGCCATGTACCTGGTTTGGTTGCTACATGCCGCTTTTCTTTCATTTTACTGTAACTAAAACTCCCTAAAAACGGACACCTCTTTAAGACGGACGGTGTGAACCGGTCCCAACGGTGTCCGTCTTAGCGTCTCGTGGAACCACCAGTTATTTTTTATTTCATACTTGCATTTTAATTTGTTCTGGTTTTTATTTAGGACCCAAAGGAATCTCCAGACTATGCAAGGATTGTGAATAGGAAGCATTTCAAGTAAGTGCAACTCCCATATAGTGCCTTACAGGGGCCTTTCTTACGAATTTAATATTTCCAACACTGCCTCGTTTCCGGAAACAGAGAGCGCGGGGCTTGATGGCTAGTTGGCCAAACAGTCCACAACACCACGCGCACCGCGCTCCAACCGACGAAGGACGACTGGGAACGAAGCAGTTTCCTACCAGTTGTACGCCCACGACAGCCCTTCAGTTGTAAGCTGTACTAGCAGTCAATCGATAATTACAAAAAAAAGTTCATAGATTGTTAGTGAGTGTTGACTCAAATCACACTAATTCACACGCTTTTTCTTACTTTTTCTTTTTTATGTGTCTGTTTTCCGCTTTCCGTTTCTTTCTGGCAATGTTTTGGCTTGAGAGAACACTTACCCGTTCCCGATGTTGTGGTCTGGTGTTGTACTGGTGGAAGGTTGGAGTGGAAAATGCTCGGGGATATTTCAAATCCGACAGCAAAAAAGTATCCATACCATACCAGACGTACAAGTGCCTTTCACAGAATTGCTTCGTGATTTTGCAATAGTTTGATCTTTTCTTTGGTCCATCAGTTGATAATTAAATAGTAACTTCTTCAATTTCTTTGGATAGTTAGTAGCGGTTTACCACTCAGCTATGTACAGGCAATCCAAGTTACCATCCTGTACGTAGGTCAGTGGGGCTGTCAGCATCTGACTACTTTGTAGAGGGTCGCAGGTTAGGTAGTCTCCTTCGCAGCCGTTGTTGGGCTCGTGAGTGAACGTTGCGTGACGAGCCCAAACAACGGCTGCGAAGGAGACTACAGGTTGGAGCGCGTTCTCATCGTTACAGTAATTGTTGAGTTGTGTAACTTTTGCGTGTAAAAAAATATTTGCAGTCGTTTAAAGGCCTTGATGAACAGTGGAACATGCGCAATTGGAGGCGAGACAGATGAGAGCGAGAACTTTATTGCACCAACTGTAATAACTGGAGTCAAACCTACAGATCCGCTCATGGAAAACGAGGTACATAATTATGCACTTTAACGTTTCGTATAGGGGTCCTCGGGTACTGCGCATTTTTGTCGCCGTGTGGATAGTGTCGCCGCACGGTAGGCCACAAATTTGGCTTTAATGTGTGCCCTGGTCCATATGGCTCAGTTTCCCGTTGTCACGGCTGTATTAATTACGTTTTGCCAAACACTTGCTATGAAACCTTATGTTAGCGGTTAAATTACTTAATTTATGGATCTAAGCGACAAACCCATGGCTTCAGTACAAACAAATATATGTCTCCTGGGCGTTTTAGCTTAAAGTTTCAAACGAACGAGAGCAAACAATGAAAGATGGAACCTGTTCAGTCTAACAGTTTTTCAAAACTCTTATCGCAATCCGTTTTTAATCTTCTTTAATCTTGTTCACCCGTGCCCTCTTTTGTATTTGCCGTGTTATTGAAATGTTCCTTCACTGTTTTAAGTGGTTAGATTCACCCAATTTGATGGTCATTTTCTTGTATCTAAATTTGGCTAAAATCCACGACACAATTCCTTGTTAAGGGAGGTTCATTGTGGTGCACATGCACCCTGACAGGACCACAACTCAATGCTTCTTTACAGGACTTGTGGTACCAGAATAGGAACTTTGATTTATTGACATCCTGTCACTAAATCAAATTTGATGAACTTTGTAAATCCAATCCCATCCTTGTCAGTAATCCTGTACTTCTTCCCCAAAATACCAGTTCTATTTGGCTCTACAGAATCTTTTTATCCAATCTATTTGTATGTTGGCGGCATTTGGCAGTACAATATGGGAATTAGAAAAGAAAAGTTTCTCTAGTCAGCCGGGAAACCCAAGGCAAGACTGGAACGATTTGAAATTGATTTCATAATTGTCTGCTCTCGATTGATAAGTTAAAACGGCGTTAATGTCCCTGTTCCGTGATTATGTTTCACGATAGCTCGTTTTGACGTGCCATTAAAACCAACTGTTATCCTAGCCCATATTAATTGAACAAAGAGAAAAAACACACATGATTGGCGTAATGTGGGGGGACACATCCCTGCGGTTGGCATGAGAAGCGACTTTGAGTTGCGTGACCTTTTAACGGCCTCACTTATCCCCAGCACCACACGCTGGATTGGATAAGGGTATCGGCAGGTCCACATGGAATACTATGACCTTATAGAGCCTCACTTATCACCAGCACTACCCAGCACTGGAAACGGACAAGAGTATTGGCAGGTCAAATTTGAACACGTGACCTCAAATACGATGACCTTTTAAAGCCTCACTTATCACCAGCACTACCCCGCACTGGAAACGGATAAGAGTATTGGCAGGTCAAATGAGGGTCAAACTAAACGTGTGACCTTTGAAGCCTCACCTATCTCCCCGGCACTGGGGAAGCCAGCGCCGGATCGGCTATTGGCAGGTGCACAATGAAATGGGGCAGAAACAATGCCAAAAGCTTGGGGGAAGTCTCTACCATTAGACTTAACCGCCAACCCCAAGGGAAGTGACTCCCGAGTTTATTGACATACAAGTATCCTCCATACAGGGAGGGAGGGTGGGAATTTTCTTTTCTTTTCAACAAATGCATACTGATTATAGCGCACCATTGAAGGGAAGTGCTTTAACATTAAGTTACAGTGCTTTTACAGCTAGACAAGGATATGGGTGTAACCAATAGAAAGCTGCCAACAAGTAGATCATGCTGTGACAAGTCTAGTCAGTCTTGTGCAAGACTAAGACAATAAGCTAATTCAAGGATCTCAACTAACGAGATCACCTTGTGACTGCCTGACATATAACATGATAATGAATACAGTTACTTATTAATTAGAGATTTACACGTCACGCTCCATTAACTGCGTTTTACTGCTTGGGCCGTAAAACTTTCTTGTTATTTAGTGGCTGAAGCATGTCGGCCTGCCGGCTACCTGTCATGGTTGCACTAAATCCCTTTGCGTTATATTTCAAATGACTTTTTTTGTCTTGTAGGTGTTTGGTCCATTGTTACCGATAGTTGATATCGAGTCCTTGGACGATGCCATAGACTTCATCAATGACAGGTAAAGTCAAACGTGCCAACTGTATGTAGGTTCTATATTGGGATTTTACAACTAGTTTGAGTCCGAACTTCTTGACAAGTTCTCCGTTCAAACCTGCCAGCGTTTGTTGTAGTCGACGATTTGGTTAATGTTTCTACCAGTCTCTCCAATGTAGGAGGCCTGGCAGTCGGAGCATTTGATCTTATAAACCGCTCCCTGCCTGTCGTTAGGTTCGTCCCTGTCTTTCGTTTCCCGTCAGTAAATGTGGTAACGTAGTTATAGGTTTGTGATCTTAACCTGAATATTGCAGGGTTGTAGAATCCGCACAATAGTCTCAGAAGTGCCCTTGATGTAGGATATAGTCGCTGTTTTTTTTTTTTTTTTTCACTTGAAAGGACATTTGACCTACTAAGACACCATCTTGCCGGTCGAACAAAACAAAATTGTGGTCGGACATCACCAAAAACAAAAGGTTGAATTTTATTTCCGTTTATTTCCTCATTTTTACCGCGCGGTGACAATTTTGCAGATTTTTGAGACTGGTTTCAAGAAGAGCAATCGATCGTCACGAGCGTTTGCTTCAGGTTTCGAAAGGCCCGTGAAAATGTCAGTCGGTCTGCATTCCTGTAGTTTTCACACGATATGATTGTCGTGGAAGAAAAAAAATGAGCAATTTTATTATGCTATTGATCGCTAAAAATTTACTTTTACAATTATTAAGGTATGAGCATATGGTTAAATGAATGCCGAATGCGGAGAATTTTAATTCATTACCATCTCTACATTAAAAATACAAAACATTGAAATGGCATTGATTAAAAAAAATAGTAATAATTCAAACTTCGAAGACTTGAACTTAGGGCCTCTTCATATGACGAATTTTGTCTGTGGTGACTGGGACGAAATTCAAGAAACAAAACCCAACTGCGCCACATAAACAAGTATCGTTCGCGACTATCATAGGGCCCGGACGCACTAGGCAAATTTTTGTTTATTTTGCGAAAAAATCTGTCATCAGTTCCCTGAGACAAGTGCGCCCGGTGATTTTACCAAATTTTGTCAAGGCTTACCAAACTTCAAAGACGCCGTCGTCCTGCCTCGGAGCAGGACAAATTTTTGTCAGGCGTGAAATCTGACAGATTTGTCAATTTACAAGCCACGATTTGAAGGAAAATGTCTATCAAGAAAAATTGATCTCTATTTTAGTCGGAGTATTTCGGCCCGAACCCCGCCAAAATTATTTCATTTTTGTGCGGCAATCAAACGGTGAAGATGGAAGATTCGTATTCCGGCATGCTGCATATTAACGGCCCTTGCTCAGAATACAACAATATCGTTTCCCAAGTTTACGTTCCAGCCGCATTTCAAAGGCCAAATGCAGCTCAATTTGTACATCCGTGTGCAAACCTCCCGAGTCAGCCGAGTACATAATGTGTAAGTTCATCACGACTGATCAAATTGAAAACAGCCAAGTTGAGCTAAAGTGTTTATTTCCATGTGATTGACACTTGTGGTTAACTAATGTTTTGCTGTGTCTCAGTGCGCCCACGCTTGACAAATTGAAAATTTGGCAGAGACAAATTTTGTCGAGATTTTTGTAAGGGCCGAACAAATTTTGTCAGTCCAGTGCGTCCGGACCCATAGCTTTGTCGACTCTTGTAACTTTACTAATTAAGTTAATTCGAATACTGTTGAAGTGGAAATGCATACAAGACAAAATTATGTCATTTTGCCCGCCCTGTTGCGAAAGCAAAGCTAATTGTCAGAAAGGTTTCTTCCCGTTAACCGGACTGAAGTGTTCATATGGGAAATTTTCAATCCGGTGGCCGAGATCTCCGGTTACAGAACCGGAGATCCCAGTAACCGGGCTGGCCCGCCTTCCTCATATATACACATCGATTTTTTTTACAAAGGAAATAGGAACATTTCGCTACTTTTTCAGAGGACAAACTACGCTAATGTAAAAGAAAACGTGATTACCCAAGTCAATCTTATTTAGTGACTTACGAAAGCCGTGAATTAATGAAGATCGTCCCGACACAAAGTAAGATTTCCTCACGGCTGATCTTTATTTATCGTTGCTGCAAAATGATTTACGATCAAAAAATTGTCCAGACATCATGTCCGACCACACTTGGGATTTCGTCGGACATAAGCAAATTTTGGTCGGCCATTATCCGATGACCGACTGTTATTTGCAGCCCTGAATAGATGTCGGTAGTTTCGGTAGTTTGGTGGGTGTTTCGTCTAACAAAGTCATTGCTGAAGTTGTTGTTGTAGAAAACGCGGTACAGGTATTTGTTTTTGTCAGAGAAACTGTCCGGTGAATCACAAACCAGTTGCGTCTTGGTAGTCGTAGCTTTATAGACAGTCGGGTTGTAGGATGATTGGTTCAGTAATGCGTCGGTATGTGTCGCTTTTCTGTACACTGTGGTTTGAAGGTCGTTGTTGTCACGGCTTACCAGACAGTCTAAAAAAGAAGTTTTTCGTTTTCTTTGATGTCGGCGTTCTGTTCGTCTTGGTGTCCGTGAAAAACGTCAATTTCGTCTTTGTATACGGCGGTAAAAGTATCGTTAACGTAGCGTAACCAGAGCGGTTCCCCTTTGTCGGCAAGTTGCAAGGGCACTACTAAATTCCATGTAATTTAGTGTAAGTATTCGACCTGTAAGTATATTTTTGTGTTGCAATAAAAAAAAGTTGGAGGGTGCGTTCCTCGATGTTTTGCATCACAATTTCTGCGACAACGACTTGACACTGTTACGACTATTGTCGACAGAACGCCAGACCGTGTTCCCACTGAACACGAACGAAAACTGGCACGACAGAAAAAAAAGCGACAGAAAATTGAGGACAACTCAGGGTCAGGAATATTTCGTCTCGTCCCTTAGACAAAACTGAGACTCGGGTACTGTCATTCGTACTGAAACACTAAGTGACGCCTAAAAGTGTACCGAACGAACGAGACTGTTGTGTCTAATGTTGAAGTGGTTCTGTCTCGTCAACGAGACTTTCCAGAACCAGCCAAAGATAACATCAGTAGCAGAATTGCTTCCACACAGCCTCTATACCTGACATCAACTTGACTAAAGACGAACATCAAGCACTGAAACGGCTGAAAAACGACCAGAAGATTGTTATGCTACCAGCCGACGAAGGACGTGTTTTTGTTGCAATTGACAAGACTGGCTACTTCAACAGAATGGACGCACTGGTTAACGACAAACAGAGTTACGACGAAATTAAACGCGACCCGACGCCAGCACTACAGCGTTAACTCGACAGCAAACTACTCATGCTCCGTTTTGCATAACGTTTTCTTAACTTTAGTGTCAGGGCATCATTCTTGAGCTGTAAATCATCTCGAAATTCTAATTAATTTGAGATCTTAATCAACGAACGGGGTTTACGAAATGTTATATTACGGCAATTGAAGTAGTCGCAAGGGGACAACTTCGACTGTAATTCAAAATTACAGTATCAAAGTAAAGCAATGACCAAACAATTTTGTTTTAAAATTAACAGTTTACCTTTGTTTAAAGTAGTAATGTTTACAGGTTAAAGGTTCTATATTTCAGGGACACTAAACACGAGTTCAAGGCAGTGAGTTTCCAGTTTTATTAATCGCCTTGCAGCGACTTGAAATGACTGCTGATGGGTTTAAAAATGTCTTCCCACAACATTAAGGCAGTTTCCTCGTCCAGCTCTTTCCATGCAACAGCTGCCTCAAATTCTTCAAATCCAGGTGGAGATGTCCTCTTTAGATCTTCTAAACTCAACTTCTGTTTGGCTGGATTCTCGCATCTCGGTTTCAGGGAATGTTGACTTTTCTTTGCTGTCATCCGTGATTTTGCTTCATTCCCGTCAATATCAGTGATTTTTGATGTTGTTTCTTCATTCACTATCACTCTACTGTCGCGTTCCTTGAAACAGGGTGGCACTCGTCCAAAGCGTCTGAACTTTTCCGTAGATAGGGCCGTATCTGGGCAAGGTTTAACGGGCTCACCTCTGCTCTGGCAACTGCTCTCTTTAGGTTTGGGTAGTTTCTTCAGCAAACTTGGAGTCTTTAAGGCTTCCATTACGGAGACTGATTTACTTGTGTATACGACAAAATATGGGGAATTATGCTTTGACAAAACGGCCATCAGTTTTTTAACAAGGTTTAGCACAACTTGAAATGACGCATGAGATTAATAGATTATCATGAACAAATAACATGACGCACGAGATTATTAACAAGAAGGTAAAATGACGCACGAGATTATTAACAACAATGTGAAATGACGCACGAGATTTTTAACAATGTGAAATGACGCACGAGATTATTAACAACAATGTAAAATGACGCACGAGATTATTAACAACAATGTTAAATGACGCACGAGATTATTAACAGCAATGTGAAATGACGCACGAGATTATTAACAACAATGTAAAATGACGCACGAGATTATTAACAACAATGTAAAATGACGCACGAGATTATTAACAACAATGTGAAATGACGCACGAGATTTTTAATAACAATGTGAAATGATGCACGAGATTATTAACAACAATGTAAAATGACGCACGAGATTATTAACAACAATGTAAAATGACGCACGAGATTATTAACAACAATGTAAAATGACGCACGAGATTATTAACAACAATGTAAAATGACGCACGAGATTATTAACAACAATGTAAAATGACGCACGAGATTATTAACAACAATGTTAAATGACGCACGAGATTATTAACAACAATGTAAAATGACGCACGAGATTATTAACAACAATGTAAAATGACGCACGAGATTATTAACAACAATGTAAAATGACGCACGAGATTATTAACAATGTTAAATGACGCACGAGATTATTAACAACAATGTTAAATGACGCACGAGATTATTAACAATAATGTGAAATGACGCAGAGATTATTAACAACAATGTAAAATGACGCACGAGAAGATAAGCAATTAGGGAGACGAAACGGTCTTAGATTTGCTGTGGCCGCTCCATGATGCGGAGTGGGTCTAGGTCGAGTGCGCATCCCCCGTGGTTTGGGGGAAGATATGGAGGACTTGATCTGAACGTAAGCTCGAATTTACTGGTTTAAAATTTAAACGTTCAAGGTAAAATAGCAACGATAGGATTAGTTGTCGTCAAACAGAGGTAATCGTAATCATGAAGGTTTGTCTGTAAAACTTTTGGTCTTATGTCAATAATCAGCGTTTTGGACTCGTTGATACTTTTTTTACGCAGCAGTGGTGAAAGAAATTGCAGTGGCGGTCAGTTTATCGCTTTCCAGAGAAAATCCAACGATTTCCAAAAGCTAGTTTACTGAATATTAAACACTTCAAGTTATTTCATTATCGTCGTCCTTATGAATTTATAGAATGACACAACGTGGCACTTGTGAGTTTCGAAGACTCACATTTGACATATATTATGCACGGTGTTCGATATGATAAATTGCCACAATAGATTTTTTTATTTCTCTTTCATAATTTGAAATATACATATTCGTAAACCCTGCATTGCCGCGTAGACGTGGTGATGTTCGAACGGTGGACTGAAACGATTATACGCTTGCTTCATGACCGTCCACAATATTGTCTGTTACTCGAAAATTATTGCAATCGCTGTTTGATACTTGCGACAACACGAGAGGTTCGTCCTTCAGACTTTGTTTCCCCTGTTTTCTCTGTTAAGTTTATACCTAAGTCATCAAAATTATCGGTCAAGTCCAGAGCGTGCCAAGTAATTTATGAAAAACTAAATTCCACCGTCTGCAGTCCGGGAAAAAACCCCTAAAGAATAGGGCTCTTTCCATTAGTCAGAACTGGCCGGCCAGACCAGTATATTCGAGAACAGAGTTCCGTTGATAGTCAGATTTGTCCTGTCAAATCAGTCAATGCATAAATATTATCCATTGTTATTGTGGATTTGTGGGAAAATCTCGTGGAAAAGTTCTATTTCGCATTCAAAACCACCGGACTGGCCGGCCAGGTCTGGCCAACAGAAAGCGCCCTAAAACTGGTGGCCAGGCTTTTACATCATGGAGTGTCCGCTCCAACCAATGCGTTTCTACGCTCTCTCTTTTTCCGCCCAGTTAACAACAATAAGTAACGACGATCAAGGTTATAAGCGACAATGTAAATAAAAACTAACGAAATCAGTAAAAAAAGAAATGAACGTTTCGCCATCCTCATGACGGCATTATCTTATCAAGTTCAAAAAGTCAGCCTCAAATGCGATACTTCATCGCATTTGGTACTGGCCAAGTCTTTTGTGTAAATCTGGGCCCTATCAGAAGTCCATAACTAGAAGTCTACATCTCTGGTAATAGGCTTTGAGATATGTCTTTCGCGTGTACCTCGCGTTCCTCGCGTGTAGGCTATTTTTAGAACAGCTTTGCCGCGAACAAGTAGCCAATCACACTGAAGTATTTTTTAATTCGCGCCTTTGATTGGTTGAACAAATTTTTGAAGAAAAGCAGAACTGCAGAGGACGAGTGAACTCGAGCGAACGGCATTACGAAATTTATGTTTGTTGGTCATCGTATTTTCCGTTTTGTGAGGATTAAATCGTCCGGACAAGAATCATCAGGCCATCTTTCATCGATGACGATAGCATCGAAGTTGTAAAAATTCGGAGCATCCAAATAAGCGAGAGGACCTCAGTGTTTTGGAGTCAGAATACGAAATGGCAGCGGGCAAGATGGACTAATTCCGAGTCAAATTCAAAATGCGAAGACACTAAAGATTAATGGTACTCTCAAGATGAAGACAGGCGTTACATGTAAGAGAGCAAGTGCATTTTGGCACAGGTTCGTTGCTATTTTGAAAAACAAAAACGTGGTCCCTGAAGCGCTCAACATCGAGCGCGGAATGAACAGAATGAAGTTTGATTCGTTTGAGAACAACATTCAGAGAAAACGACAAGTTTGGCGAGTTTCGCATGTTTTTGGAATTATAAGGACGGCATGAAAACAAAAGACTGACTAAGGTAATGTACTTGTTTTAATATGAATAGAAATACGAGTTTAATTCATCGAACAATGATGATTTCATTCACATCCGTCAAAAGTTTAATTCAAGTTGTGCTTCTCGGGCACTTCGCAGTGTGCAGCTATTGTGTTGTGTATGTTGCTCAGTATTTTAACACGAGGATATGCTGTACAAAATAAAGACACACTTAACTACTAAAAGTTTGGGGAGCTTCTGTTCATAAATTCTCTCGTAAATTATAAAAAGTCGACCTGTTTGTTTTGTGAGTTTGTCTACGGAAACCCGGCGACGGGTTGCTTTTTCACTCGCCTTCAAATGCCACTGAACAGACGTTTGAAATCACTATCTACGATACTACTTCTGTCGAAATGTGAGAATTAAAGAGAATGGCCTGTCAAGTGTTTTGATGTGATTTGATTTATTTCACCTGCCACTTTCCAAACCGCAACTTAGAACTCCAATCGTGTCGAAATAGTGGGTTACGTCATTTTCTCGCGAGACATCAGTTTCTAAAAATAGCCTACACGCGAAAGACATAGCACGCGCCCCAATACCAGATGTAGACTTCTAGTTATGGACTTCTGGCCCTATTAAATCTCTTGCAGCTAAGTCTACTTATATATGATCACGGCAAGTAATGTTCACGAATCTAGGTCAGCTGTTTAACATAACCCATCGAAATTACAGGGCAAAAGTAGAATTTCATGAAATTGTAATCCCATGATTTTCATGTTGTCTTATTGCAGGGACATTAATAGGAGACGCGTAGGCCTAATGGTTAGTGCGCTGGACTCCGGATCGGGCGGTCCGGGTTCGAGCCCTGGCCGGGGCACTGCGTTGTGTTCTTGGGCAAGATACTTTACTCTCATAGTGCCTCTCTTCACCCAGGGGTATAAATGGGTACCGGCGAATTCACTGCTGGGGATAACCCTGCGATGGACAAGCATCCCATCCAGGGGGAGTAGAAATATTCCTAGTCGCTTCTTGCTACGGAAACCGGGATAAGCTCCGGCCTGATGGGCCGCTAGCCTCGTATGCAGACTTTAACCTTGTTACCGTATTGCAGGGACAAGCCGTTAGCCCTCTACATCTTCTCTAATGACAACTCGAAGGTTCAGCGTATCATGAACAACACATCTTCCGGTGGATTTCTGGCTAATGACACAGTGGTACACCCCGCCGGTAAGTGGCTCAGTGTAAGCGAATCTTTTCTGACCTCGATGTTTACGTTTTCCCTCGTCGGCACACAACTTTTTATACATATATATTTTTTTATATGTTGTAATTCATCACGCTATAAACGAATTCACTCCAAAAGTTTAAAGAACCTTTTAGGTAATCGGCAAGATTTGTAGCCCTTGCGTGCAATATAGAAGGAGATATTGGATTTTAAAAACCACTGGGTTGTGAAGGCACTTTTGATTTCATACATTTTACATCATTTATTCACAGTTATGTATATACAGTTTATATTTGTTGGGGGGGGGGGGTGAGGTTGGTTGGGGGGGGGGGGTGGATGTAGCTCTATGAGCATATACAAGTCCTGTACTCAGTCACTGGTAATATAACCCAGCGTCGTTTTACAGAGTTTGTGTCCTTCGCCATTTCTAAACCCGTGTTTATCGAGATTATGAGAGGGGATTAGGAACACTCCTAGTGGCTTCATGCTACAGAAACCAGGACAAGGTCTGGCCACAAGGCTCGAAAGCAGACTTACCAAAGTATATCGAGGAAGATCCGAAGATGCTTTGCTTTGATATCGACGAATTTCGCTCATGTAGCATTACAGTCAAGCGTCTCGAACCGTAGCCACCCGACTAAGTTTCTGACATCTTTTTGATAAGTTTTTGATTACTTTGATGGCTTCCGGTTGCACAACGGTTCATACGAGCGATCTGTGAGTTTTACAAACTTAGAAGACTTGAAATTAAAAGTTAGGTCTCTCAAAAATGCATTTCCGTTACGAAAAGTTGTTTGACCAAATTTTTGACGGCATAAATAGATTTATCGCCAGTTGGGCTTGGCATAATCGCTTGTGCGAAACCCTTTCAATCTCTGACTTTTGATGACGCATCATGCAACGGTTGATACCCCGCCTTCCATTTTTCGAGGCATTTGATTGGTAGTTTAAAGCAAGCGGATGCCGTAAAACACATCAAAGTAATCAAAAACTTGTCAAAAAGATGTCAAAAACTTTGTCGGGTGGCTACGGTTCGAGGCGCTTGACTGTAAAACAAGGCAAACTTAATTGTCTGCAAATGTTGCGTCATCCGCTCGCGGTGATATCCTCACGTGAAAGACATCGTATCTTTTACAATGTAAAGTTACTATTTTTCCAGTAGTTTCTTGAAGTTTGTATAATCAAGTACGTACGGGACATCACTGTAACACTCTGTAATTAGGTTTTCGATTTCCATGTTAGTTTCCACCCTCCCGTTTGGCGGTGTTGGAGGAAGTGGAATGGGTGCCTATCATGGGAAGTATTCCTTTGACGCGTTTTCACACAAGAAAGGCTGCCTCCTCAAGAAACAAGCTATGGAGTCGCTCAACAGGTAAATTAAGCCATTGATCTATTATCTACCTCTGTCCCCATAATTTTTTTCTATCACGTTTCTCAATCTCGTCCTCGGAGCCCGCTTTCTATTTGGTCAGCGCCAACAACGGACTCCGGTCAGTTCAGTTCACAGTAGTGAATGGATCACAGACTTCCGGTAAATTACGCTCAAATCTGATTGGATGACAATTAAAGAGGGGCACTCTGTGCATAGGAGGCACGGTGGCCTAATGGTTAGTGCGCTGGACTCCGGATCGGGCGGTCCGGGTCCGAGCCCTGGCCGGGGCACTTCCGTTGTGTTCTTGGGCAAGACACTTTACTCTCATAGTGCCTCTCTCCACTCAAGTGTATAAATGGGTACCGGTGAATTTACTGCTAGGGTAACCTCGCGTTGGACTGGCATCCCATCCAGAGGGAGTATTTATACTCCTAGTCGCTTCATGCTAAGGAAACCGGGATAAGCTCCGGCCTGATGGGCCCCTTTCACCGCGGTAAAACGTAAAAAATAAGGAAACTACTTCAAAGATAAGGTTTTCATTTTCACTGTTCAAAGTTTAATACTTAACATGTATTCTCCTGGTTTACTAAATTTTTTGGAACTTTACTAAAAAAGTTCTAAGTGTTTGAAAACGGCGAAATGCCGACTGTCGGCGCCATTGTCAAAGCAATTTTGTTCGGGTGCGGAGCATTTTATAAGTAAAAGAATCTCGTTTGAGAGAACTGAGAAATATATTTCCCCTCAGTAGCTATTTCACATATCCTTACTGATGCTTTCACGTTAACGTGAATGATTTCTCTCGAAATAAGAAAACAAAAACAGCCTCAGACGTTTGGCCGCGGTGAATGGGCCCCTAGGCTCGTGTGCAGACGTTACCTTTGCCACTCTGTGCATGATCGAAAAATCGGAACCGGTCAGAGTCTGGGGACGAGATTGCAAACATTTGCTAACATTAACAACAAATAACTCGTGACAATTTGTTGATTAAGTCACGCTGACGATCGTCTTCTTTCAGTATGCGTTACCCACCGTATGACGAGAAACGCTTGGGATGGCTCCGCTGGTTGATAGAGGTTAAAGAACAGTCGTACGATAAACTGTCCGACATACCGCCTCTTCTCCTCTCCATTCCTGTGACTTTAATCCAAAAGGTTGGTTGCCCTGTTGTTCATTGAGTATTACGGCAATACAATGCATTGGACATGTTAGCTTTCCTCGTTCATCCAGTGATCGAGTTTCAAACTGGTTTTGAAAGGCATAGAAGCCAAGCTTGTAGAGCGCTCAGCTATGTCAGCGCATAAATTAATCAATCGATCAATCAATTAATCAATATTTATTTAAAATGCGCGTTTTAGTGCCTGGGAACAAGTGACCTTGTTAAACCAAAGAAACAAACTGTTGCACAAATCAAAAACGGAGGCTGGACGCCACTACTGTATCTGACATTTTGTATTTATTTGGTCATGGAAATTTGATTTTTATCAGGGAAAAGGCAGGGAATTTTGAAACCTGATATCTGTGGCAACCATCATATGAGATAGCTTCTTTTCTTTACAGTTGTCCACAGTTTCGCACTTTTTTTTCTTTAATTGTATTTTTTTGTGTGTGTGATTTTCATTTCAGGTTATTGGATTGCCGAGGTATTTCCTGAAGTAGTTGGCTCGTCCGTGATTGTCTTCAAGCCTAATAATAATAATAATAATGATATATAGTATTTTATTTTTGTGTTTAACTCAGCTTTGCGGCGACGGTCGCACTCTCAGAACGTAAATTAGTGATTATAGTGAAGTGTCTGTTTCACGTGTGCCATCAATATTGTGATAAATTTCGACTTTTACACTGTTTTTCTTGAATAGCACTCCTGTTAGGCTTAGAATGGTCAGTTCTCATTTAGTTTATAGCTATGTTTGCTGTAAACATGGTTTAAAAGTTATAGTTTAAATCCTCTTGGCTTAAGTTGTGTACCCGCCGCATACTCACTTAACCCTATTCTTACCGGGCTTTTGTGGATCTTTTCAGACCGGGGGGGGGGGGGGGGCGGATTCCCCCCCCCCCCCACCCCCTCCATAACTTCCAGAATATTTTAAGCAATCGCAATAAAACTTACAGGATATATAGTATGTCCAAAAATCTATCTTTTTATATACGTCACGTGCGGTGATGACGTCACATCACGTGGCAATTACGTCATGATGTCAAAACAGCCGCCATCTTGGATTTCAAGATTTTTCCAAAACATCAGAAAACTGCCCAAAATTACTGAAAAATACTCAAAATCTATAAAACAGTGCAAAAAAAAAAACCTAACCAAAACCGGCCAAAATAGTTGAATTAAAGTTAATTTTTATTAATGGCAACACAAAAATTACAAATTTGGAAAAACATGTCTGTCAAAATGACGTTGCCATGGTAACGTCAAGTTCCAGACACAACAACCTATCCTACCAATTTATTCCCAGATAAATTTTACAAAAACTCGAAAAGTTTGGCAGCGTTTGGTTGAATCTTGAAAAAGTTATAAATGTTCAAAGTCAGCGCGGGCACTTTCCGCCCCCCCCCCCCCCCCCCGGTCTGAAGAGGGTTAAGAAGGATTATCTGTAAGGAATCTCCATCTTCAGTACACGAGGCAATTTTCCTTGCAACTTACCATGCCGCTGATCATGCCGCTGGTCACTCACGTGACCAGCGGCTATATTGGTTTGCTAAAACAAAAGACGATTTTCCGGAGCAACGGCTCGATGGCTTGGTACACCAATATGGCCCCCGTTTCCGCCTTTGTTTTGGAACACCAATATGGCTGCGGTAAAGTCATATGAAAACGCTCTATTGAAAAAAAAATTACGCGTTCCTTTTTTTTTCGCAACTTGCAACACGCTCGCTGAAAATTATGATCTTGAACATAATCTCACAGGAGCGAAGAACGTGCTGTGATTGACTCATTTTTACAAAACTGTGCTGCAAGTTGCTATTGACATGTCACACGTAGATACTTTTTTCTGCAACATTGTGAAATGCAAAGATAATTTTTACTTTTCTTGCAAAAACGGGCTGTTACACGTTATTTGTTTAGCAACTGGCAATGCAACCTTTGTTACGTTAAAAGCTACAACGGAAACTAGTTTTAGTTTTTGTTCTAAGATACGCTGATCTGCCATAATATAAAATCACCAAGATGTTAACTACATGGTTCAGAGGAATACACGGTGTAAGGCAAAGTACACTATTCTTTTCATCGTACGTAATATTTGTTAGTGGAGTGGCGCCTCGTCGGCAGTGACAGTTGTTATCGTTCATTTTTTTTTACCAAATTGGACAGCGCGTGCTTCTAATTATTATAATAATCAATCAACTAATATTATGATAATAAAGTATTAGTTCGTCAAACCATTTACTATAACAAAACATTACTATAATACTATAATAAAGTATTAATATCTTACGATACGTTCACTTGAGATGTTGATCGCTTACTGCTTACTGCATGCTACTCATTCTCGTCCCCAGAGCCCCCGTTTCTTTAACGGCACAAATAAAACGAGTAGCTCTTGGCACGAGAAATGAAGGGCTCTGGAGACATAGGGTTTTTGAATTAATTCGAATTTTTTTGATTGGCTGTTTGAAACAAAGAAATCTTGAGCGGAAGTAAAAACCGCCATGACTGTCCCAAAGAGTCTTTAGAAACATCACGACTGTATACATGAAGACCGGAAGTCCTAGAATCTAGGACTGGAAATCCTGTGTCCCCAGAGCCCTTCGTTTCTCGTGCCAAGGCCCCGCTGGCTAAAAGAAGCGAAAAGGGCTATGGGGACGAGAATGTTATTCCTCAGGCGGTGATCGTGCTGGTCTTCCACGGGCGTAGCCAGGGGGGTCCTGGGGTGCCTGTGACCCTCCCTTTGTAAGATTTTTTTATTAAGTAAACCACATACAAACCTTATCATTCACTGGGAATATGTACACACATAAGCACATAACAAGAACGAACATACTCTCCTTATGCTCTCCTTACGTGAGGTAAGCAGAGGCACAACAAAACAAAAGTAAGCTAATGCTCAAATGCTTACTGATAGCGTGATACATGTACACACATTTCAGTTCGTTTTATTGTCGACTTTTTTCAGCTACGCACGTACGTATGTGCGTACAGGTAGCTACACCCTTGAATGAAGAGACAACCGGCAAAAACAACGATGATTTTACAGATAATGCCCTCAGACACTTATTTCTTGCATTTTTTTCTCGCCCCTGTGATTTGTCCTTGAGCGGTTCGACTTTTGATTACTCAGTCGCTACAGCAGCTGTACACGCCCGAGTCCTACGAAGTTGCCACGCCACACATAAGCCGTTTTGTTCCAAGGACTGGACTTTTGGGACAAATCCTTTCAGGCTTTACAACACGGATAACTGGAGTATTCAAATGGCCTTGGTCGAGAGTGTTCTCGCGAGCGTTAACGGGATTATTTGAGGGAAAGCAAGAAACCTTCCTAGCACGGAGCTCTGAGAGGAATGAGGTGTGCGATTTTTTTTTTCAAGAACACGAACCAGTTAAAGAACTAGAGGAAAGCAACAGTAACGATGATAAGGAAA
Organism: Meandrina meandrites; assembly: GCA_963693305.1. Classification (NCBI taxonomy): domain Eukaryota; kingdom Metazoa; phylum Cnidaria; class Anthozoa; order Scleractinia; family Meandrinidae; genus Meandrina; species Meandrina meandrites. The sequence goes on from OY855903.1 coordinate 63,424,979, forward strand.
TTAATTAAGGGAGCAATTCTTCCTGGTGTTACTCTCTTCAAGATTGCATTGTAAGGCAGCTGCAGAAATTGGCTTCTAGTCCGTTACCTTAGCTCGCCTTAATTAATATATAGATTTAGGCAGGCCTAAAAGCGGAGCTCCTATTTATTATTTTTTGCTCGAGTTTGCACTGTTTCCCAATTAATAAGTAGCCACACTATTTCTACATGTCGCTGCACTTTCTTGGGTTCCTCATGCACGTACACACGTAGGCGCACACATCAAATTTTAGTGTAAAGACTTTTCATAATTCTAAGGGTAATTCCTTGATGAAGGCGAAGAAACTTGTTTTGATTTACTTCAAAACAGTCAAGGCAAAACGATCAACTCAAGGAACTGAACAAAGTGAACTCGCGGCTAAACAAAATGAACTCACGCCAAAACAAACAAATTAAAATCACAGCGGCAAAACTGACTCGGCAAATTCATTGGGAGCCGGTTTAAGTCATTTTTAAGCAGTTTTTTGTGTAATAATTGTGACAGTTTGTGATTTAGGAAGTGGTGCTCGCTGTCTAATAAGCTTACAATGTAGTTTTGAACCATCTTGGTTTGGTTGCATGATTACTACGCTGCATGTTTTATCGTACACATTGCTAAATACCCTAGAGAACTATGCAGAGAAGTGAATGAATTTCCTTCGTTTCTAACAGGCAAATGTGCGTTAGGAAAAGTCTGAACTCACTCACCCAAGCACAGGCAACTCGCAATATAAAAACCGACGTAAATACTCGTTTACGAATCTAAAAATTTATCACGCGTACGATATTTCAGCACACTCAAAAAAATGACAAAAATGCAACTGAGTAAAATAGAGCAGTTGGATGATAAATCGTTTAATCGTTGGTGTGAAGTATCGTTGCCGAAGGTTTACTCGTTTTTTACTTTGATTTGTTTGCGGGATTTTTCTGTAAATGCAGCGCGCGAAATCATGTTTTTGTAGCTCAATAATTGAATATTCTTTTCGAAATCCAACGATGAACCTCACAGTTAACTTCACTAACTAAAACAACACAACATTTGAAACGAAACATTTAATGGGGAAAAGTGTGCAAAAGTGATTAAAGCTAAGAGGTTTGAAAGCAGCCGTTTTGACGAAATTTAAGCGGTTTAAACTTATAATTGACGGGAAGATCTGAAAACCGACACAACATCGAATTCGCTCATAAATGAAGTATCAACAGATTCTCATAACAAAATGTGTACATTTACGTTTGTTACCTCATATTTTGAGAAGGCTTGTAAATTCTGCAGGGCAAAGCTTTCAAACCAGCCAAACAACATCGGAGACGAAGCAACGAAAACGGTAGTTTCGTCCAATGTTCGTAATAAACTCACACCACTGACATAATATGCATAATCTGGATTATAAGCGAAGATCAATATCTTTCTTCCTTTCGGTGTAGCTTTTAACAGTCTTTTATCCGTCACTTCAGTCAACTTGACCGGCTCTGAGCACACTTTTATATTAGCTCACAGTTAATTTTCCAGTCTTGGTCAGCCGCAGGAACCGACGACAGTGCTTCAACTCTCGCTATTTTTGACTCGTACTCCGATATATCATGTTAAGGTCAACAATTATTTCGGATCTTCCCGTTAAGAGGTTATCCTAAATCACTTGGCATAAGTTTCCATGCTGTAGATAAGTAAATAAAGCGAGAAATATTCACGAAGATCTATGCCCTCCAGCACGCTTTCTTCCCGTCTTTCAATTCAGCAGTGAACAACGTACAAACCAGTTTGCCGCCTTTTCATACAATCGTTTCATTTAAGTTGAAATGAAGTGTCTGCAGATCATTTTTTTAACCAAAAAAACTTTTTACAATAGATCTAGCCATGCCTAAAAGCTGAGCTCCTCGGTTATTAACTTTGCCCATTATTTAAATCTGAATTAACGCGATGATTAAAAAATTTGTAAACAAAACTAGGACTTGAGCCCGCGATCAACTAGAAAACCATCATCTGGTCAGCGGTCAACTTCACAAAAACACGCGACCTCGCTGAGTTCCACATGTGAGCCCGCGATATGGCCACGTGATACTGGTCAGCGGATACCTTGATTTGACAGCTGTCAATTGATCAAAGTTGTAAGCTCTGTTTACTTACGCAAGTAGGGATAAGTAGAGATAGCAGGTGCTCCCCATCTCCCTCAGCCTATTCTCCTCCCCCCACCCCCGGTCGGGCTGCCTTAGGACTCCACTCCTCCTCCCCGAGAGTCTGTACGGGCGGGCGTGCGGGTGGGCGGGCGGGCGTACGCACCAAATTTTCTTGGTCTCATGGGTTTACCAAAAATTCTTACCCATGGCGCTCCGCTGGCGCGCTTCGCGCGCAGGAGCTCCGCTATAAATAATAAGTCTTTTGCAATGTTGCGGCACAACTGTCCAATATCGATTGACAGTCTGCTCCAGCAACTTACAAATTCAATTTAAACTTGCTCGAGCAAGCTGCCAAGTTCCGTTTGAGTTTTGACAAGTTCTGGTTTCAATCAATTAGATTTTCACGTATAAACTGACTGTTTTTCAGAAGACAGCGAGAATTTAGAGCCCATGCAGGTTGTGTTCCTATCGCCAAACTGGAAACCGCCCTTCAAAATTAAAAATTAGCATTGTTCTACTTAGCAAGTTCTCTAGTTTTAATCTTTTCTTGAAGTTGTTGTTAGATGTCCAGTTACTCCATCTTGTGTTTGTCTAATGAAGTGAATGCAGGGTTCGTACAAAAAAAAATCGCAAACATTTTTCCAGGACTTTTCAAGGACTTACCAAGGGCCAAATTGAATTTTCAAGGATCACCTACCCAGGAACGTATTTTCACAGATGATATATAAACGGCACGCGATGCATGCAGAAGCGATGACGTTTCACAAGGGGTCTTTGATCATTTTCAGGACATTTGTCAAAAAATTAGGGTACATAAAAGTAACTGACAACTTCTGTGCAGAATGATTGTTCAACAAAAATTGCGTTATCTTGGCGTGACATACGATATACGATATACGATGCAAGGTCAAACGCTGTCTAAAATTGTTTACACCTTTTGTTTTAAAGAATGGAGAGATTTCTGTTTACTAAATCTTATAGAACGCATTAAATATAATTTGTTTCTTTCGTTTATGCTTTAAATTAGTCCTTTCTAACGGCCCAGGAGTATTTTGCTTTGAGTTCTATGCGACGATTTCTTGTTGAGTTGACTTGATTTCTTTTCCCAGTATTCGGTTCTACAGATCGGTTGATCACAACAGACAACAGACAACAACAGATCCTGTCCACTCGCATGGCGAGATTAATCGATCACGTCATCGTCATCGCTTAAAAAAAAGGTTTAAGATGGCTCACCTTTTCAACAGATGTTTCAAAACTGCTAATAATCGGTTGCTTCGTCTGCAGTCACGACAGACATCACTTCTTAACTTTATGCCAAATTTATTCGATAACTGATAAAGTGCAACACTCACTGCAGACTCGAAATCTCAATTTAACAGCTACAAATGAAATAAGGTTTGCCGATCGGTGATGATACAAGCTGCAAAAAAATATCTTCCTTTGCCAAAAAACAAGATGGCGGATCTCAAAAAGAATACAAATGCACCTAGTTCCCATTGCTCTTCGGTTCAATTCAGGGAGTAATTCTCACACCGTAACACCAAAAATTCCATAAATTCCATCGCTTTTCCGCTTTACAGCATTAACCGATGACGTCATAAAATGACGTCATCGCTTAATAAATGAAACATTCCCAGTCCAAGCTGACAGGTTTCTAAGGCTTCAAGTGTTTGCTTCATCTCCTTCTCTACATTTTTCAGTTCACTTGTCTTTTTTCATTATTAGCTGCTTTTACAACCGTGTTTTACATTTTTTGAAGTTGCTTTATACAGGAAAAGAATATCAAAGTCTGTGCACAGCAAATTGGTTTCAATGCCACTACATTTAAAGTTGAAGAAAATTTAAGGACTTTTCAAGGACTTACACAGAAATTCAAGGACTTTTCCAGGAAAAATGGAATTCAAGGACTTTTCAAGGACTCCCCCTAAAATCCAAGGACTTTTCAAGACTGTGCGAACCCTGGAATGAAATAATAATGACAAAAGAAAATAACAAGATTTTCTGTAGGTGATTCTTGCACCTTTATTCTACAAAAAAAAAAACTTTATTCTACAGCTATTTGTACAGTTAAGATATATATATATAATAATTTTATGAAAGTGCCGCCGTTTCGAATGACATCCAACCTCTACCGAAAACCTTGGCTACAATTTGTTTTATTATTAAAAATAAAGAATGAAATGTTCTGAGATTTTATTAAAACCCGGCACCGAAATTTCACTTTATGTCGAACAACGCTTAACGATACGTGCGATATCGTGGTCTGTCTGTCTGTCTGTCTGTCTGTCTGTCTGTCTCTCAGTCTGTTTGTTTGTTTCCCTTTATTTAGCGTGGAATTTTCTCATCAGGCTGACAGCATACAGACACTGACGAAGTTGCGCTGCACTGGCAGTCCTATAACATTCATGTAGTGAGTGTACTGCAATTGTGAAACTACACTATTCTGACTAATTAAAACTTGCCTAAATCGTTTCAATGAGCCGTGTTTGGCGATCGCGGTCACTATTTAGAGTCACTCGCGATATAATGTCTTCTGTTTCCACTGTCTACCGTGTCTGGCGAATGTTAAAGATGGTTTTTTGTGCATCACTGATCCAGAAACCCCGGATCTTTTTGTAGAAGGACGGACTTAATTCCCTGGAAATGAGCATTAGCGTAGAATTCTAATACGTCCTGGGTTTGTTGGTAAGTCAACTTGCTGACGTCATCAGGCAACTCGCGTAGTTTCTTCCCAGTTTGCATCGCAATCATCTGTCAAAAACAAACACTTAACATTCAACATCTGATGCTGTATTCAAAAGAAGGACTACATATGACTTACTCGACTTAAAGGGGCAGTGTCATGACCTGCGGATACGCCGTTTTCCGATCAAAAGTTGAAATGTTTCGGTGGATATTTTGAAGATTGTGCAAATTCCGGTCGGAAACGGATATCTTGCAATGTTAAAGGAGCCAAGAAGGAGTGGAAGAAATGCCACAAACGAATTTACCTAGAAAGTTATATTTCGAAGTGCAAAGGCGCGCATGCGCAGCTCGTGACACTGTCCTTTTAATGTATTAAAATAAGGATGACACATTGATTGAGCGAATTAACATACTAACGAGTGAACTTTACCTCCAACAAAAAGAAACTTAAGCTACGGAAACTGTCTTAAACCGTCCGTCACATGTGCATTATATTAAAGTGATGAAAATACCATTGCATAGATTTTCTAATGAAAATCAGAAGAAAATATACATGTATATGTACGAATTTTGAATTGCAACTTCCATCTTAAAATTTTTATGCAACTTTTATGCGCTACCGAACATTATATTATCGTCGCGCCGCCGCCGCCACCGCCGTCATCATCCTCATCATCTTCGGATTTCGAACCACCACTCTCGAACTTCCGACTTCGGAATTCCTACTTCCTAATACTTCGGAAGTATGCATTACTTCCTGTGAAATGCTGCTTGTAAGATCCGAGTAAAGAGTTCGAAAATAAGGTTATCCCACATGAACCTCCTAGTAAACAATTGAAAAATTTACATCACACCTGCATCATGCAAGCCCTCTCCATAAAGTAGGCATTGTCAAATGCAATAGCTGCATTTGGTGCAGTGAATAACACGCCATGATTTCCCATAAACAGTACGGCCTTGTTTCCGATCAGTTTAGCCAGGCGATCTCCTTCATCACAACTCACTGCTGCTCCTCCATAATTTTTGTCATAGGCAAAATCTTTGTAGAAACGACAGTGGGTCTGATGGTACATGCCAAATACCTCTTCCTCCAACATCCCTGGAAATCAACCAATAGAAGATGAATGTGATAGCTAAGGAGGCGGGATGATCTAGTAGTTAGGGCCTTGGACTTGTAATCTGGAGGTCCTAGGTTCAAATCCCCCCCTCTGATACTACATGGGTTTGTGTTCGATGGTCCCAAAGTCAACTCCTCCACCCTTTGTAAATAGCCAACTGGTCAGCCTCCTACCAGTTGGAAATTTTAACAAATTTCTGTTCTATTTGTAATATTTGTTTGTTATTTACAGTGTCCACAATTATAACAACAGTGCTAAATACTCTGACACTTAAGGTCGTGCAGGACCCTTGCTATAATTATGTATGCATTATTTTAAGAGTATGCACGAACTGCGACGACTGAAGCCGACAACAATCGAAATATTCATGAGAATATATTTCTTAAAGTTCTTTGTATAAGTAATTACACGTTATTGTTCTCAGCTTTGTGTCCCGTGCGCTGGAACGTAGTGAATTATCGTAATTCAACATAATTAGATTCGAAGCTTCGAATAAAGCGCACGTTGTTGTAAACACTGACTCGGAAGGTCTTCGGAAGCGGCAAAACCTGCGATTTTGTGTCCAAGTTTTCTCCACCGAAACAGAATTTCGGGAGTTGATTCGCTAGGAACATAAACTTGGTGTACTCTATTGCGCCCTGACAGATGCGCTTTCACCAAACTCACTTTAAAAAAAAAAAAACAGATATAACGTTTCAAAGTTAAGATTTCACATTTTTACCTTTTTAGAAGTCTATAACTTCTAGGAATTTATGAATTCCAGAAATGTCTTTCTGTCAGGGCACAAAAGAGGTTATGATATATCATTAGGTTATATAGTCATTTAATTTGGTGCGCTATTCCAGCAGAAAACTTGGACACAAAATCGCATTATCTGCAGTTTAGCTTTGAGAGCTTGAAATATCACCATCACCAGTGAGCTGCCAGTTAAACTACAACCATGATGTAATTCAATCATCCCCATATATTCATGATAAGATTTAGAGGAATCGATGTTCAAAATTCCGAAAATTAAAGCTTTACAAGATAACACCCCCTCAAGAAATTTGGCTAATGAATTTATTAATGAGCAAGGGTCATTGGACAGTGATTTCAGATGTATGTTGTATGTGCGCACATGCCATGTGCTTGAGTCTAGTTGTAAGCACCTGCCATGTTGGTTGATTAAAAGTGTTGACTGTGTGGAAACTTATCTCCAGTATCTTACTTCATGAAACACAACGTAAACCAATTGCAAAATTGTATTGGTCGGAAATTTTGAATTTAACCCCTAAAAGAGACCAATCTGGGCATGACCGAAGCTTATGCAGCTTATGCAGCCCCCTAAAAGAGTAAATATAACGAATCAAAATTGTTTCTTTTTTGTTAGTTCTTCGTGTGCAACCCTACACGAGATCTAAACGAGATCTTGACGGCTAAAAATAATGACATTTTGCCCAGAACACCGTAAGCGAGACCAAAATCCGAAATTTACACCCCTAAGCGAGACGACGAGCATCCCCGTCCATTTCATATGGGAGTCCCCCCCTCCCCCCCCCCCCCCCCCCCCGGTATGGATATTTTCTGGAACTGCACATTGTGTGGTTCCAGAAAATATCCATACCCCCACCACGGAGGGAATTGGAAATTCCAGAGGGGTGGGGGGGTCAAAGGCTCAGGAAATTCCAGAGAGGAGTAGTTTTATCATTGTATACAGATGAACTACATTCTGTTTAAAACTAGTGGTACCTATCGGTAGAAGTGCCAACGAGTACAACAAGAGAGAAGGGTTGTGAGGATAATAAATTTATTGTAAATGTTTGACTAAAAGTACACTTTATGATGTGGGTGTGATCAATGTACATTGCATGTATTCGTTGCGGAATGTTTGTGGAATAAACTGATGCGATTTGGTGAAGGCCTAATGAAGGAGTTCTAAAATGATACTAAAGTAGTGAGAAATCTTGTGAAATCCATGTAATTTGAGGGTTGCAAGCCATTGCAGTTCTATGCCGCTATTTTGGAAAGGTGTCAGCTGTTTTTAAGTCCAATAGACCTTAAATCAAAGTGGCTGTGAGCCACTGAAACTCGGAAAATATATAGCCTTTGTTTACTTCATATATAGTAACACAAATAAAGGCTGCATTTTACCCAACCCCCTACCCGCTTCACAAGACTAATTGATTACTAAATTTAGACTCTCTGTCGACTGCGAGTGTTTGTTATTGTTTTGATTCTGGCAATGAAGAAAATCGTTCGAAAATCAAAAAGATTTAGGGCATTCGCTGCCTAAAATAAAATATACCGGTAGAAACAGGTATAAAATGTTTACTTTCGAGGTCATCCAGCTAAGAAATACTTCATTTTGAAATTATGACCTCGCGTTACAATTACAATTACAAGCTCCTGTCGCCATACGCGTCATTGGTCGTCATTTGAAACAACTCCATAAAATAAATTTCCTTTTTATTTGCTTTTAGAAGCACATATACAGAGTATATATATACAGTACTTAGTGCTCTTAAAATACAAGATGTAGAACTAGAGCAATGAACATTTCGTGGCGATTTCCATACCGCGGTTTGGAATTCCTGCGGAGATTGTTTTGATAAGCGGTCACGTACAGATTCTAAATGCTTTCAGTTCGATCTTTTTTCAGTCCGAAAGAACGCACTTTTCATCGAAATAAAAATTTCAAATAATCTCAATAAAGCTTACTTGGTACTGGAAGAATCTACTGGCAATGCGAAGGGAAATAATTCTGCAGCGATTCAGTGTCACTCAGCTCAATACTGCAACAAACGTGAGCAGTTTTCACTTTGCCTGTATCCGAGGTCATCTTCTTTGTTTCTCCATTGATTCTGGGCAGCTTTTCTTGAATAAACCTTTTCGGAAGAGCCTCTGGTTACAGTCTAGGCCTTACGCAGGCGATTCTTGGAACCCGCCATGCATGGCTAAAAGCAGGCCGTTGTTTAGCTTCTCACACATGTGAGTTTGTGGATCACGTATCGACGCCATGAATCATGCATCGTGCACGTGCTGAACAAATAAGTAGCGCGCTGATTGGCCACAACTATGACAAATTGTGCACGTGCTGAACAGTTTCTGCTCAACAGATTGGCTAAAAACATCAGACATTGTGTCGTCACGATCTACCTTACATTACATTACCTTACATTACATTACATTACTTACATTTCTACATTTTGGAGCGTTTGTGAGATTTTTTCCGCACATACAAATCTTCTCACGGCTCTATAATCTGCCGCCTCGTCAGGCCTTCTGGTCTTCCAGAAGGCCTGACTCGTTGGCAACAATTGATTTTTCTAATGCATGGTGGCCTTCCAAAGTAATCTGCTCCCTGTTCACCAGCTTTGCATAGAAGTTAAACTTAATAACTGCTTTTGGAGAATAATTATTGTGCCGCATGTGTAAAATAAGCAAAATAAATGAAGAATCTCTTGTTAACCCTTTAAGCACCAATATCCACATACAAATTCTCCTGTCTGATCTCAATACATTTCCTTATACTATTAGTTAGGAGAATTTGTTAAAAGATCAAAGCAATAGGCCATATTTGTATTCTCGGTATTGGACTGGAACTAGCTTGCAATGGAGGCTTATGCGGGTTAATCTTTTCACATGCGAATCACATGAAGCTCTTTTTAATGATATTCCCCCGCATTAGCCTCCATTGCAAGCTAGATCCAGTCCAATACCGAGAATACGAATATGGCCTATTTCCCTTTGGGAGAACATTTTATTAATTCTCATAACCTTTTCTCTTGATCATCATGAAGTATTGATACTGTGAGGAGAAGTTTGATGTTGGTCACTTGGGACGTTAAGAGCGAATGTCCACTGAGACCGAGCGAAATCGAAAATAAGTGGCACATGATGAAAAATCAAAATTCTTTATATTTCGCCCATAGATAGCCTATGGTAGGCCTAGAAACGTGGTGGGATTTTTTTTCTTGAAAAATCTTTTAAACCGGCCAAAAATTTACAAAACCGTTAAGGTCCCACGTGTCTTCAAAAACACACAAAATAAACGTGACCCATACCTAGTCGGAAACTTCGCACTGATTCATTCGCATTAAATAAAACCCCGATTTTGGGCCTGGAAATGTGCTTTTGAAGTGTTTACAAGTTATTTGGGACAAATTATTCTTCTCTTAGTTAATTTTCAAGGTTACGGCAAGCCCCTGAAAATGGCTAATATTCGATTGCTCAAAATTCTTAATTTGGCGGTCTTTTTCGCGAGACAATTTCCCTACCCGGTAAAACTCTAAACCATTTGAAATTCATATATTTTGAAAGGGCAAACGCCGTTCTAAAACTTGGTGTAAAAAGAAGTTTCGGGCTTTTTATAAGCGCTGAGTGCGAACGCTTTCAAAATCCTCATAATCACAACTTTACCTGTCACTGAACTGTAAACAACAGTCACATGCTTCTGGCCAGATAATCGAAAACATCTTGTTTCCAGTGTTTCCTCTTGTTTTTCTTGGTATTTGAATGTAAACTACAGCAGAAAGTTCCTGTTTAGCTCATCCTGAATACGATATTATCCAAATATCTAGTATTAGGTGTATTTAGAATCCTAAACGATAGCCATCGATCTTGAAGCGAACGTAGTACATCAACTGACGTGTTGACATTCAACTTTATACGACTCTTGGAACAGCCATCACATTCGCATCTCTTGTTAAACAGCAGTCGAATAAATAACCCTTCTTGCATCAGCTGTTTGCTCTCTCAAACGAAATTCCTATCCGCTGTTCTCCACGGTTCATCCTGAAAAGAACTGTTGTTCTTCGATGTTGACTAGATTTGCCTGTCACGCAATAGTCACTCGATAGGTTATTGTTACACGATTTCCATAAATGGAAAAAAATTGACAAAGCGAAAGATGGATGGAGAGAGACACTGTGAGTGTAAGGTCTCTTGCCCAAAAACACAACAAAATGACCCCAGCCAGGGCTCAAACCCGGATCAGACCGCTCGATTCGGAATCCAGTGCAGTACAACGCCTCCCGATACTATGAAAACGTGACACAAAAATGTTACATTAGAAATTTGAAATAAGAATAGGACAATATGTACCGCGATAATAAAATTATAACCAAACGGAGAGAAAAGCATTTACATTTCATGTTTATTATTCATGAAAATACGTGGAGAAGTGGTCTCAAGTCAAATAGTCGGAAAAAGATTTTCCGAGTTCCCCCAACGGGAGTCGAACCCATGACCTTCCAGAATACCGGTTGGAATGGGTTTCAGTAAAGTAAAGAAATGATCTTCCCAGCGAAATTGCAATTAACTGCAATTTCGTTGCGAGAATCATTTTTTACATTATGTAGGAACATGTTAGAGAGTTGTCAGTTGCACGTTTGATATGATTCCGGGGTTGGTGTTTTTCACTGTGTACAAACACCGTGTCATTAGCACTCTACTATACTATAGCGAATTCTGGACTAGACATAATCCACACAACAACGGAAGCTTCAGGTGTTCCATCTGGGGTACTTTCGTAGGATCCTCGGAAATAGATGGCTGGACAATGTCCTCTCGGGAGCTGGTATCCCATCCATGTTCACACGTCTACGTCAACGCTAGTCTGAAATGTCATCCGTCCTCTCTTCCTTACCCGACCGCGCCCCTCCTCTGGGGGGTAAGGAAGAGAGGACGGATGACATTTCAGACTACGTCAACATTTCCGTTTCGTAAACGGTCCGCGCCACTTTAAACGGTCGATGCCGTCATTGGTTGACAAGCGTTTCGGAATGGACAGTGCCATATCTGCTCTAGTTTAAGCCTGGTTAAGGTCGGATTTGTGCTTGATTATTAGATGAAATCAGGCTTAGAGAAGACGATTATTAAATCTAAGTTAGATTCAAACGTAGGTTAGGGATGTAACAGTTATAGATGTAACAGTAACAAAGTCACCTAATATCATTAAATTTTTCGGGGATTTGGCGGATCAACGTGGTGATGTAGTGGTGAGAGAGGGATGCTGGCATACCAGAGGTTCCAGGTTCGATTTTGGGTGCTGACGTACAATTTTCATTTTTCTTTTTAGTAGAAAAAAAATTTGATGACTGTGAAAAAATTTCTAAGTGTCGCTAAAATGGAACCGACCGTTTACTAAACGGAAACGCGCGCCGGCTAACGCTGGCTGGGCCATGTTCACAGGATGGGCGATGGACGCATCCCCAAGGGTCTACTCTACGGCGAGCTTGCCACTGGGGGCAAGGCGCAGAGGCTGCCCCCTGCTACATGCAAGCGTGACATGAAAGCATGTAACATTGACACCAAGTCATGGGAAGCCCTTGTAGACAACAGAAACCTGTGGAAGCAGCAAGTATCACAAGGACTGAAAAGAAGAGAGGTTGCCATCGTATACAAAAACGATAAAAGAAGAGCCAGAAGAATAACCTGTCAACACCAAGACCATCCAGATCCACAACCTGCATCAGTTTTCATATGCAAGGGCCGAAGCAGAGACTGCAAATCTAAGAGTGGCCTCTACAGCAATGCAAGACGATGTTCCTCAACAAGCCCTCACGGCGCTATTCCATAGTCGAATTCGACTGACAGATGCCAACGACACCATAGTTTGGCTCTTAAAAAAGGGACTGAGGTTGCTACTACGTTTGTGTGACTGGTAAGAGCCTGAAGAAGGCCAGCGCCTCTCTCATCATTTGTGACCAGCAGCGACTTGGCCAAAATGAGGAAGTGCTAAAAAGTTTTATACAAGAGGCTCCGCACGAGGTACAGATCCTTGCGCTTTTTCTATGATTTTGAATAATAATAAAAAACAACAACAGGAAAGGTTACCTCGTCAAAAACGAATGGATGTCGTTCTTTTTTGTTACTGTCCTGGAGGGGAGTTGGCGTCATTTCCAGGCTCAAGAGTTGAAGTATGCAAAAGGGGTAGGTAAGACTGCCATTTAAACTGTCACTTAGGTATCCCTTTATTTAAAATATCTCGCAGTGGTGCAATCCATCTAAGTATCCTAAAGGGTTATTTGTAAAGTTGAGAATTTAAAGTGCCCCTGTGATCAAATTGTTGAGTTTCATTTTTTTACATTTTCGTGTCCTATTAGACTTTCTTACTCACCTTGCCAAATTTCAATCCATTATGAACATCAGAAGTCATTTTGTTTTAACATTTAATTCAGAGAATTTACGGCCGCCATTAATCAACCTTGTTCCAAGCCTTGGTTGCAAATGAGAGAAAGTGACGTCAAAGGCTCAAAAATACCTCACGGGTTGAAATGAGAATAACAATAAGTGTTCAAAATCACGCGAAAAGGAACAAAAACTTTGGACGTGTTCTTCGTGCAATTTTCTATGCTGATTGTTATTAAAATTTCAACCCGTGAGGTATGTTTGAGCCTTTGACGTCACTTTCCCCCATTCGCAACCAAACCTTGGAACAGGTTTTTGTAATGGCGGCCGTAAATTTTCGGAATTAAATGTTAAAATAAAATGACTTCTGATGTTCGTAATGGATTGAAATTTGGCAAGATGAATAAGGACGTCTAGTTGTACACGAACATGTAAAAAAATACAAGTCGAAAATTTGATCACAGGGGCACTTTAAAGGAATGAGACATAATGTTCCTTCTCAGTAGATACGTGAAAGGGGTAACATTTTCTATTGAGGGTATACACAAGGTCGCGAAAGACGCGAAAGGGTTACCTATTATTTCAAAAAGGTTATATGAAATTGTAGTGAGGAGATAGACCTCGGGCGGAGTACCTTTCGGCGGGGTGCGAGGGGGTATGGGTGGTTGATCAATGCAGCTCATGTGACTGAAAATATCATTTCGGCCAAGATGCTGCTACTCGCAAATGATTTTCCATTGTTTTAACCTTTGGTTGTTTGCATAATTTCCTTCGCTAAACCAGCATTTGTACTGAAAACGACAAGATCATGTATATACTTCACGGTCTTTAAGCTTGCCTAAGTCCCTTTTTTCGATCAGAAAGGCATTTTCGATAGCTTTTACTTAATACAGAATTTGCTTTAGACGTCCTAATCTTTCGCTTTATCATATATTTCCATTTATGGAAATCGAGTAACAAAACCCTATCGAGTGACGGTTGCGTGACAGGCAAAGTAGTCAACATCGAAGAACAACAGTTCGTTTCATGATGAACTGCGAACAGCGGATAAAAATTCAGCTTGAGGGAGCAAACAGTTGATGCAAGAAGGGTTTATTTATTCGACTGCTGTTTAACAAGACATTTGAATGTGATAAAAAGATCCAAGAGTCGTATAACGTTGAATGTCAACACGTCAGTTGATGTACTACGCACGCTTCAAGATCGATGGCTTTCGTTTAGGATTCTAAAATATACACCTAATACTGGATATTTGGATAATATCGTATTCAGGATGAGCTAAACAGGAACTTTCTGCTGTAGTTTACATTCAAATACCGAGAAAAACAAGAGGAAACACTGGAAACAAGATGTTTTCGATTACCTGGTCAGAAGCATGTGGCTGTTGTTTACAGTTCAGTGACAGGTAAAATTGTGATTATGAGGATTTTGAGAACGTTCGTTCTCAGCGCTTATAAAAAGCCCGAAACTTCTTTTTACACCAAGTTTTAGAACGGCGTTTGCCCTTTCAAAATATATGAATTTCAAATGGTTTAGAGTTTTACCGGGTAGGGAAATTGTCTCTTGAAAAAGACCGCCAAAATAAGAATTTCGAACAACCGAAATTTTGGTGATTTTCAGCGGCTCGCTGTGATCTTAAAAATTAACTTAGAGAAGGATGATTTGACTCATATGACTTGTAAACACGTCAACAGCACATTTCCAGGCCCGAAATCGGGGTTTTATTTAATGCGAATGAATCAGTGCAAAGTTTCTGACAAGCTATGAGTCACGTTTATTTTGTGTGTTTTTGTAGACAAGTAGGACCATAACGGTTTTATAGGTTTTTGCCCGGTTTAAAAGATTTTTCAAGAAAAAAATCCCACCACGTTTCTAGGCCTACCATAGGCTATCTATGGGCGAAATATAAAGAATTTTGATTTTTCATCATGTGCCACTACTCACGCGGTCTTAGTGGGCATTCGCTCTTAAGGGTTAAAGTACATACAGCTGTACACATTGCAAGTTAATTACCTAAAGCTGTAGTGTGTGGTGAGTGAAGATGAAAAACACATACAGCATCTGGCCTGGCATCATGGACTCCTTTGTGAATTGAATTGGCCTCTATCTGCATGTGACCTTTGCCTTCCACCAGCTCAAGTTGGTCATTCACACCAAGCAAAGATGATGGTGTTGCCTATATTAAAGCAAGAAAATATAGCTTTATCCATCTGTAATAATCTGTAATTGGTTAATAATTATATAGTTGTAATTAGTTGTGAACTCAAAGTATGCGTGATGTATTACCTGGATTGTGTTAAGTACAATGCTACATTTGTACAATTTATTCTACATAGATAGCTTTGCATAAGATGTACAGTATAACTTAGAAATAATTGTTCTAATAAAGTTATCTTGAATCTAATGTCTAAGCGGCACGTTACATATTTTGGTGGCAGCGGTGCAATTGTTCAGAAAGAAGAATCAACCATTAGGAAACCCAGGAAAAAAATCTGAGCCCCAGATTCGAATTTCTGATTTATTGTTGTATCAGTAGTTAATACTTGCATGGATGCACGCATGTGGCTTTATCATTGGCGAGACATTATTACTGACTGCGCGATGCAGTTAGGCAATTAATGTGTTACTAGTGATGAGACTGCGTGACTGTGTGATGCAGTTCATACATATTATCCACAAGAATAACCCTTGCTCGCCATCAAGTTTCCAGTAGCTCAGTGATTAGAGAATCTGATTTTTATGGAGGGTTGTGGGTTGTGGGTTCTTACTTTTTAACATAGCTTTAGGCATGCCATTATTCCAAATGTACTCTAAGTCTGGAATCTACAGAAAAGGCCGGCCTCTTGCAACTAATGGTCACATGGCACATTACCCCACCATGCTGGACAGCAAGCTCTACTCTGGGACATTTAGGAACAAACCCAAGTCAGGCATTATTGGTTGAATTTGCTTTGTTTTGGATGTCCCAGCATATTGCTGGCTCTTCAGCAAGGTGTTATTATTTTGTACCATGCGATAAATCAAAAAATAAATCAAATAAATCAAATGCCCTTTGGTCTGGGCTGCCTCGTGTTACTATTAGAAGGTTTATTTGAAACTAATTGCTTTTCGCATCTGGCGACCTTGCTGGCTGCAGTGTCCAAGATATTAAAAATTGGTCAAAGTGGACAGCTGTTTTAAAGAAAAATTTATACTCTTCAATTTCTCTTTAGAACACCATTCATCCACTGAAAAATAAAATGATATTAACGTTGAATGTTGTCCTTCAGTAGCATTTTAGAACAAAAATTATAAAAGTTCAACTGAGGCCTTACACTACTGTAAAATGGTAAAATGGTAAAATCCAAGCTTTCGTCAATCTACGGCATTATCAGGGATAAGAAAAATATTCCGCATGAGGCTTATATATAGATGTAAAGTAAAAACGTGTGAAATGCGAGAGAATGTGGGAGTAAATGCATGAGCTAAATAATAACAAGATATAAATATGAATAAAAATGAATGCCAGTACGGGTCACGCACAAGTCATACACCCTCAGACGAGCCCTCTCTCGGAACAACACGGAACGGACATGCACGAGGGCCAACTGTCCTATCTCCAACACCAATTTGTGCTTATTACGCAACGTTGTTTACCAAATCACCTGCAACAACTGTAATCAACACTATATCGGAAGCACGACACGCTTTGTCCATGACCGAGTAAGAGAACACCCGAACAATGACAGCTCCTCCGTGAAGAAACACATTTCAAAGTGCCAAAACAAAGTCCACAAAGGCATCGAAATCAAGACCATCGCACTTGAAAAGGACCCAGCAAATCTTCGACTATTCGAAGCGTTTTACATTCGAAAATACAAACCTGCCCTCAACTCCCGAGAAGAATGCAGCGAATTCGCGGACCTTATATTCTAATAATTAATTAAATACATCTAGAGACTCTTCGTACTTTGACACTCACTCATTAGACCATAGCATTCATTTTTATTCATATTTATATCTTGTTATTATTTAGCTCATGTATTTACTCCCACATTCTCTCGCATTTCACACGTTTTTACTTTACATCTATATATAAGCCTCCATGCGGAATATTTTTCTTATCCCTGATGATGCCGTAGATCGGCGAAAGCTTGGATTTTACCATGTTACCATTTTACAGTAGTGTAAGGCCTCAGTTGAACTTTTATAATTTTTAAAATTATATTGTTTAAAAGTTGCATGATAACATAGCATGACATTCACAACCTGATATTCACATGTGAGTCAGGTCAATCACCAGGGTCAATCTGTTGTTAAGAATGATATACATAAATTTCTGTTTTTCAAAATCTAAAGAGAACTCTTCAACTATAATTTCTCTCTGTCTGCTATATTTTGTACCGAGTCCTTTCAAACTAAATAGAAAGGCTTTCTAAAAGGGCTTTTCACACCAGCTAGAATCTTCTCACAAAAATTAGAATCTTATTGTAACAACTGTAAAGGTCATCTGTGTTTAACTTATATTAAATCCTTAAGATTAAATACTCTCAACCAGGACTGTGCTTAATTTGCCAAACTCCAAAGTTGTTTGGAATCTTGCATCTGGAATTCTAATGCAGTCTTTCAGTTTGCAATGACCAGAATGCAGCTGGCCCACAACATATACACCCCATGATACGTGGGTGACACGAGGCGTGACACGAGGCAAAAATGTATCTGTTGACGATAATTTAATAGACAGTACAAACTACATGACTGTTTAATTTTTTTTCAAACTGAAAATACCTTCTATTAATTATCGATCAGTCTGAGCATACACATATTCATAAATGGCCGCAGCACGGAATGGCCTGGTTTCAAATTCATGAAAGCGAGGCTTGGTAGGCCACAGATGATCGATCATGACAAAAATGACCTCTACAAGTGATTGGTTCTTTCTTGGTTGGAATTTTGCCATGTAGGCGTTTCAGTCACAACCTTTTCCAATATTCCCCAATACAGTCTGAGCGCTTGATTAGTAAGAGGTTATTATTATATGGCCGTGTCTCACAAGGACTTGGAACTACCAAATTCGCGAATTTGATTGGCTAAAATTGATATTGACCATGGTCTAGATTTTCCCATCTAGATTGGCATCTAGACCAGTTACACTTACGTTGAGAAGTTTAAACCATATGTTTCTGCTTAAAAATTAATAAATGGAAGAACCAAAAGTTTGACGTGAAAGAAGTTCGTGATCGCCTTTCACTAGCAAAACGTCAGCGAGTTCGGCGAACCGAAGCAAATTGTTAAGCTGAAAAGTTTTCTAGTTTGGCCATATAATAAACATCTTATTAACCAAGCTTAGTCGGTCTATATGGGAGAATAGAGCTAAATATATGTCTTCTAATAAATGATCCAAAAAGATTTAGTTTTATTAATCAAGTTAATTAGTAATGGTAATAGGACTGAGTGGAGCCCAATTCGGTCTGTAATCATACGAGTGATTAATTGTTTTATTTAATCACCAGTATGATTACAGACTAGCAGTTCTCAGTGAGAAGTGAAGTGCTGCCGTAACACCTCAAGAATATTTGAATGTACAGAAAAATAACTTCATAAATATTTTCTGATGGAAAGATAAAAGAAGGTTGCAGATGAAGTATACCGGTAAGTAATACCACAATCTTGAAAATCAAAATTCCCACGCGTCTCAATGAAAACAACTTGAATAAAGTTTGTATCAAATTTCAATCAGATTATGCAAAATAATTTTTCAAGGTTTTACACAACGCTGCTTCCATAATGTAAAAGTACTACGAATTACAAATACAGAATAAAACTAAAAGGTCGGCCAAATTTTATTGAAATAAGCACTGTACATTTGCTTTTAGAAGCAAACGACTTTCGACTTCCTTGCATCACTGTTGCGTGCGGGAACACACGCATGCATTATGTTTTTCCAGATGCTCGCGGAAAGCAACAAAGCATAAATTTCCAAATTATTGAATCCAGTTTCAAGAAATCAGCTTTACGATTATAAACCAAATCAACATTTGAAGACATTTACCATCCATTTGAACTTGACTTTGTACGAGCTGCATTGCTGAAACCTTGATTAATTTTCGGGCCAAATACAAAGAGTGCTGTTCTCCTTCATCGCTGTTTAGCTCTTAGAAGACCTTGGTGTCCTATTTTTTGGCGGTCGAGTGTTCTTTGGGGTTAGTTCTTTCCATTTTGAACTCCAAAAATGTGTTTCTTATTTGCAAGAGGGGATAAACATCGTCCTGAGTGAATTACGTTCGAGACGCCATTAAACATTCCCTCAAAACGGAGCTGAGCACATGTGAATTTCATCGATTATAAGGGAACTTCTGATTGGCTGGCTCGTATTTTAAAGGGGACTGCTGATAGGCTAATTCACGATCCGATAGAACCAACCAACGAAACTTCTCAAATGCCTTCAAGAATATGAAAGCTGCCTATCGGCAGCAACAAAATTGGACGACATGAAGAACTATTACCAATTAATCATAAGTATAACAAAATTCGAGAGAACATTTAGATAAAGCAAAGCCTACTAAGGACTTATCATCACTGAGGCAAAAAAGGCATTCTTGAAGCTGAAGGTTTTAGGAATATCAAGGAATATTTAGTCACATTAACAAGGAACCAAATAAAGGGCGCGTGCATGTGCAGCACGCAAACTTTGTTATTGGACACCTTGTTATTGGACACTTTGTTATTGGACATTTAAGCTGCACGCACTCCAATTTGAGAATTTTGTTATAGTTGTGATTAATAACAATAAAAACACATCATCTCCAAGTGTCAAAGTGCAATCAAATATTTCTAGCAAGTGTGGATTGTGCAGTTCCAGAAAATATCCATACCCACCCCTTGGAAGGTCAATGGAAACTCTGAGGGTGTGGGGGGTCTGGTAGGCCAAAATTTTAAAAAGAAAGTATGGGCTTTACTGGAAATTCCAAAGGGGTGGGGGATTTAAAACAGAAAACCTTCTGTGGGAGGGGTATGGATATTTTCTGGAACAACACATTACAGCAAAACCACAGGTAGCCAAAGCTTAAGATACGACTGAAAATAAATAAAATTATCTAAAACTGTCAAATGTTTATTGTTTTATCAATCTTATATTACATATTCATGTGAGCTTTGAAAATTAGCATAATATGCTAATTCTAAAATTGTTCCCAACCATCAAAGTGAACCGAAAGGTTGCACACTCGAACTGCCAGAATGCAGACCCGTGTTCATGAAATGAGCTGTAATTCTCAAAGTTTGCCATCTTTCCCTCAAAACGCCTCAAATTCAAAGGCTCCTATAGTCATTCTATAAATACACTGATACCGAAAAAGTGCCCAATGTTACATCCTTTCCCCGGCAAAACGACAATATTTCAGTGGTAAACCTCCACGAACCATCTGCGGCCTGAGCGCCTCTGCATTTTTCATCATCTGATAGGGTGCGGAAAAAAATAACAAATTATGCGGAAATTTTCAGGAACATCAGGAAGAAAGTGTTGATTATGCGGAAAACACGTTGGATTATACGGAACATTTTCGGCTAGCTTCGCTCGCCAAAAATCACATCTTTTCATGCAGCATAAATCGAGCTGCCCCCGAAGGAGGGGTGGTGAATGGTCCTTCAAAAAATGCGCGTCTCGCAAAAATTAAGCCAAATTCCAGGGGTCTCGTCGTCTCGTATTTTTATGGAGGGCCTTCTCGGAGTCTCGATTTCTTTTTCAATGCTAAGGAAGTCTTGGGCTCGCAGAAAATGTATCAGTCTCGCCGTCTCGCGCAGTCTCGCATTTACCATTCGACACCCCTCGAAGGGGTTAGTCTGCTCGCAGGCTAATTTTAAACAAAAATATATATATATATTGGTATTTGGGCTTTTCCAGTTATTTTCATTTGTATTTGGTATGCTATGAAATTATCTTATCAATTATGTGATGTTCAATGAAAATAACACAACCGTTATTTTGTTGGCTGAAGTTGATTTTCTTCTTATGTATAAACAATACAATCCAAGGTGCTACGTGAACTACTACAACATTGCATGTTGAACAAAATAACAATCCATTATCTACATATATAGAAAACTCCAGGATACTGGTTCACTCAATCTGCTGCTATTAGACTTCCAACAAAGTCCTTCGTCTTCATTATCGCACGACGCTCACAGGCCACTTTGCGGCCTCAAGCTCGCTCGCTCATCTAGCCCGTGAGGTCAACTTGTGGCAAGTGTACAGCGAAGAGGGGATCCTTCTTCTTGGTCTCTTTGATGACAAATTTATGACAACTGGTGTCTAGGCCCATCACGAAAAGACGCGTGGAACGCCTGGAGGTTAAAAATTGCTCACGATCGAAGCGCCGAGTTTTCGTCGCTATTTTAGGAGAAAAACTGTGTCAAAATAATCAATTTCTTCGAAATCTATGTTTGTGAGGATGGTAGACAGCTGCTTAATCATTAATATGAAACATATTTCTCTGTTTTATGCGGAAAATGTTCTCAAGATGCGGAAGATGCGGAAGTCAGCGAATTATGCGGATCCGCACCACCGCATCCTGTCAGATGCCCTGAAATTTTTTCTCATTTAATCATATGCAATTCGGAATCACAAAAGCCACCTTCTTCGCTTCGCTTTGATGGTTGGGAACAATTTTAGAATTAGCATATTATTCTAATTTCAAGGCTCACACAGACGTCGTCTGAGACTCACATGAATATGTAATATAAGATTGATAAAACAATAAACATTTGACAATTTTAGATCATTTTATTTATTTTCAGTCGTATCTTAAGCTTTGGCTACCTGTGGCAAAACATAATATTTCATGTGTTTAAATAAAAATATTTTGAGCTGTTGGCATTAATGCAATTAATCAAAAAGTAAGAGCTGTCCTAAAATTAGCCCAGTTTTACATGTAAAGCTGGATTTTACAACTTCAAGCATGTAAGGGGATGTCAGTTAAAAATTATATATTGCACACCTGACTCCAGTGGAGACCGTAAGGAATCATGAGCATAACTTCCCCTTCGCCGCTCAATGCAGGAGCCATCATTGTCAAGTGCGTACAAACACCTTCACTCAAACCGTACCAATGAAGAGCCCGAAACACCGTAGCTAAATCTTGTCTGCATTTCCAGTTCGCTTCTTTCGCATCTTCAATCGAGCGTGGCTGAGTTGAAGAACTTTTCTGCCTCGTCAATGCTGAAGCAGATAAAGGTTTATGGAAATTGCGAATGGAACACATTGCTGCGCGAGAAGAGCGCCTCAAAACTCCAAACAGCAAAGAAGCCGCCATTTTGCAAGTCCCGGGTTCGGCACGGGTTTTCCGTTCCCGGTGGACCACGGGAGGGACGGAGCCATACCGTCCCCCGGTGCTTCGGTCATTATTCGGGCGTCTATTCGGGTGAGAAACGTCAGGCGAGTAGCCGACCGAGTAGCCGAGGATTGTCGAGGGATTTGTCGACGGAATATAATACGAATCACGTTCGCGTTTCAAACAATCCAAAAACTCTATGCTCATTTCACAAATCTATGCCGTTTGCGGTACTTTGTAAATTTTTGGGTGAATTTGAAGTTAAAAATTAGTAGATGGACACCAAAACAGTCAATGACTTTGTAAACTATGCAAGGACCACTTCGACAAACAGGAGCCAAAAGTAGGTGGATCTTTGTGTAGATCAGGATCAGCAGTTGACTTAGACAAAGCAATTTAAAATGCAAGGCTGTTCGAACAGCTGTAAAAAGGTATATTTTACTTAGCCCAATATTTCGGATAGACAACACTATCCTTCATCAGGGGCATAAAATGCTAAGTGAGGATGGAAACAAACAGTTACAAAAATAATAATAAACTGTGAGCAAGGCTGATCATACTACGTGAAAAGTAAACTTTGCGAGACAACACCACGACTAGAACCGATACAGCAGGATTGCAACCGCAGACAGCTGTTTCGTCCTTATTGGGACTCGTCAGTGCGGTGTAGCGAATCTAAATGACGCCAGCTCGGAGAGCCAACGCAAATAAATTGCCCAATAACCCGTAAACTGTATCAAGTTCCGAACTTTGAACTTACTTGTCCCCCGAATCACGCGCTGCCACATCACGTGTTTCGGGGGACAAGAAACTCAAAGTGTCACGGTGAGTCTCGCAAAGCAAAATAACTTAAATGTGGTAGGCACAGCCATTCCGAACATTTAAGCGCATGGACAAAACCATGCTAAATAAAAGCGACAAATGAAAGCAAGGGACCGCGGACGAAAATGCTGCTGGTGTACGTAGGAGCTACTGACAGCTCTAATCAGCCAAAAATAAAATACAAAGACAATAAACTGCAAGGCTGACACTACGTAGAAATGAAAAGCCTTAACGGGACAACGACATGATAGAGTCCAAACTGAAAGCCAAAAATGCAAACTCTGGACAGCTGTTTCGACCTGATTGGGTCTCGTCAGCAGAGTGTATGCCGCACAGAATAGAACAACTAGCGTGAAGACAGTTGTCTATAAAGTGCTCGCTGGTAATGGCAATCCGAGAGGGCTCAAATTCGAAAGCCCGCCCATTGACAACAGCCGCGTGACTATTACTCAATAGGTCAAGAATTCGAAATATCATGTCGTTGTCGCGATAAGGGAAGTGAGGATAGCCAGAACTATCCGTACACTGAAAACATGGACAAAGCCATGTGAAAACAACACTGCAAACATGGACAAAACCATGTGAAAACAGTGAAAATGTACAGCATATCGGATCTGAAAAGATCTACGTCAGTAGCTCCTACGTAGCTCAGTAGCTCCTACGTACACCAGCAGCATTTTCGTCCGCGGTCCCTTGCTTTCATTTGTCATTTTCAGTTTTATTTGGACCGTAGATCTTTTCAGATCCGATATGCTGTACATTTTCACTGTTTTCACATGGTTTTGTCCATGTTTGCAGTGTTGTTTTCACATGGCTTTGTCCATGTTTTCAGTGTACGGATAGTTCTGGCTATCCTCACTTCCCTTATCGCGACAACGACATGATATTTCGAATTCTTGACCTATTGAGTAATAGTCACGCGGCTGTTGTCAATGGGCGGGCTTTCGAATTTGAGCCCTCTCGGATTGCCATTACCAGCGAGCACTTTATAGACAACTGTCTTCACGCTAGTTGTTCTATTCTGTGCGGCATACACTCTGCTGACGAGACCCAATCAGGTCGAAACAGCTGTCCAGAGTTTGCATTTTTGGCTTTCAGTTTGGACTCTATCATGTCGTTGTCCCGTTAAGGCTTTTCATTTCTACGTAGTGTCAGCCTTGCAGTTTATTGTCTTTGTATTTTATTTTTGGCTGATTAGAGCTGTCAGTAGCTCCTACGTACACCAGCAGCATTTTCGTCCGCGGTCCCTTGCTTTCATTTGTCATTTTCAGTTTTATTTGGACCGTAGATCTTTTCAGATCCGATATGCTGTACATTTTCACTGTTTTCACATGGTTTTGTCCATGTTTGCAGTGATGTTTTCACATGGCTTTGTCCATGTTTTCAGTGTACGGATAGTTCTGGCTATCCTCACTTCCCTTATCGCGACAACGACATGATATTTCGAATTCTTGACCTATTGAGTAATAGTCACGCGGCTGTTGTCAATGGGCGGGCTTTCGAATTTGAGCCCTCTCGGATTGCCATTACCAGCGAGCACTTTATAGACAACTGTCTTCACGCTAGTTGTTCTATTCTGTGCGGCATACACTCTGCTGACGAGACCCAATCAGGTCGAAACAGCTGTCCAGAGTTTGCATTTTTGGCTTTCAGTTTGGACTCTATCATGTCGTTGTCCCGTTAAGGCTTTTCATTTCTACGTAGTGTCAGCCTTGCAGTTTATTGTCTTTGTAAATAAAAGCACAGCATATCGGATCTAAAAAGATCTGCGGTCCCTTGCAGTTTTAATCTTACAAAAATAATATATATATCTTTTATGTTTATATTTGCATGTAATTTCTAGTTTTCTTTTGCGATGTTTGTTTTAGTCCCTTTATGTCAGCCTATCACGTATCGATATTTTATCTCATCACTTTTAAGCGATGACGTCATCTTATGACGTCATCGGTTAATGTTGGAAAGCAGAAAAGCGATGGAATTTTTGGAATTTTTGGTGTTACGGTGTGAGCGCGATTATTCCCTGCGAGTGGACGGGATCTGTTGCCTGTTGCGATCAACCGATCTGTAGAACCGAATAGGATTAAGAACTAACTTCGGGAATAAACGTCAGTAGAAAAGAATTCAAGTTTAACTCAACAAGAAATCACCGCGTAGAACTCAAAACAAAATACTCCAGGGCAGTTAGAAAGGACCGATTCTAAGTATAAACGAAAGAGACAAATTATATTTGATGTGTTTTATCAGATTTAGTAAAAGAAAAGGGCTAAGCATTTTCAAGACAGCGTTTGACCTTTTATCGTATGTCGTCAGTATCGGATGTCGCGCTACAAGATAACGCAACTTTTGTTGAACAATCAGTCAACAGAAGTTGTTCAGGAATAAACGTCAGTAGAAAAAAAATGAAGTTTAATTCAACAAGAAAACACCGAGTAGAACTCAAAGCAAAATACTCCCGGGCAGTTAGAAAGGACTAATTCTAAGTATAAACGAAAGAGACAAATTATATTTGATGTGTTAAATCAGTTAGATTTAGTAAACAGACGTCTTTAAAATTTTTTAAAACGAAAGGGCTCAACAATTTCAAGACAGCGTTTGACCTTGTATCGTATGTATCGGATGTCTCCCTGCAAGATAACGCAACGTTTGTCGAACAACCAGTTCAACACAGAAGTTGTCAGCTACTTTTATTTACTTTTTTGAAATTTTCTGTCAAATTTCCTGAAAATTCTTAAAGACCCGTTGTGAAACGTCATCGCTTCTGCGTGCATTGCGTGCCGTTTATTAAATTTTGTAACCGTTTGTTTCCATCCTCACTAAGCATTTTATGCTCCTGATGAAGGATAGTGTTGTCTATCCGAAATATTGTGCTAAGTAAAATACACTCTAAAATATACCTTTTTACAGCTGTTCGATCAGCCTTGCATTTTAAATTTCTTTGATCAAAACAGTCCCCTGACAACCTGGGGTGCTCTTGCGTTGGGGTCAACTTTCTTTCTCCTATCCCTTCGTTAAACCCCTTAAAAATTTCACTCAAATTCATTTTTATCCCCGCCTTAAGGTGGCTCCGCAACTATTCGGGCCGCACTTTGTGCCAGGCCATAACTTTTGCGGCTTTGTCCTGACGGCTTTGAAACTTTGAAACTACTTTATTCCGACTCTTAGATGTTGTTCCCTCATAGGTCCGCTTTGTTGTTGATCGGCGCTTTGTTGTTGATCTTTCCGGTGTTTACAGAAAGCCTGCCCACACTGACCAGTACCTAGCCTATGATTCACACCATCCTCAGTCAGTGAAACGCAGCATTGTCAAGTGTCTATAGACCGAGTTAAACACCTCACAACAAAACCATCAGTTATCGCTGAAGAAAAGAAACATCTATCATCAGTACTTGTTTCAAACGGATATCCTTCTTTGTTTATAAAGAAGCTCACAAAGACAAGACCAACAGCCAACAAGGAACCCACGCAGGAATTTAAATCTACTGCGGTTCTACCCTACATAAAAGGTGTATCAGAGGTTCTTCGCCGCTGCCTACAACAACAAGGCGTACGCACTGTCTTCAAATCGGACACAACTCTTAGGTCTCACTTAGTGCGACCAAAAGACGCCCCTGAACCAACTAAACAAGACGGTGTTGTCTACAAGATTCCATGTGAATGCGGTAAAGTATATATTGGGGAAACAGGGAGAGCGATGCAAGAAAGGATAAAAGAACGCGACAGAGATATACGGTTTGCTCGTACGCAAAACTCCGCAGTTTCAGAACACGCTAATGAAACGGGGCACCTTCCCCGATTTGGAACAAAATCAAGTTTATTGATCGTGACCCTCACTGGTACACACGAAGGGTCAAGAAGGCTATCCATATAAGACTTAATCCTAATAACATCAATAGAGATAGTGGAATCGAAATTCCTGAAGTTTGGATACCTACGATCAAAAAGCACAACAGCCGATCAACAACAAAGCGGACCTATGAGGGAACAACATCTAACAGTCGGAATAATAATGAGGATCGAAATGCACCAATAGCAGCGAACCAACGTGCTACAAATAGCGACACATGTCAGTTAACCCTAACATGGATGTCCAATATCAAACATGTACGCTGACAACCTGTCAAGGCCGTGGTACACCCGATTTTGAGTGAAATTTTAAGAGATTTAAGGAAGGGATAGAAGAAGGAAAATTATTTTTGAAACACCAACAGACAGTTGACCCCCACGCAAGAGCACCCCAGGTTGGTAGGGGACTGTTTGGGTGTCTATATATACACTAATTTTTAATTCTTATTTCTCCAAATTTTACTAATCGTTTGAGAAAAACTATCTATTTCCAAACATCCCCAAAAATCACCAAAAAATTTACAAAACACCGCTAAACATAGCTTTGTGAAATGAGTATAGATCTTCTGGATTACTTGAAACGAGGACGAGATATTCGCATTAAACCAAGTTTAGCGGTGGAAAAACAGGCTTCAGGTGTACCCCCGCCTTAACGTACGTAGAGACAAAAACCTGCCTTGGGACTTCCCTCCTCCTCCCCCTTAGTCTGTACGGGCGGTCGGGCGCTCGTACTCTTACGTCAGTAAACAAAATTTCTCGGCTTGACGGATTTACCAATTTGCCTTAGGTATGGATGCTCCGCTCGCTCACACCTTCGACGTACGCGGGAGCTCCGCTATGAAATAGCTAGGGAGCTAGAGACTGTGTAAGATGAGCGTAAAGACCTTAGCTGACTAGCTGGAGTTAAGACCGCAAAGGATGGAAGACGGGTTCTGAGCAACCTCATCCTCCACTTTCAGGAGCGAAGAGACTGAGCGAGTGAGTGCAATGTTGCTAAATGTGGTTATTACGGTGTAATTTTTTTTTCTATGAAGTATGATTTTGATCTCATTAAAGTTAAAAGAAGATTGTGTTGATCGGAAAGAGTGAACTAGTCGAACGAACAGGTTTTTACGCTACAGCAAACGTAAATTCTGCTATAAATATAGATCGGAATGTATGTAAATCCACCGAAAACAAAAAAAATACAACTTAAAAACAAAACAAGTGAGTCTATATGTGTACACTTTATAGAAATTGCAACCACTAACACAGCTTATTGCTTTTGTTTAGTGGTGGTTCCTGTCCAAACCGCACGGTCAGCCTTTCCTTTTTTTTTTTTTTTTTTTTTTTTGCTTTTTGTTTTTTTTTGTTTGTCCTACCGTTTTGCGTCGCGTTTTCCAGTTAAAATTAAAACAGAAACTTAATATTGTTTATTTTTACCCTTTTGAAAACTTGGTGGATGATTATCAGTTGCTTGTAAATACAGGAACACTCTATAAAAGGTATATTAAAAACAGTTTACAAAGATTTCTGACACATTTAATTAATTTAAAACATCAGTTTCGAATTATAGGTTCTAAAATTTATTAGATTAGTGTTAAAATTAAAATTTTAAATTTCCTTGCCCCCCCCCCCCCCAAAAAAAAAAAAAAAAACAAAACAAAACAAAAACAGTCATATTGAACATGCAGTAGAGAGTACAAACATCTTGTGATGATCTACCGTAATTCTATCGTCTTTGTATCACTGATGGCGATTTGATACGGCCGCTGAAAAATTGCAAATTATTTATTCACCGGTGCCGTATTGCTAAAGGACGAATATATGCGAGTCAAGTCTTTGTAAAATTTGAAACGGTTCGCAAGGCATCTGATCAATAAAAATAGTACACAGAACCTTCATAGCGCTCGTATTCTTTTCGAAGATACGGAGACGTTGAATTAACATATTCAGTTTTTCTTTATTTTGTCTAAAACTAAACCTCAATACGGACTAATTTACAATTGGTTTCTTAGCTGCAGGATTTTCAGCCAGCTATTCGCATACCTAATGCAAAAGAACGGAAGCGCAGGTCATTTCGTTTTATGTGTTCGCTTGTACGACTTAAACTAACATGGACAAGCAACCCGATCAGGAAAAAAGCAATAAAACCGCTTTTCTCTTTTTTTGCTTCGGTGTGCTGACCATCGTCTTCCATGAGACTATGCTGACGGCTGCAAGCGACGTTTTGGCGGGAAGTTCCATCACGGCAGCCACGGGAATTCTCGCTGCTGGCGTACCGCAAGTGCTGGTCAAATTAACGGTGCCGTGGATGCTTCAGACAATTCCTCATATTTGCAAAATGGTGATCATTTTCATCCTCTTTGCTTGTGGTCTCATCATACTGGTTGTAAGCCCTGATCCAGCCGCTCGTTTGGCCGGCGTTGGCGTAGCAGAAGTGGGGACATCCTTAGCCGAGATAACGTTCCTCTCGCTGACTGCCTTTTACAGCCCTGTCGTAACTACTGCTTTTGTGGCCGGATTAGCAATAGGGTCAGTGATAGGACCATTGTATTATACTGGTGAGTTAATAAATATCAAAGCTAGAAATAACGTTTAACAAAATGAAATTGTCTGTTATATATGCGTGTTTTCGTGCCATCGTTCATTACTTGGGCGTGATCTCCCAACAAAATCGAATATAACGCTTTGAATCCGCGCCGAAACGCTCCTCGACATGAATCTAGTGTACAAAAGCAATGAAGTGTACTGACCCTTCATCCTCTCTCATGAAGAAAACTCAGGAGGCACTAGTCTTATTTTCTAGCTGTGTTATACTACAACGAAATTAAATAAATTTAATGGAAAATCGTTATTCATATTGGATCATGATCACCACGTCACCCAAAATATGCATTATATTCTACTGGGTTTTGAATTATCATTGAATAATAAGTCTGCAGGCTTAAAGATTAATTACTCTATAGTTCTTTTTACTAGTTAGCAAGAGACGAAGGCGCGATTCAAACCTTAACATGGACAAACTCCGAGAGCTATTGAGCAGTTTAACTGTTTTAGCTTAAGAGTGAAACTTCGAAGAATATAACAATTTATTTAATGATGGTTTTGTTCAGAATATTCTTTTGCTAAAATGCATTGGCGCGTGGAAAACGAGGACACATTGTTGCGGACACACTGTTGCGGAAAAATTTTGCAAAGGCCAAAATTTACAGCTTATCAAAGATACCATATTTGATAGCGATAAAAATCAATTGTAACACTTATTACAAGAATGAGTTTTAAATTTAATTTTGTTTCTTTTAACTAAATTCTTAATTTCCTCGAACATTTTTTGTTGAGGAAATTCATCTTATTTTTTTGTAAGTGAATATATATTTTTCGGCAAATTCTCTTGAATTGGGTAAAAAGGTGTAGTTTCATTGCATCGACAATTAAGGGCGCGTTCGTTTGGGATCAATCCGGAATAAGAATAATTGGAATTATGCAAGTTAGCGTTCGTTTGGCTGCTCTTCCTATTCCGGAATACTTGGATTTCCGCTTTTCTGCTCCCAGGAGTAGAATAGCTGGAATATATTCCAGAATATATTCTTATTCCAGAATATTCCCAAACAAACGCGCCCTAAGTCTACAAGTACGATTTGTCTAGAATTACTATATTCAACATTTAGACCACGAGACCTAGAAGTCTAATTCATTTTTGCCTTGTATTTTCCAATAGAACACGGCAGCTGAGTTTCTACTCAAATTAAATAGATTCATCTTCTCTTTAAAAACCCCCATAATTACATCACAGCATGCAAGCGAGAGTCTTAGTTTCTACATTTATTATCAGTATAACTTAGTCGATTTCCCTGTTCACAAACTGAGCCACGCATAAACAATGACAACCAGAGTCCCTTTCTACCAATTTTCGTTGGTGAGTTTTGAAGGGGAATGTACGCCTCATCACAATTAATAGCTGACTTAATTTAACCGTGGATTTAAAAATATCAAACAAACAAAAACATAAATGAAGTAAGCGTTCTTTAGTTAATGTCAATCTTCATCGAGGACCTTTGAATTCGCTATTCACCTCAACTAACTTTTTTGGTGTCTAAAATAGAGGTTGCCTATTTACCGAGATGGATTTTCGAGTTGGATTTCTAGTTAGGATTTCGAGTTGGATTTTCGAGTTAGGATTTTCGAGGATTTTCCGTACTATACACTCCGTTTAGCCTTCTATGCACTCCGGTTAGCCTACTATACACTCCGTTTAGCCTACTATGCACTCCGGTTAGCCTACTATGCACTCCGGTTAGCCCGGTTACGGTTAGCTTTCAATAATGGGTTTTGCTTTGCCAAAAAAATCCTGACTCGAAAATCCCAACTCGAAATCCAACTCGAAATCCAACTCGAAATCTTAACTCGAAATCCAACTCGAAATCTTAACTCGAAATCCAACTCGAAATCCTAACACGAGAGTTGGTTTGACTCGAGATAAAATAATAATCTCATCTTCTTATTTGTATCAAATAGGGGAATAATGCTAAAATAAATAGAAACCTAACATAGAGCTTAATTGTCTGTTATTATTTTACAGCCACCGTGAAATGGTTTTGTGTGGCGCCTCGGATCGCCATAGCGATCATTCTTCCCGGCATTTTGCTATTCCTGTTTGTGTACGCTTTCATGGATCGCAGCCCCCTCAAGGAACCTTGGGTAAAGCCATCCACTCACAAAAGCATCAAGTACGAGCTCTTGGCCGCAGCTGACCAGCCGTTTGAGAACAAACTCACGTGGTCCAGACGTTGCGCGATTGGCTGGCTCATCTTGCCGCTGATTTTGTACCTTTACTGTGAATACGCCGCAGACTATCTTACAAACCATGCCGTTGTTACAACTTTGGCCTTCAAGTCAGCGCCATTTCGTTCCCACGAGCACTACAACTACTACACCATGTGTGACCGCCTTGGTAACTTGCTCGGCAGTTCGTATTTGTTGATATTTGCTTACACTTGTCCCAGCCAAGTTCAGTGTATGCGCATCAACAAGACTTGGATTCTGGCTTTCATTGGCGTGTCACACAACCTCTTGCTTGTCACGATGTCCTGGTACCGCTTTGTCCCGCAAGTCGGTGTGACCATGATACTGTGTTTCACTGGCGGATTCACAGCTGGTGCGATCTATGCTAATTCGGCTCACCTGGTGCGAGACGAAGTCACTGGCAAAAATAGTCAAGAGTTTGGACTGAGCCTGCTCACAGTGGGGGTTTCCGCAGGTCAGCTTGCTGGTGGGCTGTTAGGTTTGTACACAGAGCTGGCGTTGAAGGAGCACTGTCTTTACGCTTTAAAGCTGAAAGGATTATGCTCCAGTCAAGATACCAGAAAAAACAGTTGGATAGTAAACCATAGCTGTAATTGATAGCTAGACTATAATCAAATACTAAAATTGATCAGCTTTGTAGTTGTTGTCGTGACCTATATTTTAAAGGAAGGTTTCCTAATTGTAGATAAACTAAGTTCAAGTGCACCACGATCAAATTGTTGATTTTAGTACATTTTCGTGTGCAATTAGACATTCTTACTCATCTTACGCAATTCCAAGCCATCACAAACATTAGACGTCAATCAATCTATTTTAGCTTATGTTTCCGAAAATTTACGGCCGCTAATGATTGGCCTTGTTTCAAGGCTTGGTTACGAATTGGAGAAAGTGACGTCATAGGCTCTAATATACCACACAGGTTGTAATTATAATAATAATCAGTATAGAAAATTGCACGAAGAACAAGTCCAAAGCTTTTGTGTCCTTGACCTTGATTTGATTTTCAATACTTATTCTTATCATAACTTCTTATAAAAAATTAAGAATATAACGGGAGTCGAACGCGCAATACCTTGGCAATAAGAAGCCTTGAAGGAAGCGCGTTAGTTGTGGGTTGCAAGATATACTGTTTAAGGGGAATGTGGGTTGTTATATACCTCATGGGCTCCTCAATAACGCACAAGGTATACTTTTGTGGACTTCTTTAAACGGTAATAAAAGTTAGTTTAAAAATACGCAGTTCATGCATATCAACGGTGTTAATGGCAAAATATAAGTAAAATGCTGCAATGTCGCCGAAGTTGAAATTGAGACTGGGCCAAGAGCTCTTTCGAAAACAAATCATCTGGAAATAGGGATAATGTGAATAGATCATGCTGAATTCTTGGTATTGGACTGGAACTGGAGCTAATGCAGCTACGCTGAAGAGCTTTATGTAAGTTGAATTTTAAAAGATTCCCTGCATTAGCCTTAGTTGCAAGCTATAGCTAATTCCAGTCCAAACTGATGAGAATGTGAGCTACATAGATATATCTACATAGACATAGACGTGTTTCCTTTTTAAAAAGAAATATGTATAGAAATATTAAATATTAAATGAAATATTGAATATTATTATTATTATTATTATTATTATTATTATTATTATTATTATTATTGAGTCTAGAAGAAATACAAGAAGATAAATATTTGCATCATTAAATGGGAACTCGGAAAAATCCCATCTGGTGCTCGGTTTTTTCCGAGTTCCCATTTAATGATGCAAATATTTATCTTCTTGTATTATTATTATTATTATTATTATTATTATTATTATTATTAAGCACCCAAACTTTTGCACATTCAATACAACTCGTGTCAAAATTATTCTTCATAAATCATCGGCAAGATATCGAGGATGATTCAGCTTTGAGATATAAGAGGCTGCAGCCTTTAATTTCTAGGGCCGGTTGGAATAAAATTAGGTAAACTTCATATAATGTAAATTGCTGGTTCCCCGATTAAAGGCCCGCCTGCATGTGTGCTAACGAAAAACGCGCTGGTCGTAAATCCCACTATCTATAAGCCCTCCCCAACCCAACTTCTCCCTATAACCATACTAAGATCCTTACAGAACAATGTACCTCAATTAGAGTCGAATGATAAATGAAATTGCAGTTAGATTGAACAACGCAACGTTTAATCAGTAGTTAATTAGTAACTTTTTTTACTATATCGTTTATCAGAGCAAACGTGAACTCATCATGGAATTCCTTAGCCTTCAAAAAATTATATATCGCCAATCTATTTGTATTTAATTTATATACCGAAAATTAATATCACTCTTAGCTTGAAAATTAAGTCCCGCGAAATAAGTAACAATAAGGTAACTAGATTTTTGTTCAGATCGATTTATTGAAGTAGACGGTACGTTTGCTTTATTGTAATCTTAGCATATTTCGGACTCATGTCGAACGCACTGATGTTGTTATTTGTTTGTTTGTTTGTCTGTTTGTTTGTTGTTGTTGACAGTCCGGACGTTTTTTTTTGTTTACTTTTACTTTATTAGGTTTCGCGAGTTTTAGTATCGCTGTTTTGTGTCTTCCTACGTCCCGGCATGTTTTATCATTTTATACCTGCGCACAGCCTTTTAAATATGTTCCCACAGTTGCTTGATTAAAGATTATAATCGCGAATTCAGTTTATTTTCAAGAGGACACAACAAAGTTGTGAAAGTTGTACACAGTCTTGCAAAGAATAACTCATTCCAAAGGAAACACATGCTGCGCGCATTTGAGAAATCGTAGCATGTTTAGTGAGCTTGTTCCCTTATATTTTACACATTCTGACTGAGGGGCTTGCCGGAGAAACCTGCTCTCTTCATCGTCAAAAAGGTGTTCTTATTCCAAGAAAACGGCTGACATTGCAGATAATGTTTAACCAGGCCTTTCAATACCCTTTACATGTCACGAAGAGGAAGATTAGGTATGACTCTTTGCGGTTTTGTTTTACAAAACAGCCCGACTAGAGCTCGTTTAAAGTCCGGCATTCTAATGGCATAGAGCAAAGGATTAACAAGGGAGTTACCAAAGAATAGCATATCAACAACGAAATATATTCGCATGTGCACCAAGTGAGGTAGAGATTGATAAATGTCTGTGTTTTGCAATAATCTACGTATGACAAATGGTAGCCACATTAAAATTGAGATTGCCGTCACGATGACAAGAGTCACAGTAAGCCTTCTCTCCCTGCCAGCTGCACCATGGTGTTGAGGCTGCGGACTGAAACGGACTTTGATGAAAATACAAATATAAGAGATAACAATCAAAGACAGAAAGATTGGCACACATGTGTGCAAAACCACGATTGTCCGCTGTAATCTCTTAGCTGTTGAAAACTAGAAGAAAAAAACGGGCACAGTCCGTGTTGCAGCTGGTTAAGCGCAATTGTTTTTAAAGGAATACGTGCTTGCAGTTATTATGTCTGCCGGAAATGAAATAATAGCAGAACACATTAATCTTTAGGCTTGTCCATTTTTATTGAAGATTTTGATACAGTTCCTAGGAGGGGTGGGGAGGGTTTGGGGGAACCTGGTTCTGGAATCTGTAATGGGACCTGATTTTCATTCAAAATGAGCCGAAACATCTACCAGAAGAGGCAGTCTTGGATTTAGTTTAATGAACAGAACCCATATATAAGATACTTTCGGGGGTGTTATGTGGCATTTTGCACAATGCCTCATGAGCGGGGTGTCGGTATATATATTGCGTTGTCTCCATTTATATTCATTCGAGTCATATGACCACATAAGTTCGCCCTCTAAATTAAATACCCAATGGCTATGGTTGATTAGCTATGAACACTTGAGCTTTATTTGCATGACCATAAAACATTACAGTATTGCAAAAGCATAAGGTAATATATAATAGCAATAATTACAATAAAAAGTCATTAAACAAAACTAATCAAATAATCAGTGATCAAGAATTTGATAACAAATACCTCGGGAAGGTACACAGACTTGAACGATGAATACGATTGTGATGTTAGGGATGGGTATAAGTCTTGAGAAGACAGCGAGCGAGTTAGAGAACTGGAAGAAAACTACAGCGAGCATGTGAAACTGTAGAGCCCAAATCGTTCTCGAGAAATGACTGAAGATTTTACTGTTAGACAGCTGCAGAGATTTGCTTCAGGTTTATTCCCTTCTCTCGACTTAGA
Source organism: Meandrina meandrites (assembly GCA_963693305.1). Taxonomy (NCBI): domain Eukaryota; kingdom Metazoa; phylum Cnidaria; class Anthozoa; order Scleractinia; family Meandrinidae; genus Meandrina; species Meandrina meandrites. The sequence goes on from OY855903.1 coordinate 63,460,988, forward strand.
AATAATTAAAGTCAAACGTGATGTTTCTTTCCACAAAACTGTGTAATGATTCAGAATGACACTAGTACAAATTTAAAAACGTAAGCAGCAAATAAAGTTTTCTGCCAAGAGACCCCCCCCCCCCCCTCCGACACACACTCACACACACGAAGTACTTCTTCTTGTGCTTTATACACCTTTTTATTGTACGTTTTATTTTAAAAATACAAATATGAATGCTTTAAATAAGGCTTACAATTGTGACAATTGTTAGAATTGTTACTGCATGGAAAAAGATATTTTCGCTCCCCTCACTCTGTCCCCTCGCGTCTTTCGTTTTGCGCTAGCTTCCAAGTCTCTAGCTATTCATTCCCCGATCCCCGCGTTCGCCGCTCGCTAAAAGAAGAAAAATATGAAATTATAGAGGGCTGTCAACAGTCTAAATTACAGTATTTCATTCTAAATTTTGTATGCACGACTTGGTATCAGTACCTTACATAATAGTATTTGTCTATAAACCAGGACAAACAAACATTTCACGAAATTTCATTGATTTTTAATAAATTACGGTTTCCATGAAAACTGGCGTTTTTCCGGCTTGGCACTATATCTGAATAAACTTGTGTTGGTGACCTCTTTCAGTTTGCCAAATTTCACTCTTGTATCAAAAAGTGCACAATTCATCTGAAATTTCGAGCAAAGCCGCCGGAGTAATGTATCGAAAAGCGCACTAAAGTGCCTCATAGCAAATGCTAACCATTTTTAAAATGTTCTTAGCAAACATAACAACTTAAAGGTCGCCACACACGAGGGGACTAGTCGCAGGGACCGGTCGCAGAGACCGGTCCCGGGGACCAATTCCCATCGTGTGAACAGGCCAATTTTCGTCAAAAATCCGGTCGCAGGGACTGAATTTTGGTCCCCGAAATCGGTCCCACGAATTCAAACTGGTTTGAATTCGTGGGACCAGTCGCAGGGACTGGTCCCCGCAATATTTTGCTTGGTCCCTCGTGTGAACAGGTTCGTGGGACTGGTCCCTGCGACCAATTAAAAATGAACCAATCGCTGATCAGCATTTTAAGCTCCCACAATTCTGCACGTTCGTGTTTGCAGTGTTTGAAGGTGGCGATGCCTGAACAGAGTAGTGAACAGATTGAACAGAATACTACTGAACAGACTGTTGGCATTAATATTGAAGATTGGAGCGTCACCAGTACACGAATGGTAATTGATTCTTCGTTCATAAGAAACCGGCAATTCTTCGTCTTGCATCATCATCAGGAGCAACAGAGTCTTTTTCTTCGCAGCTCTCGAAGCCATTTTTACTCGATGAAAACAAAGTTCCCGCCAAATTTTCTCGCTAGCTGTCGCTAGCATGTTTTTGCGCCATTTCATGAAGAGAATGCATGACATCTGGTTTATCTTATGCAAATTTGATCGGATGTTTTTTTCAGCTAGCCTGGAGAATACGATACTTTTGCAGTGTTTGATGAAATGATGCAATTTATTTATTTTTTTCAGGTATAAAAACACCGAAAGGAAACCTGATATCAAAATTATAAAATACGAGCGGATTTCGAACATTGTCAACATTCCATGTTTTTAAAACAATTGTTGAACACAGTCCAGTAAGCACGCTCAGATATGAACAATAATAGGAATAATAATAATAATAATTTTCCATCTCCACAAGGTGATTATCTTGTTTTACATATTGAAAACGTCATAAATACTGCTATCTTGCTGCGAAACAGGTCCCAGCGTGTGAACCCTTCAAGGGACTGGTCCCCCGCGACTCATTCCATGGTGTAAACTCTACAGGGGACCAGTCCCTGCGACCGGTCCCTGCGACCAGTCCCTGCGACCAGTCCCTGCGACTGGTCCCCTCGTGTGTGGCGACCTTAAAAGGATCGTACTTCCAATGTAAACATGCATAACTTTATATATTACATTTGCCATATACAGTGATTTAATTTATTGATGAATTCTGGATTGCGCAAAATATACAATACACAGCGTAACTGCAGACAGTTTTGTTTCGGCCTTCTGGGTCTAATCAGTGCAGTGCTGATGCTAAGGAGGATGTTAAGCTATAAAGCTACCCCAAATGATCCCACACATGTGGTACCATCTAAGTCATGCCAGAGTGCTTAAACTAGTAAAACTAGTGAGCATGCGCAATGCTGGTGGCAATGACTCATCTTAGTAAAGTGCTGAATTTGGACATGAAAGCAAAGCTTTGTATGCCAAAGAGCTATATAACTAACTACTCTAACTGCAGACAGTACTGTTTCAGCCTTCTGAGCCTCATATCAGTATACTGTGTATATAATTTTTTACTGATTTCGAGATTGCCCTCTTTACTGTTGTCATATCGATATCGATTACACGAAAAAGAGGCGATAGAAAAGAATTAGATGAATGGTCCGGAAAATCAGAATCAAAAGATTTTGCTCATCTGTAATTTACAAAAAAAAAAAAAAAAAATTGCGACGAAACAAAATAGAATGCACACCGCACAGCTGGACAGCTAAACAGATGGACAAATAACCTAAATTTGACAATATATAGCGAATTTAGTGTTCGAACAATAACAACACATAAGGCGAGCTTATCTTTCAATCAGTATAAGTAATCTCAACGCTTTAACCGAACTTCAGCGAAACAACATGCCATCTTCAAAACTGATATTGTCTCTTCGAAGCCAAGCTGTAAAGTCAACGTTAACTAAGAAACGAGCTCAAAAGGAATCATTTCTAACGTGATAACTTGTCAGCGAACAGTCCAAAATTAATCAGTTTCCATGAGCAATGTAAACATGCTATGGAAAGCGAGCAATTATTTTCGCAAAGCAATACGTCAATGAATCTGGGCTGGTTGTACGTAGGTGTTGGTGGTTGTACGCAATTGTCTCCACCCCCAACACATTTATGTGTTTATGTTCGGCATTTGCATTTAGCGCCTCGGTTTCCTCTATGGACTTGTTCGTCACATTATGGTATTTAACTCTTGTCGCCTCTCGCGCTATTCACTCGACACATCCAGTTTTAGCGCTCGCACCTTGCCGAGCTTAATTTTTTCTAGCATTTTGTTTGCATTTAGTTTCGTTGTTTATAGGCAACGCGCATCATTAAATTTCTACATTTGTATCTATTGGGATGACGAGGAAGAAAGCAGACAGGAAGATAGCACAACCTCTGATGAGGAGAGCCAGTCAAAGTGCAGAGGCCCGGATTAAAGACGTTTTGAATAACCTTTCCTTTGTGGATGACTTTTCCCAAGCAGTTTCCCGAAAATATGCTCCTGAACTGATGCATAGCATGGTCATTTTCAAAGATATCTTGCTTTGGACACCTCGCGAACAATTACTCCGAAATCAACGTATATTACCAGTAACAAACATCTCGGAACTGGTTGAGAATGTGCTTCTTCCTCAAAACGATGATGTAGCCAAACCTTTTGCACTCAATACCTTTCTGGAAGGATTGGCAGGGCTGGGGGTCAATAAGCGTTTGATTAAGAAAAAGAAAGTTCTACACGATATATTACTAAAAGGACAAACCTATCACGATAAAGAGGAAGAAAGAAGAAGGAGCTGACGACGGGAACTCGATCGACAGTAACGAAGATGAGTTTTCTGAGGAGGGGAGTGGTGCCGAGAAATCTCAACAGAGAGAAAATGATACTGACAGCGGCAGCGGTGAATCAACAAATAGCGATTCTGAAAACACGACCACTATTCAGTCACTTATTTTCTGTGTGTTTATTATTCATGCTGTGCGTAAGTTTCGAGGAAATTCGCTTCGCGCTCAAAACTCCACGAGAGAGGGCCTTCAACCATGGGATAATTTGTCAGCACAACACGATAATAATTCAGGACATTTAGAAAACAAGAGCCGCCGGTGAGTGTTTATTGCGTAAACGTCCCTCCTCCCCGAAAAAAATAAAAGATTTTTATTCAATTTAGCAAAAAGGAGAGCCAAAACATCAAGCAAAAGAATTGACTGCCAGCATACGCATGCGCTGAAAAAAAGATTAACAGCGAGGCAGTGTAGTGTCCACTTTCCCTAGATTCATTATTTTATCTTATTTATTTTATGCCTTGTTTGTGTAGTTCATTTTATTTCTTTTATATCTTGTTTGTGTAATTATTGAAATTGTTAAAGGATTAAAGTCATAAAGAAGAAGGGACCTCATAATAGATTCCTGCTAGGCTAGCTAAAAGGAAATGACTTTGACAAAAACAGACGGCTATAAAATTTAATGTTTCTTTTGGATTTTGGGATTATGACAGGTTGTCAATTCGAAATTTAATTTAGTAAGAAATGCCTATAATAGTTATCGAAAGCAATACCGCGTGCCTAACAGCATTTATATTGCCATTTCATGCACTAGAAAGTAAGTTTGTTCCCTTGAATTCACGAACTGAAACTTTATCAATGATCAAAAAACCACCTTTGTATCAAGGTAAGTTGAGTAAAGTTATCTCATAAACCGATAGAACATAACTAAAGAAAAGGATATAAAAACAAAGTCGCCGCCATATAGACGCAGTGAAAAAAATAACACACTCATATTACTTCGTCTTTTTATGGGATGAAACTTAAACCCCTTTATACCGATCTGAGCCCGCTGAAAATGTTCTTAAGGTGGCCCGCGGCTATTTTTGGGAACGGAGGTGATCTTTTCTAAATCGAATTTTGGGCATGTAAACGTTAACCAATTTCTATAATTTTTGGCAATCGAAATAGCAAATTTTGAAATTTTACAAAGCATTAAACTTTAGGGCGAGCAAAATAAGCTATCACGAGATATTAGCGCTTTTGAAAAAATCAATTTATGAAAAAAGCGCGAATATTCTCCAAAGGCGACGATGGATTTTTTTTCTAATTAATGTCAACAAGTTCAAATGATCCAAGTTTTAATCCGAGCAAGTTTCAACAAAATTGGCTGGGTAGTGCTGCACAGTTGACTGTCGAATTTGTGCTTCAAAATATTATGCTTGTGAATTTTTGGGAGCTGTTACAACAACGCTTAAGTAGTGCTAAGATCCCATGGATTATATGAAAGCTTAATATCAGCTAAAACTTTGCTGAAAGTCTGGAAAGATCGGAAACTCTTAGCAAAAGTTTTAAACAAATGAAGCAAAAGAGTTTTGCGTTGCGTAAATTGTAAAAATAAATTTTTTCGAATTAAAAAGAAAAATCTACCGATTTTTTTCCTTTTATTTTTAAGTAGGAGAAAATACAGCATCAACACTCAGGAATGGCAATATACCATTGCTAGTTTTTAATAAATACGAATAGCAAGAGCATTATTTCACCTGCAGTAGTGTGAAATGTCACCGGAAAAAGTTGGACTAGCAATAAAGGGAATGATTATTCCTTTGTAGACAAATTGCTCATCAGGTTCTCGATATATAGTAGTCAGACAACGCAATCAATGACCTCAGCATTTTGTCATAAAAATGCTTTGTGTGATAAGGATTCTTGGTTCCAATGATCACCATTCATCTTCTTGCTCTTCAAAAGCTGAAACTCAGTCTAAATGTGACAATGGTCTCGTAACTAAGTAAAACTACATGTCGCAGTACTGTGACTTCTTTAAATCCATGTTAATGTTAAGCCACGATGCGAGCTGCGGGTTTTTGCATCATCGGATACCCAGGGGCATTTAGTCGGGCCGAAACGAAGTAAACCCGGCAGAAATAGTAGCGACGAAAGTTTTCAAGAAGAGCTGGATATTTCAGTCTTTCTTACATTTCTCTTCACAATGCTCATTTCGTTGGGGGAGACGAAACTTGGGGCGACGGTGCGATCTAGGGCGACTTCACTTGCCACCTTTCAGGGATGTCAACTGGAATTTTTCCCTCACTGCGTGTATTTTTGTCCTGCACGAGCCAGGTCGACGAGTATGCCAAATCGTACAGCTGCCAATGCACAACAAAGGTAAACAAGCCACTGATTGCAATATTTCTGATCGGTCAAAACGGAAATTTCCCTGTGCGTCTTGTAAATATATTTTTTTCTGACATCGAAATGATTTCCGTTTTTTTTTTTTTTCGGCTCTCTGGTGTAAATTAAAATTAAATTATGGCCCATAAAACAAACTCCGTGTAAGAGCACACGAAAGCGACTATGAAGTTACTGTTCGCCGATTGAGCAGAGAAATATAAAGGATTTTTTCTGCTCAATCAGGAGCCAGCATTCACATAGCCGTTTGGAAATGGTCTGGAAAGGCTCGTTTCACAGGGGCTCTTTCTCTTGAAAACTTTCGTCGCTACTATTCTGTCCGATTTATTTCGTTTTGCCCCGACTAACTGCTCCTGGGTCTCCGGGGATGAAACTTGAAAAAGCTTTTTCAAGGTAAGGTAGACGACAATTATTTGTATTGTAATTTTACCTTCTATATTAGAAAGATTTTCATTTAGTATTACAAGTCAGATACTCATATGCTAACAGTTTTTCTTGGAAAACCTCATGGATCGAATACGTGCCTTAAAGTGCCTCATAGCAAATGCTAATCATTTTTTAAAATACTCTCAGCAAACATCACAGCTTAAAAGGATCGTACTTCTACTGTGAACACGATCATGGCGTAATTTTACATTATTTCATTTGTCATATACAATTCAATACTTTAATTTCTTGATGAATTCTGGTTAAATGTAAAATATATTTTTTCTGATTTAGAGGTTACCTCTTTATCATTGGGATATCGCGAAAAAAGGCGATGGAAAAAGTTAGGTATGGTCCGGAAAACTGAATAACAAAATTCGCTCATCTGTAATTTGTAAAATAAAATTCTCACCGAGAAGAAACAAAATAGATTGCGCACCGTGTGCACAGCTGAGCAGCTGAGCAGATGAAAATGACGTAAATATGACAGTATATAGCGGATAATATTAATTTCACATCCTAGTATTTTGACAGCTCCCCCATTTATGACAATAATAATGCTAAATACACTTTAAAAGTTTAATTTGCAGGATCATTCACAAGGCCCTTTGGTCTGTTCTTGAGGTACTGGTCGAGCCCTTTCTAAGTACTGGGCCAAAGTGAGAGCCAAGAGTTCCTGCCCGGCCTTTGAACGTATATTCCATGAAGTATTTTATTCATTTCAATTAATCCTCTTCGTTTAGGGTAATATTATGTGAACGTTTATTGGGAAGCCAAATGGATCCGTTATGGCTTTAAATGTAAGCGAAATGCGCGTCGCGGCAGCCATATTGGTGTTCCAAAACAAAGAAACGGCGGCCATATTAGTGTACCAAGCTATTCCTCCCGGAATTAAATTCTATTTTTATGCAAAAAAGGTCTTTTGTTTTAGTAAACCAATATGGCCGCTGGTCACGTGAGTGAAAACGCTGTATACATACTCCTTATCCTATGGTTTCTGTATACAGCTATTTCAAAAAAACGTTGTCGGTTCGAAGCGTCAAGCTAAAAGACAAGACCGCAAGGTTATGTGGGTAGTTCTAAATTTGTATTCGGAGGCGTGACAAGGAAGATGGACAAAAACACTGTAAACATTTGTCTGCGTGTTTTAAAAGCGAAAAACAAAAAAAACGCATAACTCTTATTGCGTACGAAACGTGCCTGTATCTGACAGTGTTGCTAGGTTAAAAGCCTACTTATTGGAGAGGTACACAGTGGAACTTCGGCCAGCAACGGATTATAACTTTAGTTTTGGTTACATCGGTGAAGGAAATAAGAAGTTTTCCATTACTCCAGAAGTTCAGCTTGCCGAGGCGCTGTCGTTAGTGAAGAATGGGATGATTACTTTGTGGGATGATCCACACCTACCTAAAGCCAAGAACCCACCCGTCTCATCATTGGGGAAGAAACGAAAAGGTAAATTTATTTTAATCTTGAACATCATCCGTCTTCTCAGCTTGCATACTCGTACTCGTCGAGAAGACGGCAAAAATTCAGTCTACTCCACTTCCGCTTGTAATGTTTAGGAAGATGATGTAAGCAATTGATTGTTTTGTCTAGTTAACCCCGGAACCAGTTCTGAGGTAATGAGTGATGACGAGGAAGAGCAGTCAGGTTATGAATCACGCCTGGCAAGATCGCGACAGCATCATACGCTCCCAGAGTTTAAACTTCGATGTTGGGCCAGGATGTTGGTAAGGAAATTCAAATTTTCCGCCCGTCAAACGTTCTCTGTGCGAGGAATGAGGGTGTCTGATAAGTCCAAAAAATATTTCATTATTTGTCTGAATTTTTATTGTTAAGTTAGTAAAAACAATGTTCTTTAATATGTGAATTAGCATTTAACTCACAGACGCCACGTGCATACACGTATGTTAAATTAATTATGCTGCTGTTCCAGCTTTTACCGAGTAGAAAATGTAAAAAAAAAAATTTCATGCCAAAAACTCATGCAGCAACGAAAAGAGCATTATGTTAAAGCCAGAGCACTAGTTGATAATCGTCTTGCTTGTTAAAATTCTCCATTTAGTGTCCGTACCATTTGAATCGGGTAGCCAGTCGTTCATCAGTTGCTCATTAATTAACACAGGGACTGAATACAGCTCACTGATGTTTTGTTGTACAGGTAAATGGCACTCATGACAGTGAGGAAGAACCCCCAGACTTGCCATTTTTCTCAGGGAGTCGAAAAAAGACAAACCATCAAGAGCTGCAGGCGATCGTGAGACTGTGCAATCCACAGATAGCGCTGAGAGTAAGGTACATAATAAAACAGCCTGCTTGTGCTCTTTTTGTTTTTGCAGATCCGAATACGAAGTGCCACTTTACAACAGTTAAAAGACTTGAAAGATTTGAATAATGACGGAGTTCTTTCAAACGACGAGTTCCTTTCCCAGAAGGAAAAACTTTTAAAGGAACTGAGGGATCTGTGATTTATTTAACAAATAAAGAAGCCTAAGCCATGTTTTATACTGTCATAAAACACGACGGGCATTTGAGAACACGAGGGAAATGTAGAAAACATGAGCCGCAGGCGAATGCTTTCTACATTTCTCGAGTGTTCTCAAATGCCCGGAGTGTTTTATGACAGTATAAAACATGGCTTAGCCTTCTTTATTTGCTTTATGATATAGATTTTAGACGCCGCGAGTGAAAAGTTAAATTAAAATACTTGTAAATGTACAACAAGAGCGACTGAACGAAGATGAAAGGCAGCAAATAGTTTACGGGAAGACCAGAAAACTGACACAATTTCATTCATAGTTCGACGTAAGTTTGTTACCTTTCAATCTTGATCTTGTCTTTTTGAACTTCAATAAAGTACCTTCACCGACTCTGAGTGCAATTTCGTCTCAGCATAATGTAGTAGTCTTGATGACAGCCGTGGAGCCGTAAACAAGTACAATATGTAAACACTTGCTTCGCTCGTCTTGCACAAGGCGTATAATTTCCAGAAAAGCTATTGCTTCGGATCTTCCCGTAAACCTTAATTGTTGTCACAATTTTCCAGCATGAATAGACGATTTAAGAGGAGATTGTCGAGGAAAATCTTCGAAAGAAAACTCTCTCGCTCGCTGTCGTTGCGTGTTTCATTCAACTCAAGGAGTGAACACCGCGCCACAATTTTTCCCGCCTCCTCATAATATCACTTCGTTTACATCAAAATGAAATGTCCAGTGGATTTATACTTCAGTAAAAAGCAATTTAATAAAACAAATATTCCATTCGCCTTTGTTGGATACGAGTGGTTGTAGCCAACGAGGCGCGAAGCACTCGAAGAAAGCTGACGAAAAACAATAAAACATGATTTTTCTATGTTTTATACTCTGATAAAACATAGGTTTTTAGCCAATCAGAGCGCGCGCAGACTCCTATCTATATTATAATGTAATAGAAAAGTGTTCAAATTTGTTCCATTAAAGATATTCCACGTGCTGGATGTAGTTTCTGACTTCTTCGTCTGTAACTTGGAGGAAGGCCTCTTCAACCATCAATTCTGGATCGCTGCAAAATTGCCATGCTGCATCATTTTCTCTGATCCAATTTTTGCTTGGGCAAAAAGCTCTTCTAATGGCATGAAATCAGGGCTATATGGTGGCAAGAAGATAACCATAACGCCAGTCGCGTGAATAGCGTGAATGGCTGCCTGGGAGTGGTGAATCGCAGCATTATCTATAAGAGGCACAAAAACAAATTCGTGAGCACAAACCGAAAAAAAGTAAGGGTGAATTCTGAGAAAATAATCTTAATTACCAATCAAATTCAAATAAACAATCAACACCACGTAATGCGCCCTTTCGCTTGGACAGAATTATACTTTGGGATTAAAACTTGGCTGACTAACTTCCCTCACCTAATACTACCACCGATCGCGGGTTTATTCCATTGAATGGAAGCAAGTTAGCACAAAGCTTATCCGTCACAAAATCCAGAAACGTCGCAGCATTGACATTTCCCTCGTAAATACCAAGGTCAAGGATCCCCTCAGTACAAAAGAAGGGAATGGCAGTAATACGTGGACCCCAGTTCTGCATGAATTTTTTCACTACTGCTCTTTTTCCAATGAGGCTGCGTCCAGAGGTTCGAGAAATCCTTTTATCCTATAAACATGACAAAAAAATTTGATTTGAAAGAATGGAATAAATTTAAACTGAACAGATCACATAAAACTTGAATACTTACGAATCCGCTTTCATCTATGAACACAAACATTTCAGAGTTCAAAGTGCAAACATTGGCTCGGAAGACAACTCTTGCTTCTTCAGACCTTTGAAGGGCAATTTTGTTGAGCTAAGTGTTAAATTTAGTAAATTCCAGGTTAATTATGCGTTTCATAAACGGTGAAAATCAATTCCAAAGCAGATAAATTCAAACAAACCTTTTTTCGACATATGCGATTTCGTTTCAGATAATAAAAAATGCTTGCTAAAGCAAGATCTGATCCTGATCCAGAATAAACATCGTACGCAATTTCTGATAGCGTCTTTTCAGGATGTTCCAGCACTGCTTCCATAATCAAGAATTCCACGTGCGGGTGCATGGCCACACTGTTTAGGGGCCTTCCAATGGTGCTTGCCTTGACTTCGCCGACATTTAAAACTTTTGAGACGTTACGTTCGATAGTTCTCGGTGACATCCTCAAAGCAGCTGCCACTTCATCCAGTTGATATCCCAAAATTTCCTTCATCCATATGGCTCGCCATCGTAGGTCTTCACTGAACGGGCGAGGCATGACTGATTTTGATTAATTTATTCAAAAACATCCCACATAACCTTGCAGTCTTGTCTTTTAGCTTCACGCTTCGAACCGACAACGTTTTTTGAAATAGCTGTAACTGTGGATATTTTGCGAGTTGCGTAGTATACGAGCAATGAGCAAAATGTCGGCACGTATTATGTTAAACCATCGAATATTCGACCCAAATTTTGACTAATATTGTTGGAATGATAAATCCCCGTTAGGGATTTATTATTCCACCATTATTAGTCAAAATTTGGGTCGCTTTGGTCTGGCCATTTTATTGCTCCGCTTTCCGTCCATATTTTTGCCCTGTTCTCTGAGTACAATAACGTGTCATATTTTACGCGTTCTCTTGACCTAATATGGTAAAATGGCGCAATGGTAGAATAATAATTACAAGTTATCCCATGGTTTCTAGTGGAATAGAAACGGATATTTCACGATTGTTATTATTTTGACAATGATTATGGAAATGAGAATTTATGAGACCTACATGACGATGCAGCCATTCGGGTAACTACGTTTTCACACACTGTAATGTATGAAATATAGTCAGCACAGAATGGGAAATAATCCGCTCAATTCAATGGAAAATCAATTCAGAGGGTCTCCCAGGGGTTTGGGAAATAAGAAAGCATGGACAATTTCTGGTTGCCCGCTACCTCTCGGAATGAATTACTTCATTGGATCTTAAAACGACAGCTAACAGGTCATAACAATGCACCTAGCCCTCAGTAAATGATAGAGGTAGTGTTTACAACGGACGTATGAAAAGAGCGGTTCCAGAGGGGTAGTGTGTTACTGGCAATTTAAACAGGAGAACAAGGGGACAGAGGTAGAAAATCCTGAAAACAAGGGAACATGAAACAGTTTTAGGAAGGGCGCCAACATAATTAAAGGTCAGGCCCGTAGGGAGGGAGGGGGGTGCGATGGGTGCATCCGCACCCTCCCCCCCTCCCCCCACGAGCCTTGGAAGTCTGCTTACTGGGAAAAAATAATACCAACATAAATATGGTATTTCTGTGCTTCGATTATTTACATTCAATATGGTCCTTTGGTTTGGAAGGTCCACCATTTGTAGATATTCGTATGATATATTTTGGACCAAATTGTGTGATTCTAAGTTAATTTCAATGATACATTCTACCTAATGTCCTTCACTTTCACCTGCCTTGTTTCCTACCAAACTGTCTTCAGAACGCACGAACATTTCCTGGGGGAGGATACCCCCACACCCCACTACGTTCTCGCGCCTGCGGCGCTCATGCGCAACCCCCCCCCCCCCCCCCCCCCCATGCAAAATCCTGGCTAAGGGCCTGAAAGTAGTTGTCATATGAGTTATAAATTTACTCTGGCATGGGTGACTAGATACTAAAAAAAGCAAAATTGGCGGGAGGCAGGAACATAGTCGGGGTCAGGTCAAATCACAATAACTTACTGCGGTGATTTATCGTAACAAGAAGGAGAATGCAACAAGCTATCCGATTTGATTGAACGGACAAAGGGAGGAATTGGAATCGCTGTTCTTTACAGGCAGGTAAAACGTCAGCGAGAAAGCGATTATTATCTCTAACATGTTTCTTTTCTTTTTGAAAGGATTTGTGAACTACATGCATCAAAAGGAAGCCATTGCATTCTGTTATGGATTTTAACGCATGGAACATCGTCTGGAGTTTGTGTTTTGGATTGTTAGCGACATTGATCGTTGTTGGAAATATTCTTACCATCTGGATATTTCTCAAACAGAGACTTCGTAAACGCGCTCATTTTCTCTTAATTAGTTTGGCTGTTGCTGATCTACTGGTTGGATTGCTGAGTGTACCTCTTTTTATAGCAACTAATTCAAAACTTCGTGAAGTGAAACCGGCATTATGGCTGTGTAAATATGCTGACATTTGTACCAGTCTGGCGTCTATCTACACACTTGCTGTCATTTCCCTGGAGAGAGTGTGCGCCATTTCATGGCCTGTTCGGTATCGATCTCTCAGCTTTCGTGTCTATATGATTGCCATTATCACACAATGGTTCCTGGCAGCTACAGTCACATCAGCTCAAATATTGGGTGACTTCAACATCATACCACGTGTCCACCTATGTGTCTCCGTTTTGTCTCTGGCCACGCCTTTACTTGTGATGTGTATTGCGTATTTTGTTGTTTGGAGGAAACACAAATCCCGGATTGGAAATCATCATGCGGAGAGAGAAGCAAAATTGGCAAAGACTCTGTTTTTGATTGCAGGAGCTTCTCTTTTGGCCTGGCTCCCATTCCAAGTGCTATTTCTAGTTGTACGTTTAATGCCGGCTCTGAGATTGCCTTATGCAATGGCTTATGCTTTCAAGTTTTTACAATTTAGCAATTCGCTTGTAAACGTAATAATCTACCCATTAAGGATCTCTGAATTTAAGGATGTTCTCCTACAAATACTTCATAGTTGTGTAATTTCCTTTCAAAGATGCAAAGAAGAAGCTCCACTAACGGAGCCTGTGGCAATTATCAACTTGGTAAGGATTGCTGATTCCTAACTATATATAATTTATTAACCAATCGCGAGGGACAAACCTGGAAAATATTGGCACGAGGTCTTGACGGTCCGTTCAGAAAAAAAGGGCCGATATTCTCTCAGCACAGTCTCGTTAAATACACCTTATTCGATGGTTTAACATTTAATACGCGCGGATATTTTGCGAGTTGCGAGGAAAAATACAAGCAATGAGCGAAATGTCCGCTCGTATTATATGCTAAACCATCGGATAAGGGATTTATTATTCCACTAAAAATTAAAGTTCAGTTCGGCCATTTTGTCGCTCCACTTCCAGTCCGTATTTTTGCCCTGTTCTACAGTGTAATAACGTGCCATATTTTGCGCGTTCTTTTGCCCTAATATGGTAAAATGGCGTCATAATGGCATAATAATAAGAGATAAATTATACCACTGAAAAAAAATATTTTTTATCGATATGTAACCGGAAATCGGGAAAGGATAAAATGAGCCAGATTCTGACCGAGGACCCACCGGGTGTTTCTGTCGGAAAAAATTCCCAAACGCTGTTTTACAAACCAATAAAAAGTACAAGAGAGTTTTTCATGAGGGTCTCAATAGGGTTAAGCGTCAACCGTCAAGAAAGGGTAATTTTTACCGTCAACCGTCAAAAAAGCAGTTATCAGTTAGCCGTCAAAACGATTTCAAGGTCTCTTGATTTCAGCTGCTTATCTTGGACTTTACCAGGCAATGTTCCAAAAAATACTTACTTTATGGGCTTTTCATCTGAAACATTTTACGGTGGCAAAATATTATTATTTTATTAATGATTAACTGCACTGATAAAATAACTGCTATAAGTCTTGGATTACGTTTTTAAAATTGCACTTGATTTCTTCACTGAAAGACCAAAACAACTTCCAGAACACAAAGGTAAATATCCAAAAACTTCAACTCATGGAAGAAATTTATTTCCTTTAGATAACCGTCAAATGCCCTAAAATTTAACCGTTAGCCGTCAAAATCGATAAAATTTAGCCGTCAAAGCATCCACCCCATTGAGACCCTCTTACATGCGATTCTAAGCTTATGTTGATACGTTAGTAAGCCAAACGTTGGCGGGTTCGCGCGGGATCATTCGGGACAGTACCCTCTCCAATACTTAGATAACCTTGGACCGGCAATGGAGCAATCTGATTGGTCGATTTTAGTCATTGGCCACCTAACTACCCTAGTCGTGTAAATACACCTTATTCGATGGTTTAACATATAATACGCGCGGATATTTTGCGAGTTGCGTAGTATTTTTCCGAACGCCGAAGGGGGGGAGGAAAAATACGAGCAATGAGCAAAATGTCCGCTCGTATTATATGTTAAACCATCAAATAAGGGATTTATTATTCCACTAAAAAATAAAGTTTAGTTCGGCCATTTTGTCGCTCCGCTTTCAGTCCATATTTTTGCCCTGTTCTATAGTGTAATAACGTGGCATATTTTGCGCGTTCTTTTGCCCTAATATGGTAAAATGGCGCAACAGTGGAATACTAATGAAAGTTATCTCACTTCTTTGAATGAGACGTATTTAGCACTGAATTATCCCGTGAAATCGCGCGGAGTATCGTCTGATATATTGTGCAAGACTGAGCATGATAACTGTTCTATTATTCAACAAAATTTTAAAAAAAGTGTGGATAAGCTGCACTTTGCTGGACTTGGCAAACTTTGCATATCGCAGAATACTTGTGTTTCGTTACCGTGAACATAAAAGTTAGATTTTGCACTAGAACTGGCAAAACAAGGCCAACTGATCTACCTGTCAATTTGAGTTCCTTCTAGAATAGCCGCATTTAATAAGGAAAACTTCGCACTGCAAAAAAAAAAAAGAAAAAAAAAAAAAACATTAAATCGATAAATATACAACCGTAGAAAAACATATAAATAAATCGATGTTAAGGCTTTATGACTGTTTTAGATAAGTAACATTACCTTGTTTGAGAATTAGCTTTAAAAATACATTCAAAAATAGTTTGTGCTATCACATAGAACCTGGCCTTTATAGAACGCAGTCAAGTCTTTAAACGATATTTTAGGCGGGGTGTTCTGAATAATTATGTTTTTGTAATATGTCAACACGATTGAGAGAGTATTCAGTATTCTGCACAGAAAATCTCATAGTATCCATATTTGCATTAATGTGGTATTATACTTCTCACTCAAAAATGTTTTATTATATCACTAATAAAAAAATCTCCGTTATATATTGGCTGTTTCTTTAATATATATTGAGCTTAAATTCACTCACCTTGCTCACTGAGCCATACATAAGGCTCCTGAATGCACTTAGACCAGCTGCTTATCTTGTCCACTTTGTTAAGAAGTACAAAGTGAACATTTCCATGTCTCTTTGTTGACTTAATTTCCCTGTACTTGGTCAAAAGACTTTCGGATCATAGGTCTTTAAGTAGTTAAACCACTATCTATGTTATCATATTCTACGATGGATTGTTACTCGTTTTTCTGGAAAAGAGCACGAGAAACGTGGACAATTAAGAAATCTTTCTGGTCTTTGAGGTAAAATTTATTTTGTTGTCAGATGTTTCTTCCTGAGGCCAAATATACTAACGGCGGCCATATTTACATTATGACTGTGTTTTCTGCTGTTGAGGTAAAGAAATAAAAAGCGGCTATTAAAGACAGGTTCATTTCGTTTTCACTTTTCAGTTCTTTTTATGTTGCAACTGATAACATGTCATAATAATACATTCTCACAGGTCATTTTTATTACACTGTTAAAACTGCATGATAT
Organism: Meandrina meandrites; assembly: GCA_963693305.1. Lineage (NCBI taxonomy): Eukaryota > Metazoa > Cnidaria > Anthozoa > Scleractinia > Meandrinidae > Meandrina > Meandrina meandrites. The sequence goes on from OY855903.1 coordinate 63,477,431, forward strand.
CGTACATCCATTCAAGGTCAAGAACAAATCAGTTACGGTCATATTAAAGTCCAGACCTCAACGCCGTCTACAAAAGAAGGTGAGTTTTTTCATATGTGTATCATACCTTGGGCAATTTCAAGAATTTTTGAGTAACTTGGTTTTCAATTATATTGCCTTAATTTTTGATATTTTAGAGAGTATTTTGCATTTACGGCAATTTCTATAATTAACAAAGGTTAACTGCTCGCTAGCCAATAACAAATGGAAAGGATTCTGTCAATCGCGTGAGTTACCGAAACTAATCGCGAGTGAGGGTAGGGGACTTAAAGTGCCTACTCTAATCAATGGAACCTTTTGACCTCGAAAACGAGATCCGTTATTTAAAGACATTATGTATTCTTTCATGGGCAGGTAAATTACTAAACAAAACTTTTCCATTCGTTTATATTTTTGTATTAGCGCTTTCTTACTGTCCAGGTGCATTTTTTTTATGACGTACGTGGCCCTCTGTTCTTGACTCATGATTTGTGTTAACTTTGCGCTTTGGCCGAGTAGAAGCATTGATTGAGTCACACGAAGGGGAAAAAAACCTCGAGTGATTTAAGAGCCTGAAACGCTATAGGCCGCCATCTTGAAAAGCTCGTGCGAATTTCGCCCAGCAGTTTTTCTCGCGGGTTAACATTTATTTACTGCTGTTTGCTTGCGGTTAGCATTTAATTACTGCAGTTTGCTTGCGGTTAGCATTTTTTTAGTGGTCAGGCGACTATATGTTTTTCATTGTTGGCGGCCGTGTTGACTTACCATGAAGTATTTGCCGAGTTTAGGATCGGCTCGGCCCCAGTCCACCTGGTTAATAAAGATAAACTAAGTAAATTAAAAATAAAACTGATGCTTGGCATTTGGTAATTGTCAATATGGAGACATGATATGTCCCATGGTCAGCTAATCAAACACTCGCAGACACTTGTCTCCTGGATATCTAGTTTAATTTAAAGTGATCGCAGGCAATCTTAGCTTCACAAGTTGGAAAGCGCTTAGAGAAAAGCAAAGTTCCTATGAAGGAAAACAATACTGCAAGTATTTCGATAAATTGCAGATCTACTGACGATCAGGAGAGTGACAGCACACCTTTTCTTGTGAGAAAAGATCTAAATGGATAGCCTTATAAAAAGGAAGTGTAAGTACGGATATTCGAGGCTTTAAATTTATAGTTTAAGAACAAACCATTGTGATTTTATAGTTGATCCGCTGTTCCTTTCATTTCGTTTATTATTCTTCATTTTATTCAGGATGGCATTAGAAGGCGATGCTCTTGCCCGCATGATCAGTCTGAAACAAAACAAACTTTGAACCGGAAAATACATTAAGAAGATTAACAATTATGAAGCACCTTTACAAGAAATTATAGCGCGTAACAGCTTCACTGATGTTTATATTTAATTCTCCAAAGTGTTTTTCGGAAATAGCTTGGGCACAGTTTGAGTTTAAAAGTAATTTTCTTAGTAATATGTATTTAAATAAGGTTTAGACGACCTGCTTGTTTCAAACTAATCTGCCGATGATTTATTTTGTATTTATAGGGGAAGCTAACAATTAAAAAGACCTTCAGGTTTTACACGCATACAAATAACACCGCTACCGTCCAAAATATATTGCTTTCTAAATCAGAGGATTTCTATGAACAACGAGTAAGCTGTTTTATACATAAAATGCGCTTTTGCTTCTTGTTTTCAATAACATGCTAACAGCAGATGTTTTCACCTTGATTCATGTCAAGTTTTGTTGACATTGAAATAGACATTTGCCACACTAATATAAAAGCTGTCACAGAAAACTAATCCGAGGTTGGAGATCTGATCAATACCCTGTCTGTCTCATTAATTCAAAATACAGTTCTAAAACGTAATGCACCATTGCTACTAATGAAAAATTAAAAATGAAATTTCTGTTTCTCTTCTAGTTGGCCAAAAGTTAAATAGGAGTTTTATTAAAGGAAGCAAAGAAAAGGGAAAATAATTGCTCTGTTTTATAGTTTTGTCTAACAGTTAAACAAGCCTAGCTTGAGTAGGGTAGAGTGGCTTTATATGGCTAACGTATAGGGGGATGTAGATACATGGAATTTTTTTGTTTTTTTGGATACATGGCATTAAAACTTTTTGTACCTAATAACTTCAGAAAATTTAAGCAATTTACTTATATTTACGGTTCGTGCAGAAAATGTCTAGCAGGCCTTAATTTAAAGTTGACATATTGTCAAACTGTAATTATTAAACGAAACCGAATAATAATTCTTGTAACAGTTCTTCGTTTTAAAATAAACAATTTTCTTCCAGTACTAAGAGCAACTGACCACAAAGCTTGAAGCTGTACAAGTCGCCGAAAAGGTTAGTAACGTAATAGCAAATGATTTACCTTTTTTACATACAGATGAATGTTATTTAATATGCCGCATGATCTACACTACTTCTACACTGAATTTTTTTTTTATGTTTTACTTTCAAAATCTGTCTCCGCTTGCTTGTTTTAATTTACTCAAGTTTATAACTTTCCAAAAAAAATTTCACTAGTTACTAAAAACCTTTTGAGACCATTTTTTAGAGTAACTTAATAAAATGCGACTTTTAAAAAAAGGCTTTTTGAATAAACAGCTGACCTGCTTTACTTCTATTAATTTTCAATCGAGGTTTGTAAAATATTCAGAATAAGGTAGATCGCAATTTTTAACGTCGAAACGAGTTTATGTTTGCAATTTTTTTTATGCACAGGTGCAGTTAACATTTTCTCAGACATACTTTCTCTTCCTTCTAAATCTTCTCTAGTCGTCTACCAGGCTGGTCATTTTATCTTTCTTTGGCAAATTTAAAAAAATGTTCATGCTATTATTTTCTTTGCAGTGTGAGTTTTCCAGATTATTCGCTTTTTGAAGGACTCCCTATTGACAAGGCAAGTCAAAACCTCTGAAACTTTATTGGTGGTTTTCATCTGAGGTACTAAATGCTTAACCCCCAGCTGTACTTTTATTTTCACATGTTCTAACTTTGAAAAATACATTAATCTGTATATACATTTTTGGAATTGATCCATTGCTTCGTTTCGGAAATAATTCATTTTGAAATATGTGATTTCCTCAGTGAGCTTGTGACTAAACTGTCACACAAACGGATGCAGATGCATTTTCAAATATTCACATCGGATTATAATTTCAAAAGAATAGTAAGTTAAAAAGTGAACGGCATTGACGCCTGAACTTATATTATTTTTCGTTCAATTCTGTGACCGCCATATTTGTGTCCCAATGAATAACTCCAGCTTGGCGACTGCGTACGAAACACTACCGTTTTCCCAAATCAAAGTGCTATATGTAAAGCTATAATTTGGGTAAAACCTGTTATTTTTCTAAAAATAAACTTTAAAAAGGTTGACACTGGCTTAAAAGAATATATTGGGACGTTTCGGCTACCGCGCAATAGCCTTCAGCAATATGTCAATTTAAAAACGGCGTCCCTGGTGTTATAGGAATAAAAACTAAAGAAAACAGAAGAGGTGATATGAATGTGCTGAACTGAAAAAAGGGGAGTTGAAAATGTAAAACGCGAATAAAACAAAGGGACGCCGTTTTTAAATTTATATATTGCTGAAGAATGCTATAGCTGTAGCTGAAACGTCCCAATATAATCTCCAGCCAGTGTCAACTTTTAAAAGTATATTTTTAACACGCCTGGCTAGAAACCAGATATTTTAAAACTGTTAGATTTTATTTAAGTGTAAGGGAGTTCAACAGTTATTCTTTTTTAACATCGATGAAAGCCACCAAATCCTAATGTTTTTTATTGTCGTATTTCGTGTTTGTTTTTTCTGTTGAGAGTACTGTTTACCAACTTTTAACTTGGAATGGACACTGATTAGCATCTGAGTTTATTTTCAAGCATTGAGATTGTATCGTTGTCCGTAGGAAGACAAACAGATAATAGACCAGAAACAGACTTGAGTTTCGACAAGACCTTTACTCGTACTAGGACAAAAGCTCTACAGCCCTAAAACCGGAAAGCATGGCGCGTAACCATGACAACTGTGACATAAGACACGGGTACTGAAACCGGAAGTAAATCTAGAATCTTATCGATATCGTTACATCTCCCTTTCTTTACGAAACAAAAAAAAGGTAAAAAAGAAAATAACATAAATGAACTAAATGTCACTGTCCAGTAAAATCAAAAATTTTTTTTTAAAAAAAAAATAAAGCTGGTCATGTTCTTTTCCGAGCTAACGTCTATGACTGATAGTCCATAAAACGTGTTGGTGGTCTGACAACTCGACCGCTACGAGTTGTCGTCGTGGGTGCGTGGATCTCAGGCTCGTTTGACTGAGATAGTCTTGGGAGCCCAGCTTGCGGCTTGTCCGCGTCCGCGTTCTGCACTGGTACCGTGTGCTGCTCCTTCTGGGTCGCGATGGGACCCGACGCACCAGGCTGCACTAACGGCTGCTCATCACATGAAGATTCTCTGGGTGGCGGTATTACATCATCCTCGCGATTGCACACCACTTCTTGTGTTCGCCTTAGGTGTCTCCTATTCCTTCTGTAAATCCGTCCGTCCTCTGTTCGGACTTGATAGGACCTTATGTCCACCTTTCCGTCGACCTTGGCTCTGGTCCAATCTTTCTGCTTCCCTACTTGAGACTTTTTTGGCTGGATCCGAACTATGTCCCCGGGGCGCAACTCCTGTAGTTCTTTAGCACCCTCGTTGAAGTACAAGCTTTGCTTCGCTTTCTGTAATTTGATCTTCTGATCAACGTCCTCTGGTATCTTTGGCTTCAGTAGTCTGTTGGATGTCGGAAGCAGAGTCTTGGTTCTCCTACCGAATAGCCTCTGCACAGGTGCCGTTTTGACTGTCTCTGTAGGGGTGTTCCTCCAGTCTAGCAGCGCCAGATACGGGTCCTGCTCCGACTTCTTGGCTTTCTCTAGGAGAGTTTTTGCTGTCTTCACAGCATTCTCGACTTTGCCATTTGACTGAGGATAAGTCGGGGAGCTTGTTACATGCTCAAAGTTGTAGGTATTTGCAAACTCTTGGAAACTAGCAGAGGCAAAGGGTTGCCCGTTATCAGATACTAGCTGATCCGGAACGCCATGTCTAGCTAGGTGTGCTTTCAGCTTCTTGATAACTTCTTTCGCTGTCTTAGTCATCAGCCGATCAACTTCAAAGAAACTTGAATAATAGTCAACGGTGACCATAAACTCGTTCCCATTGAGCTCGAAGAGATCAACCGCTATCTTCTCCCACGGTCTACTTGGTATTTCATGGCAAATCAGAGGCTCTTTGCCTTGTGCTGCGGGCTGGCGATTACAGACTTCACACTTTGCAACATGGTCTTCTATGTCCTTGTTCATGCCTGGCCAGTATAGCACTTCCCTCGCTCTGCGTAAGCACCCTTGTATACCAATGTGGCTTGCGTGAATTTTTGTCAACATGTCTCCTCTCACACTCGCGGGGATAACTAGCCCGTTCTGTAAGGATAGCTCTTCTCTGAAGGGGAAGTAGTCTCTGATGTTTGCGGATATGTCCTCCTTGGTGGGTGGCCAGCCCTGTCTGATGGTTGTCTTTAGCTCGCGCAGTGAGGGGTCAGATTCTGTTGCTTGCTGGATGACAACTTGAGTCGCTTCTGAAACTGGAAGGTATTGTATCATGTTGATGCTCTCTAACTCCCTCTCTGTATTTCCTCTTATTCCGTCGATGTACACTACATCCTCCGCTTCCTCCTTTCGCATGCCTTTGTGCATTCTAAACGCTCGACTGAGGGTGTCGGCCAAGTACATCTCAGATCCTTTCTTGTATGACACATGCAGGTCAAACTTCTGCAATCTCAGCAACATTCGCTGGAGACGTTTCGGAGCACTGAGTAGGCTCTTTCTGAAGATGCTTTCCAACGGCTTATGGTCAGTTTGTATCTTAGTAAGTCGACCATACACACACTGCTCAAATCTCTCAACTCCAAAGAGGATTGCTAGCATTTCTTTTTCTATCTGTGCATAGTTTACTTCTGTGTCAGTCAACGACCGCGAAGCATACGCGACTGGCTGACCTGCTTGCATAAGACAGGCACCCAAACCTCTGTCCGATGCATCGCATTGAAGCTCTACATCTTCCTTGGGGTCGAAGAACTTAAGCACTGGAGCTTCAGAGAGTATCTGTTTGACTTGTTCAAAGCTTCTTCCTTGTACTTGCTCCTCCCACTGGAACTGATTCTCCTCTTTCAGTAACTCCCTCATTGGGGCGGTGGCTTCAGATAGGTTAGGGCCAAACCGCTGCAGGTAGTTTACCATGCCGAGAAGTCGCTTGACCTCCTGTTTGCTGGTGGGTGTTGGCATCTCCTTGATGCCCTGCACCTTGTCTGGATCAGGTTTAAGACCGTCTTGAGATATCACGTGCCCCATGAACTTCACTTCTTTCTGGCGGAGCTTTAACTTTTCTTTATTCAGCTTAATACCTTTAGCGCGGCAACGCTGGAAAAGTGCTTTTATCTTTACATCATGATCAGACAGCGCCTCGGCTTGTGTTTCTCCTACACCAAAAACCAGGATGTCGTCAAAGATCGGCATCACTCCCTGTAGACCCTCTAGGGCATGTTCTAGCCTTCTCTGGAATTCCTCTGGAGCTGGCGAAATTCCGAAGGGCATGCGAGTCCAACGGTACCTTCCCCAGGGTGTGCCGAATGTTGTTGGGAAGCTGCTCTCTTCGTCGAGTTGGACGTGCCAGAATCTGTTCCGCGCATCTACAACACTGAAAACTTTGGCATTCGCTAGTTGAGCAAGCAGATCATCCATCACTGGTAGTGGGTAGTGGTTTCTTTTGAGTGCTTGATTCAGGGGCTTCGGGTCGATACACAGCCTTATTTTCCCGTTGTTCTTCTTAACCACCACCATTGACGAAATCCACTCCGTTGGTACAACAACTGGTTCGAGAATCCCCTTTTCGACCAAGCGTTCTAGTTCCTGCTTTAAGGGTTCCTTTACTGCAAATGGGACCTTCCTCACCGGGAGCGCAACAGGGGTTACAGACTTGTCAATCTCAAGGTGGAGCTTCTCCTCTAACTTCCCTTCCCCCGAGAACACATCCTCAAACTCGCTCACTATATCTGGTTGTGCGGCAGCTGTATCAGACACAGACATGATGTTATCAGTGTTCACAGTAATGAGGCTAAACTACTGAACTGTCTGAGCACCTAGAAGTGCTAAATGCCCACGCGGGACGACTGTGTATTCGGTCAGGAAACACTGATCATTCCTGGGATTGGTGGTCTCTACCTTGACACATCCCAACGGCTTCAGCTCTGATTGGTTAAACATGACTAACGTAGTTTCCGATTTCTCGAGTCTAGACAACTGGGGGTCACTGAAGACTTTCTGATAGACGTCAGCAGGGAGGATATTGACAGTTGCGCCACAGTCTATCTGGAACTTGACTGTTTCGTCTCTTAGGCGCATGCTAGCATAAATCTTTTTGGGACTACTCTTGGCCTGGACTGAGGCGACAGATTCTACACGTCATCATGTTTCGCACACAGACTCTCTTCGACGTTGTGCACTCGTTTCTTCTGTTGCTGTTGGTTTGTTTTCGAATTGCGGCATGCTGCCGAGAAGTGGTTCATTTCCCCACAAGCACTGCACTTCTGCTGCCATGCTGGGCAGAGTTCCTTCTTTCTCAGGTGGAATTTATGACAGAACTTGCATTTAATTTTTTGAGGTAGCTTGGTTTGCACGGGGCGCTCGTTTGGTGGTTTCCCTGTGTTAATGGCACTAACTTCTTCGGTCTGGGTCATATCCTTAAGTTGCTTAGCAGTATTTTCATTTGCACGGCAAATATCAATACACTTGTTAAGCGTAAGTTTGGTTTCAATGAGAAGCTTTTTGCGTGTACTGTTCTCTTTGATTCCTACAACAACTCTGTCTCTAATCATCCTATCTTGCATGTTGCCAAAGTTACACGTTTTAGCAAGTGTACGTAAAGCTGTGAGAAATGAATCAAATGACTCACCGACCTCCTGCACTCGCTGATTAAAGAGATAGGCTTCATAGATCTCATTTGTCTCCCCAATGAAATAGGCCTCGAGGAGCTCTATCACTTTATCGACATTGGTCTTCTCCGCTTCGTTCGTGAAAGGCAGACCATCGTAGATGTCCAGGACGTCAGGCCCAAATTGAATTGAAATTCCCAATTGAATTGTGTAGCTGCATGCTGAGCGGGCGCATGCGGTTGATCCGCGTTCGACGTTGATTCTTGTTCTGTATCGCTCATAATTGTGACCCGAAGGAGACTCAAGGCAAAACACACTTCCCTGGAGGCGAGGGACAAACTTCTGACACCATGTATCGTTGTCCGTAGGAAGACAAACAGATAATAGACCAGAAACAGACTTGAGTTTCGACAAGACCTTTACTCGTACTAGGACAAAAGCTCTACAGCCCTAAAACCGGAAAGCATGGCGCGTAACCATGACAACTGTGACGTAAGACACGGGTACTGAAACCGGAAGTAAATCTAGAATCTTATCGATATCGTGACAGAGATGGAGGTGTTTGTGGCGGTTTCTTGTAGTAATTCTTGCCGTAATTCGATAAATGCACGTCTTTCTTTTCTAAAGTTGTACTCGCTTAGTTGTTATCAAAGCAAATGGTTGTGAGAATTGCTGAAATGGCACCGGAGAAACCCGGTTTCATTGCTGCAGCATATACTACGGTGGGACCCCGACATATAACAAACTTATAACGAACTCCCGGTAACACAGACGTTATTTTCCAGCCCCACTAAAGCAACTCACAGAAAATATGTTTTGGGTCATTGAAAAGGAAAAAACCTTTCAATTCTTTCTCCCAAAAAGCATCCAAAGTACCCCAAATGGAAATTTTTACGCTGTCAAATTTCAGCGTCAAGTTTAAAACCGGCTCAGAAATCGCGCTCTAAGCCGGGGTCAAGCCTACGTTTTCAATTATTTAAACTTTCTAACTATAACATTAATTTTTTATTCGCTTGATTGTTTAATCTTTTTCGGCTCTCAGGCGTTTGGGCCAGTGTATGCCGTTTATTTTGACTTCCATACGTATCTTGCATGCTTATGTTGTCTTCAAGTAATATTTGATTTCATTCATATCAAACCAAAATCATGATATATATTGCGTTTCACTGTTACAGATAGATGATCCTTATTTTCAAAGGGAAAAGCAAAAACAGGATTCAAGATGTTTTCTTTGCCTTGGTGCATTACCTGGCTTGTAGTGTTATTAACTTTATCTGTTGCTATAGTAACACTTAATATCGCCACAATAATTATTTTTATAAAAAGCCGTGACCTACGCAAGCGCAGTACATACTTGCTGATAAACTTGGCTGTTGCAGATATGTTGGTTGGGGGATTTACGGCGCCTGATCATTTTATTATACTTGGAGTACATTGCAACCTTTGGAAGGACATCGTACCAGAAAACTGGTTAAGTTACCTCATAATGAATGCACTCGGCATTTTATTTCCTGTTTCTTCTTTATTAACCATCACTGTTATTTCTGTTGAACGGCTGCATGCTACGTTTTGGCCTTTCAGACATCGCATTATTAAAACGAGGGTTTACGGATTATTAACTGCTATTATTTGGGTGATGTCAATGCTTCTATCAGCTGGTTTAGCGGTTATTGCACATTTTGAAGAAACCAAACAAAATTACTTTATCCTCTGGTGCTCATTTAATTCAACTTGTTTACTTGTCATTTGTTTTTCTTACGCGTCCATTGTTATTAAAGTTCGTTGTAGAGCGCAGCCTCAACACCATGGTCCTGCCAGTAGAGAAAGAAAACTGACCATGACATTGTTGATCGTGACATTCGTGTCCCTGCTGCTGTGGCTCCCGTTTGTTTTAACAAACTTTCTTTATCACACCACTGATATTACCAGTTTTTTCTCCGACATGGGTGTTTTACAAGCCTTGTGTGTTTTGTATTATGGCAATTCTCTTGTTAATACAATATTGTACACAATTAGAATGACAGAATTCAGAAGAGTCTTGTTCGCATTTTTCAAAAGACCTCGGCTGCAGAGGCGAGTCGAAGTGTTCCCTCTTCATGTCATTTAAAACAAATTAAACCCAGTTAAATAAACAAAAAAGTGAAGCCCGTTTTTAAATTAACTATCACAGATTTAAATGTAAAAAAGGATGAAGAGAGTGACTCCTTTAAAAGACCACAATAGGTAAATCATGTAACATGCCTTTTTATAACTGTTTTTAAACTGACTTTAAGGTGATGTAAAACATAAAGATAGTTAATTATTTCTACGGAAAGAAAGTATTACCTCTATTAGGATTATACGTATAATTTCCCTTGTTCGCTTTAATGAGCAACAGAGGCAACGATGTCTTAGCTAGAGTTTTTGTTTTTACTTTCAAAATTTGAACGATCTTAGAAGATTTTTTCCAACCGGTTAAGCCCAGCTTCAATCGATCTTTCAAAAGCCGATCAGCGTTTATTTTTTTACATTTAATTTACGTTTCTGTCATTTTAAATTTAAGCAAAAGCTCAAAATGTTGTCAAGATGCTGAAGTCAATTCTGAAGTCAATTTTACTTGCTTAATCGGCGGTCCTGAGGCACGGTTGTAGGTTGACTAACATAACTTAGATCAAATCCATTTTGAAATCAATTATTTTAACCGTGACATAATTCAATATTATACATTTTGGATTACTTTTAGCATTTGCAAATACAACATGAAAAAATTTTCACCCATTTTACTAACACAGTGACACGTCAGTAAATAATCCTTGCGATATGTTTTTGTATTTTTTGGTAAAACAATAGCGTACTTTTTTTTCTATATTGTAGAAGTAGCTAATGTTCAAGATATTGTTGGAGCCAAGTTAGAAATATAAGGCTATTGTATACCTGAGACTGTAAAATATGTAGAATGTTGAATAAATGTAAATATTGAGTAAATGTTGCAATTATTGTTTTAAGATGAACCAGTTTTAAGTCATCTCTTCCTGTAGCATTTTAATCAGCACAATCATCGTATAATTTTAAGACATATCAAGATATACAACATATTCATAAGTGGCGGAACGTGCAGAAGAGGTTAGGTCGAGTACATGCGAGGCAAGCGAGGCTTCGCTTCGAACATAGTTAATCGATTAACTATGCTTCGAACGAAAACAACGCAAAGTATAAGGAATAGAAGTGGTATAAATGTTAAATCTTGAAATGTTTCGTCCTGTAGAAAGTGATTCTTGGCTGTTGATGACTGTTACTGTATGCCTTCAAAGAAAAAAAAAAGGAAAGTGTCATCGGAAAACGGCATCAATTTTCTCAGCCTCTTCACTATTTACTCGTGTACAGTGGTATCAGTCCACATTACTGAATATGGAAGAACCTGACAGAAAGACGGAGTATTTAAACAGACCGCTCACATAAGCTGTTTGTACAGGTTTATTCCATTGAACAGTAACCTTCACGAGTATCAAATCGCGGCCACATTTGACAAGCCACGTGACCAGAACAGAAAAAAGAAACATTAAATGGCGTATAGATTTCTACAGTTAAAACCAGCGCACTAGATTAACAACTGAACGCCCACGTGCTAAGCGGTAATTGCACCCGTCAGATTATAAAAAAAGGTTATGTTGAATCTGATTCATTAAAAAAAAAATCGAACTCTACTTTCTTTCCTCCGAGTTTTAGGGATTTCAAACTATAACGCGCGGTATGGGTCTGACCCTATTAACACGGACCAAACTACAAAATACAAAATAACGTCTTCAGCAATCCTTTTCGAAAATTTAAGGTGGCTCTGAAACTGCTCCGCAGAAATTTTTTTAACTTTGCAAAAAGTTGCATCTTAATATGCCAATCATTATTCAATAATAAAAAATGGGGGTCACCGGACTCGTTTTTGAGTTATAAGCACTTAAAGGGAAAATTAAGGGTGTTTTCAACAGGTAAAACTGTTGCTATAGTAACCAGTGACGTCATGAAAATGACCACAACTTATTCAGCAATTATTGGACATTTGGTCGATATAATTATTGTTGCAGCAACTGATAAAGATTTGTAGTACTGACCCATCAAAGTTTAAGACCTGGAAAGCGCTGGAAACCGTTGCGAGCCTCCTTAAGGGAATGATAAACAACAAAAGGAAACATGCTCCAGTTTTCCACTGCGCAACATAACTATTATTTTGCTCAGGTTTCTATAGTTTCCAAGGATTTGTCTTCTTATGTCAAATTTCTTACGAAATCCAAACAGCATATCGACTTGGATAATTCGTGAATACTTTTAAAATACAAGTTAAACTATGTGAATTGTACTCAGCCTCATGCCATTGCATATACATTCTTATAAGTAAAGAATGCTAATGAAACAGCAAGAATCGAATAGTCTTAATGTTATGTAATCAGAAACCGGTTAGGCGAAAACTCAGAAAACCTCAAGCTTCAGACTCTCCCACGTTTCGAATATTCCATCCCTTCCCCTAAAATCTGTGACCCAGCGATTTATTCGCGTAGTAAGAGGCATTGGAAAATTGTGGAAACGGAAAATATCCCCTCATGGGCTGGTCTTGTAATCCGGAGGTCCCGGGTTCAAGCCCTCCACCCTGCCACTAGCTGGATTTGTTTCACGGTCGTCCCGAGTTCAAATCCTCGGTCACGCTTTGTATATAGCCAACTGGTCTGCCTCCAGCCAGTTGGGATTTTTAACCATGTTATGTTCATTTAAAGTTATTTGTTTCCTATGTTTCAGTGGCATGCCTAAACTAGCTATCTCGAAGCTAAGTGCATGACCACTATAAACAACATTTACATTTTTTTTTTTTTTACATTACAAGGGAGAGAGGGGAGGGGAGGGGAGGGAGGGGAGGGTTGTGCCGTGAACTCAGCCGGAGACGCCGTGCTAGGGAAAAGTGACGGGGCTGGTCGTTGTATCTTTTTTTTGGCACCGTTGGAGTTATCTTGGTACCTTTTATGGTATCTGTCCGGACAAGATATCATATGAATTACTTGGCAGAAGTAGGTAGACGAAGTGATCATCTTAATCTTATTAAAATTATGAAAATATAGGCAGTTGTTTTGCTTTCGCAATTGACAAATTAGTTATTCAACGTCTCCCGCTAAATGTTAAGTACGCTCCGCGAACGGTAAATCGTCTCCGTTATCAAGCACCATTCGAAAAAGAAATTCGAAGGAATCCCTCAAACAAACAGGTGAGCTAGCTAAAAAATCAGAGCTTAAAAAGCAATTTATTTAAACGTTTTGCTGCGGACGAGAGTTAGTAGATGCAAATTCCGCAGCTGCACCTTTCGCTTGTGCCGCAATTATTAACAGTTTGTTTGCGATTTTCTTCGTTCTACCCTGTTTCAAAGTAAATTGCCTCTGCGAGCACGCAATAAAATAATAAAAATATATATATCTATCGAAGCCGGTTGAATTCTGCGATAGAAGGCGAATCTGAAAAAAAAAAACATAGAGTAACTGCATGGACTTTTTGTGTGTTTATCAGAGAAAAGAAGTGAGCTAGGTCAGCCTTGTTCGATTTATTTTCGTGTTCTTAAATGTGATAAGCGTCGCAAACGTTCGAATTTGGTTAGAAAGGGGCTATATTTGTACGTGTAAAAAACGTTGATCAAGCAAATCGACTTTAAGACCGAAAGGTTTTTTTCTCTGACAGTCTGTTTGTATAATTTTCTCGGCGCTCAGAGGATTATTAAAAAAAATTCTTAAACAAAGCTTATTATATATTTCATTAGACCAATAATAATACTTCTTTTCATATTTACGGCATTGGTTTGCCCTTAACAAGTTATACTATTACATGCAGCGACTTTTATCTTATTGTTCGCGTTAAATCTTTCCAACATTTTAAGTAATAAATAAAAAAAACGAGTGCGAGTTTTTCATCAGGGGTTCCAAACACCGAGAAAAAGATGAAAGCACGACGCCGAAGGCGGAGTGCTTTTATTGTTTCGAGGTGTTTGGAACCCCTGATGAAAAACGAAGCACGAGTTTTTGAGCTGGCTTCTCAAATACAACGATAGGAAATTATGCAGTGACATGTTTTGTTAAAAGAAACAATAAGAAATTATACAGTGTCAAATTTTTGACCTTTTCTGTAAGAACGCGATTGCATGCATGATTCATTAGCGTCCCAGCCATGAGCGAGGAACGAACGGCGTGGTTTAGGAGCCGAAAATGGTTTACGAGGAAGAGTATTAAGTCAAGAAAGCTGTATTCCCCGTCAACAAGGTATAAAAACAAATACGCGTTAATGTTTATAAACAATGGCGAAAAACTCGGGTGGAGAAATATTTCCATTCTTTCAAGAGGCTAGTTTAGAAATTACAATTTGCATAAGGTTTCGAAGCGTTCGACTCTCTGAATTGTTGGCAAAGCAAATTTGTCGTTGGAGTAGAGCAAAAAGAACGAAGAGCGATATCCACCAAAAATAATTCATGTAATAGCATTTAGTATCCGACGCTTTCTGTATTTAAGGAATTGTTGTTAGCACTATTTCCCATTTCATGAGTTGTATTGTTAAAAATGTCAAAGTTACTACGGACTAATAAATATTCATTGATTAAAATTCAGTAAAGACTGATTAAAATTCAAGTTTCCTGATCATTGTCTTGATCAGTTTTTGAACTAATCGATTGTGTCTTGATCGGCATGCAAGCTGATTGGGTGATCAGCTCATGAATTATTAATGAGTTCGAGGATTAGATTTCCAGTCTCCGGGTTTGCTTTCATTTCTGTTTTAAATTCGTCGATACGTACAACACTTTGATAATAGCGTACATGAAGTTTTCAGACCGCCATTACGGGTCGTTTTATTAAGTGAGTGCGGCTTTAGAACTTTATTTAGATGATAAAAGTTCTATTGGTAACAGAATTCTGCATTATCACGGTTTAAAGCAGGACAGCTGACAGGAACTTCCCTGTCTTTTCTTTTTGTCAGGAAGTTTAATATCCAAGCATTACAAGAAACCCACTGCATTCTGTTATGGATTTTAACTCGTGGAACATCGTCTGGAGTTTGTGTTTTGGACTGTTAGCGACATTGATCGTTGTTGGAAATGTTCTTACCATTTGGATATTTCTCAAAGAGAGACTTCGTAAACGCGCACATTTTCTGCTGATTAGCTTGGCTGCTGCTGATCTACTGGTTGGGTTGCTGACTGTTCCTCTTTACATAGCTATAAATACGTTATTGTACTTAGGTCGGTCATATCACCAGGTGTGGTCCGAATTAGCTGACATTCGTACTGGTTTAACGTCTATCAACACGCTTGCCGTTATTTCCTTAGAGAGAATGTACGCCATTGGTTGGCCTCTTCGTCATAGAACTTTGAATATTCGTGTTTATATGTTTGCTATTGTCATACCATGGATTCTGTCAGGAATATTCACTTCTTTGAGAGTAATGCGCTTCTTTGACGTCATATCACGTGACAGCGTACTGTATCCCCTTATTTTGTTTCAGAGCACACCTCTACTAGTGATGTGTTCTGCGTATTGCGTTATTTGGAAGAAACAAAAATCACCGATGTGTAATCACGGCCACATAGGAAGAGAAGCCAAATTAGCAAAGACGCTCTTTATGATTACTGCAGCTTCTCTTTTAACCTGGCTTCCTTTCCAAATGATGAATCTGTTGTTACCTTTTAATGTAATTGGATATTTCCCTAATTTTAACGCAACCATTTATATCGTCAAGTTTTTACAATTCAGCAATTCGCTTGTAAACGTGATGATTTATCCCTTTAGAATCTCAGAATTTAAGAATGCCCTCCTGAAGATATTCAATTGCTGTGCAATTCCTTGTCAAAGAGGACATGAACTTGAACCGATACAAATGAGACTGGGTCAGTTACCTCCTCTGCCAACAACTACATGTTCCTATCCATAAGCAAGTTTTAACAGAGAAACTGTAAATTCTAAAGAGGTATTGCAATTAACAGTTGGGGTACTTAAGTACTGATTTTACTGAACTTCCCATCTAAATAATTTTAACTTCAGCCGTGGTTCTCTAACTTAGGATTTGCGGGGCTCCGCCTGATTCTTTGTTAAATGACAAACAATACTGCAAGGCTGATCGTACTACATAAAAAGTAAACTTTGTGAGACACCAACACGACTAGAACCGACATAGTGGGATTGCAACCGTGGACAGCTGTTTCGTTCTTTTTGGAACTCGTCAGCACGGTGTAGCAAATCTAAATAACGCCAGCCTTAGAGCCAACGCAAATAGATTGCCCAATGTACACTATATCAAGTTCCGTACTTTGAACTCACTTGTCCCCCGAATCACGCACTGCCACATCACGTGTTTCGGGGGACAAGAAGACCAAAGTGTCACGATGATGTCTCACAAAGCGAATTGTCCTAAATGTGAATGGCACGGCCATTCCGAACATTTAAGCGCATGGACACAACCATGCTGAATAAAAACGCAGCATATCGGATCTAAAAAGATCTACGGTCCAAAAAATACATAAAAGCACAACTTTAAAGCAAGGGACCGCAAACGACACTGAAACGAAAATGCTGCTAATGTAGGATCCAACAAGGGATCTGATCAGCGTGAAAATGATAAATGACAAACAATACTGCAAGGCTGATCGTACTACATAAAAAGTAAACTTTGTGAGACACCGACACGACTAGAACATGGTTGTGTCCATGCGCTTAAATGTTCGGAATGGCCGTGCCATTCACATTTAGGACAATTCGCTTTGTGAGACATCATCGTGACACTTTGGTCTTCTTGTCCCCCGAAACACGTGATGTGGCAGTGCGTGATTCGGGGGACAAGTGAGTTCAAAGTACGGAACTTGATATAGTGTACATTGGGCAATCTATTTGCGTTGGCTCTTTCGCTGGCGTTATTTAGATTTGCTACACCGTGCTGACGAGTTCCAAAAAGAACGAAACAGCTGTCCACGGTTGCAATCCCACTATGTCGGTTCTAGTCGTGTTGGTGTCTCACAAAGTTTACTTTTTATGTAGTACGATCAGCCTTGCAGTATTGTTTGTCATTTATCATTTTCACGCTGATCAGATCCCTTGTTGGATCCTACATTAGCAGCATTTTCGTTTGCGGTCCCTTGCTTTAAAGTTGTGATTCTTTGTTCCCCCTGACATGCAATGCTATATAAGGGAGTTTAAGAAAACCACAACGGCAACGGCAACGGGAACGTCGCTAAACAAAAGGTTTAATGAGTAGAACAATGGCTGTGCACGTGCGTTTTAATTCTTGGTACATTTCTTTGCCGTCCTCTGCAAAATAACAACGTGAAATGACCGAATTCTGCGTTGCCTGGAGAACGTGAACCACGACAGCTAACTTTTTAAATTTCTAATTCGAATTTATCGCTGTTTTCCAGATTTAGTTTTGAGATAGTTTTGACAGAGAGAAACAAACTAAATGACTTTAGAGTATCGCAAGATTCGTAGCTAAAATACAAATTCATTTTTTAATCGACGTTGTCCTCGGCGTCGCCGTCGTAGTTTCTTAAACTCCCTAATTATAACCATGGAACGGCCGTGTCAATTCTTCAGGGACAACACGATAATTTTGACCGCCGTAACTAATAGGTATTCTAGTTAACTAACATGAATCTAATCGCTTTTCCTTCTGCTGTTAGACTGTGGAGAGTGAAAGAAAGTGTCACCAAGTCGACTTCGATTGAATGTTCGTTATAAACATGTCAGCTTTCAATTCATTTAAAAAAAAAAACACTCTACCACGGGTTATTAAAATTAACCCAGTTGTATGATTTTAATGTAATATATATTATAAAATAACAACTGACTTACATACGGCTACCCCAGTCTATTCATTATCATACAGAGGCGAATTTTGTGAAGAGTAACTATAACGCTGGAACTGTAACAATTAGTAAAAGTGCTAGATTTAGAAGCTTTTCAATTTGGACATGTCATTTAAACGCCGCGTTTGTCGACAAATCTCTCAATAAATAATGCTAAGAGACCATGCAGTCATTATTTATCGGTGGTGGAGGGCCACTATATTTAGAAAAAGTTCGGCCAAGAAATAGTGGCCCTCCCCCACGAAGGGTTTACAAAAGTTCTGGCCCTCCCTTCATTGACGTCAAAAAAATTGTGACCCTCCCCAAGGACTAATATAGTATAAAATCGGTTTACAAAGAAATTCCAAGCGATTCCTTTAGTCAAAAACCAACAAAATCAGTAATTTAGGTATCGTCCTTTCCATGTCCTGCATGTTCTACCAGATTTGGTAGTACACAGGATGTCACTTATTTGTACATCTTCGCTGTAACTGTAATTGTCATTGCTGTCTCCATTGTCACCATCATCACCATCATCATCATCATCATCATCATCATCATCATCATGATCATCATCATTGCCATAATCATTGTCGTCGTCGCTGTCATTGTCACCTTCGCCGTCGTCTTCACCATTTTCACTTTGCTCTGTTGCATCTGATGTTTCATCCTCATCAATGTCGTCACCAATCTTCCCCAGCACTACATCTTCGTATTCTTCATCCGATTCGTAATCCTCGACATCATCTTTTTCATTGTTTGTTGCATCGGTGTTAAATAATGATCTCGCAATGTGGGCTGCAATAATATCTACCTTGTCTTGTTTCAAGGTGCTCCTAGAAAAGCTGATACCATGTTTGTCTATATACAGCAACTTGATAACACAAAAAACCATTCCACAGCTGATTACCTACTGAGGGAGAATCACACGTTGAAGCCCCATGATTCCAGCATTATATCAATGAACATAAATCGAATCGATGAGTTGGAAAAATCCGTAGAGGAAATTGAAAATAACGTGAAAGGTGATTTAATCTCAGCATTTCTGGCAAATGGAAAAATTAAAACCGGCCGAAGAACATCGAAAACGTTTGACGAGGAAGTAGTTTCTGAGATGCGTCAGTTAAAAACTGATCTAGCTAACACAAAACCAAAGCTTGGTGTCCTTGGAAGGAGAGCCTCGAATCTCTTCCAAGTCGATTTTCGGGCCTTTGAGAGAAATCCCGGCCCCAAAAAAAACAGAACAAGCACCGCGCAGCAAAACGAAAGGCAATTCGTGCATCTGAGAGGAAGTCGGAAGTTTTAAAAATGATCGCCCCTGGGTTAAAAGAAGACTCTCTGTGTGCGAACAGACACATAGAGAAAGACCTTGTCTTAAAATTGAACAAACGGGAAATAAAATGGGTGGAGTTATTGCTTTGCGACAATGATAAACCCCGATTAAGCGACGAGGCGAGGGACTACCTTTCAAGTATCTTATTATACCCCATTGACACCAAAGCTTAAACATGTTTAAATGTTGTTTAGTTGAACACGGTTTAAAATTGTTTTCTTCATGGAGGTTGCTGACTGATGTTTATCGACTTCATATTTGGCACAATGAAAGCACAAGTAAGGGCATGCTTGAACCCTATGTAAGATTTAGTCTGTCAGTTGTCTGTTGCTGATTTTCATTTTCTTAAACCTGGTTTAACTAAACATGTTTTGTTGGTGTGAATCAGGTATTAGTCAAGGATGGAAGTAATGCAGCAACTGGTTATTAAGGCGATGACGATGAAGACGATGATGATGATGATGATCTTGATGATGAAGCTGACGACCCATGTATACATGAAGAAGACGATTGCAGAATTACAGCAGTTACAGCACAAATCGAGGAGAGTTCGGACGATGATTACGGTTACGGTCCATATTGGGAATCCTCATGCGCCACGCAATGTCTGGACCATGTTTCAGACTGACTTGTAACAGAACAAAAAGTATTTTTGTATTTGTATGACAATTTTATCTTCCAAAAATATAATGTTTGTAGTCAAAAAAAAAAAAGAACGTTTATATGGGTGACAAATCGTTTTAGCTTCAGCTGACATCTCATCATGCTTTATTTTCAAATTTATATGAACTTCAAACAATAATATTTTTAAATATTTCGTTATTATTTTTAAAGCAGCTACGCCAGGAAGACCATGCCTTTCCATGATATATGTAATTTTATTGAAAGTAAGGTAAAAGGTAAAGTCTGCATGCGAGCCTTGTGGCCCATCAGGCCGGAGCTTATCCCGGTTTCCATAGCATGAAGCGGCTAGGAGTATTTCTACTCCCCCCTAGGTGGGATGCTAGTCCATCACAGGGCTACCCCCAGCAGTAAATTTGCTGTTACCCATTTATGCACCTGGGTGGAGAGAGGCACTATGAGAGTAAAGTACCTTGCCCAAGAACACAACGCAGTGCCCCGGCCAGGGCTCGAACCCGGCCGGACCGCCCGATCCGGAGTCCAGCGCACTAACCATTAGGCCACCGCGCCTCCCATAGCTTTATTGAAAAGGTTCCATATTTTTCTATGCAACCGGTAGTAGTTACGAAATGAAGATAAATTTGAATTCAAAGACAAGTGGTAATATTTGTAACGCCAAAAAATCGTAACCCTTCCCTCAATGGCACATTTTTTTTTAAATGACCCTCCCCAAAGCGGAGCTTAAAAAGCAGTGACCCTCCCCCAAATAAAGGGGCCTTCCCCCCCCCCCCCATCCCCTCCCGCCCGATAAATAATGACTGGGCCCTAATAGGACTGAGTGGAGTCCAATTCGGTCTGTAATCATACGAGTGATAAACAAAATCGGACAACCGCGTAGGGGGAGTCCGATTTGTTTAATTAAAAGTATGATTATAGAAGTGGACGACACGAAATCCTATTATCAAGAAATCATAAGTAATACAAAATTCTAGGAATAATTTAGACAAAGCGGTTAGACAAAGCGAAGCGTTTTGGGGAATAATTATCACTTTGACAAAAAGTCATTTATATCAAAGCATGTGCTTTACCAAAACAAGGCCGTCCCTTAACACGAGCTGTCATGACCCAAGAAACATTCTTGTCTGGAATATTATCCATTGTGGTCTGAAATATTAAGAGCGTACTTGAGAATGCGGTTCAAGATGAATACAGCAATCAGGCCCATCGTGGCCAAGCCAATCAAATTACTTGATGAATAATGGAGAAGAGCGCAACTACAGAATGTCAAGTTACGTGAACAATAATAACGTGCCTAATTACTAATACCGTGTACATTGGACACAGAAATGGTAAAGCGAAAGCACAAAATAAACATGATCAAAGCCGTAATAAACACCACATCTAACCGTGTCTGAACAATGCAACAAGCCTAAGAAATTGCCCCAATAACACTTGAGCAAAGTACAAAGCTGTTTAAACAAATAGAACGGGCCCCCATCTTATTTTTTTCGGAAATAGCGCATTTTCTTTAAAGTGCCGGAATTATCTTCGCAGAATTCAACATATATAGTCAAGCTGGCCCCCTCCTTAGCTGAAGGTCTGGATCCGCCACTGAATGCATGTTAGAAACAAAAACGTACTCCTGTTTACAACAAATAACCATAACAATGAGCTGAAAAAGCCCGCATGACTGCACCTCGAAAACTAGGAAAATACTTATAATGCCCAGGTTGTTTAAATGAACACCATCCGAGCCAGAAAACGGTATTTGCAACGCCCAAATCCTCTATAACGCCAGTATATTACATAAGGAATTGGTTCTAAAACCAGCCTAAGATATTTTGTGAACAAATTGACCTCTTAAATCAAGGTGCATCCTGCCTATAAAGAGTTTAGCAACACAAGCAACCTTAACGTCGCATGACTGATAAAGCAATCAAGACAGATCTTCGATTGCCCTGCCAGATTCAACGGCAGAAGTGGTGGTAAGATCATTCGATCCCAATTGCAAAACTACTACGTTGGAGTCGAACTTCTCGACTACATGAAGATCATGCTCCCTAATTTTCAGATCGAGGGGGGGGGGGGGGGCGGAAAGTGCCCGCGCTGACTTTGAACGTTTATAACTTTTTCAAGATTCAACCAAACGCTGCCAAACTTTACGAGTTTTTCTAAAATTGATCTGGGAATAAATTGGTAGGATAGGTTGTTGTGTCTGGAACTTGACGTTACCATGGCAACGTCATTTTGACAGACATTTTTTTCCAAATTTGTAATTTTTTGTGTTTCCATTAATAAAAATTAACTTTAATTCAACTATTTTCACCTCTTTTAGGTTTTTTGCACTGTTTTATATATTTTGAGTATTTTTCAGTAATTTTGGTCGGTTTTCTGATGTTTTGGAAAAATTTTGAAATCCAAGATGGCGGGTCCAAAATTGTCACGTGATGTGACGTGACGTATATAAAAAGATAGATTTTTGGACATACTATATATCCTGTAAGTTTTATTGCGATTGCTTAAATATTCTGGAAGTTACGGAGGGGGGGGGGGGGGGGGGGGGGGAATCCCCCTCCCCGGTCTGAAAAGATCCAAAAAAGCCCGGTATGAATAAGGTTAAGGTTTTTGTGATCTGCACTTAAAACCTATGAAGAAGAGAATCATGCAAACGGCGAATGAAAGTGACGAAATATTAAACCATGTATTGGCTGCAATAAGGGAAAGAGAACAAGGTATTTAAACATGGCACTTGCCTGAAAAATTGGATTGCACTCGAGAGTGGAAGAATTTTCTCGTGATCTTCCTGACTGATGGCAAGGGAGAGAAGAAAGAATTAGCTCGAGTAATAAACCCTAAATAGCTTTGGGAGGCGCGATGACCTAATAGTTAGTGCGCTGGACTCCGGATCGAACGGTCCGGGTTGGAGCCCTGGCCGGGGCACTGCGTTGTGTTCTTAGCCAAGACACTTTACTCTCATAGTGCCTCTCTCAACCCAGGTGTATAAATGGGTACCGGCGAATTTACTGCTGAGGGTAACCCTGCGATGGACTAGCATCCCATCCACAGCAGAGTACATATACGTGGAGTCGCTTCATGCTACAGAAACCAAGATAATCTCTGGTCAAATAGAATATTTTGGTGTTATCCACTCTTCATCTTGTTACCACTATACGGTGCTACACCGCCATAAAAAATTTGGATATAAACCCTAGTTTCTGAATAAGAAAATACGTGAATAAATCTTACGTTTGAACCGGCAAATCGACGTCCTTTCCGAATGAAAGCGCCAATGCAGCGAATGCTACCCCTAAAAAAGGATGGGTGTGTCTTAGATTGAGAAGATTTTATATTATACTATTTTATGTTAAACACAACACAAGAACAAATAAATTAACTAGGGCAATTTCAACGTTTTTTAATATATCCAATATTAACAATAATTTATTAGTGTAAAGATTCCATTTTACAGCTTTGACTATACAATATATGCGCCTTATTTTTGACTTAGCTCCAGTGTTAAAGGAAATAAACAAAACAAATTTGCCAGAGATGAATAAATCATCGCTTTGTTTTATTCCCAAATCACCCGACGCCAAGGATTCAAACAACACTTTTCAATAATATATCTAATTAAAAACAAAAGATGTCTCACACAATGATTATGGGGAAACTTATAGCTAAGCTAATGACGCCATACTGGAGCGAATAAAAGTGACTTTTGAATCAGTGTATCAAAAATCACAATGGGGTAGAAACGAGCTGAGACCCACTAATTAGTTTGATTAATCAAAACGCTGTAAAAATATGAGACACTGGATTTTAACAGTTGTTTTATTTCATAATTTACAGCAATTCCTGAATCAAATGTGTCTTATAACATCAAGTTTGTAGTAAGAACACCTTCAAGATTTGATCATTATATATCAAAGATGTGTTGATAACATCGAAATTGCAAATTTACATACAGTTTATGCGCTGTTTTATCGTGTAATTTACAGCTACTCTTAAATCAAATATGTCTTATAGCATTAAACATCAAGTAAAACACCTATCAAGACGTGTTATAAAATCGAGATTGCAATTTAACATACAGTATATTAAGAAATAATTACAATTAATCAAAGATGTCCAGTGATTTTACAAAACTGTTAATCTATTAGATGATGACGTTCTTATTATATAAAGTCACCAATTCTCATTTTTTTGTTTTTGTATTGTTGTGTTTCTTTTTTTCAAATTCAGTTTTAATTTGTGGCAGTTCAATGTATCGTTATTATGCCTACTAAAAGAACTGCAAGTCAACCCAGAACCTCTGTTCTGAATCTCCGTAACTCGAGTTCAACTTCTCGCCTTCATCGCCCGCCCTCATTTCACAATGCGACGCTTACGGCCTTCAAAGCTTCGTCTACGCCATTCAAATAGCCAACTGGTCAGCCTCCTGCCAGTTGGAAATCTTGTCTGTGTACGTTGAGTTTATTTGAAATATTAGTTTTATATATTAAAATAAAAAACTACCGGGTACAATACAACAAAAGTAATTGTAATTTACTAATAAAATGTTATTCTTCCAAAGATATTGGAAGCTAGCATTTATAGCACAAACATTGAATTGAAATTAACTCAGTCTCACTTTTTTTTCAAGTTCTTCTCAATCTAACAATAAAGCATTGTTATCATCTCTGCAATCTGAGAGAGACAACATCCCTGAAAGCACACCCTTCTTTGTAACTAAAAAAAGGCTCTTATTTGTGTGCATCAATCACAATAAATGATACAAAAAAAAGGATTTTGAGCACTGCAGAATCTTACTAAGAAAACCATGGCCAAGGCCTGTTGTATTCGGATATGCGAAATTAACCCTCAGACGTACAAGCTAGCTTATACCCCCCCCCCCCCCCCCCCAACGTGGTGCGTATTTCACTAGTTTCTTAAAAAGTCAGAAAATATAACGGAAATAAATACAAAATCAAGCCAAAACGCTACTGAAATGTTAAATCGTATATTTTTGCGATTTTTCTAAGGAAAACAGGGAAAAGACAAAGAGTCGATAGTTCGCCAAACCTCCATGTAATTATGCGGTTTCCATGACAACGTAAAACCAGATTCATGTAGTTGACAAATAGACATTTCCGTGATGGATCGATGAATGAGCAACTAGTTTCATTAACATAGAGTAATTATCCTCTCTTTAAAATTACGAGAAAACCTCTGACGTTTAAGTAAAACTAGTTCTTGGCACCTTCTTCCTTGTTAAAGCTTACTTATGGTGAGGAACCTGTAGCTCTTGGAAAATGATGCAACTGATCCAGTCTCACTTGATGGATTGGAGCATCTACATTTACTCTTTGGCAAGGAATTGCACAGCATTGAAACATCTGCAGGAGGGCATTCTTAAATTCTGAGATTCTAAAAGGATAAATTATGACATTCACAAGAGAATTACTGAATTGTAAAAACTTGATGATATTAACGGTTAGGAAAATGTGAGGGAAATACCCAATTACATTATAAGGCAACAACAGACTTATAATTTGGAAAGGAAGCCAGGTTAAGAGAGAAGCTCCAGTTATCATAAACAGCGTCTTTGCTAATTTAGCTTCTCTTGCTATTTGAAACTGATTACCGTGCATTGGTGATTTTTGTTTCTTCCAAATAACACAATACGCGATACACATCACTAGTAGAGGCGTGTTCCGAAACGGAATGAGGGAGTATATGAAGCTCTGATATGTTATGACATTAAAGAGGCGCATCACTCTCAAAGAAGTGGTTGTTCCCGCCAGGATCCATGGAATGACAATAGCAAACACGTAAACACGAAAGTTCAAAGTTCTATGACGAAGAGGCCAACCAATGGCGTACATTCTCTCCAAGGAAATAACGGAAAGCGTGTAGATAGACGTTAAACCTGTAAGAATGTCAGTAGATTGGTACACGGTCGACACGAGGTAATAAGTACCATAAGTACCTAAGTACCGTAACGTATTCATGGCTATGTAAAGGGGAATAGTCAGCAACCCAACCAGTAGATCAGCAACAGCCAAGCTAATCAGCAGAAAATGAGCGCGTTTACGAAGTCTTCTTTTGTCAAATACTAGGATGGTAAGAACATTTCCAACAACGATCAGTGTCGCTAACAGTCCAAAACTCAGACTCCACACGATGTTCCATGAGTTGAAATCCATGACGGAAAGTTTGCAATATTGGATATTAAACTTCCTGTCAAGAAAGGAAAGCAAGTCTCTAATTATAACAACTATTTATTCAGTGGTATATCAAGTGGTAGCAAATCGATAAAAATGATATCACACGGCGACATAACGTTTTAATTTATCGATTTTCTAACACTAGGTATACCACTAAATTCTATATAATAAAACGAAAATTGTGTGGTCGCTTAGAGATACGCTGTGCTCGCTAATGAAATATTTTTCAACAGTCGACTCGAAGAGAAATTTTGTATTTCCGCGCGGCCATGAAGAAAAATGAAGAAAAATAAAACAAAAGTGGCTGCTATTAACAGCACAAGCGACTGAAGGTTCCGACACAAAACAATAATTGAAATATTTTTGACAGAAGTAAGCACCTTCTATACTCAACACTTGCCCAACATCCTTTTCTCGAATTATGGTGGTCAAAGTTGAAAGTTTAAATTACGTTTCCAATATTCATTATTGTCTGGCGTAATGCATGGTAAGTCTGATTAATAATAAGATTGCGCAGAATAAATAATACGTTTTGTAATTTCTTTGAGCGGAGAGAAAATACAAATATCGTCAGAAGAAAAAACCTTTTTTTTGGTCGATTTGCTTGTAGAATGCGCGCAGAGGGTTTTTTTTTTGTTCCTGAAATCCTTTGCCTCTTATTCGACCGCAATTCAAATTCGTTTTTTTCTTGGGTAGCAGGCTGGAAAAAAAGAAGCACCTGCTCACAGTCTAATTTGCTCGGCCAACGGCTTTTTTAATCATCGACATCAATTTATAAAACTCAATTGATTGAGACGTTTGGTTCAGCATTGTCACTGGTTATGTAAATCAATATTTATACGGGAGGATCCAATTTAGAATAGCAGTCCTGATCCAACTTTGACAGTTGAACAGGTCAGTCCACAACACTGTGTACTTCATGTTCTACTCTTCGCATTAAGTCAGTTTAGTTGCGTTGAATAAAAATTGGAAGAAGGGAAGTATATACTACTTTTCTTGCTACACACTTCAAATTCACACGGCAAAGAGAAATATGCACGTATCAGGATTTGATTTGTTATACGTATTATTTACAAACTTGTACCTTATTGCCCGTTGAAGATAAAGCAGAGCTATATGATAAATTGGCAGGTGTTTGTTGCAAGTTCCTTTATTTCTTAGTACGTCGTTCTCCAATTAAATACTTGAAAAAACAGAGAATTCTTTCTATTTACCGTTGAAAATAAAGAATTAAAATTTACTGCCGTTTCTTGGGATTTGAGTGAAACGTCCAAGATGATGTTTCTTGATTAGTTTGCTCAGATGTAAAATAACATCGCGGTCTTACTGTTTTTCCTCCTCCTTTGCAGCTTTTTGAAACATAACTCTTGATTAAGTATAAGCTACTATAGGTCTGCGCGGTAAATAATTACCTCGCCAACTTAGAAGCGATGCAGATCTATATATTTTAATTTACTATTCGACACTCCTATATGCCTATATACCTTGTAATAAGCTTTTTGTGACAGCTTTAAAGTCTGTTTGATGAAGCATAAACATAAATGTCTAGGCAGGTTCATAAATGTCTAGGCAAGGAAATTAAAACAACAATGAAATAAAAAAAAATGGAAGAATTTTCACAATTTATATCGTTAACATTTATATTCCAAACGGTCGTCTTTTATAAAAAAAAAAGAAATAAAGATAGAAAATCTCTCACTTTATTATTCCACTATTGCGCCATTTTACCATATTAGGGCAAAAGAACGCGCAAAATATGCCACGTTATTACACTGTAGAACAGGGCAGAAATACGGACTGAAAGCGAAGAGAGAAAATGGCCGAACCAAACTTTAATTTTTAGTGAAATAATAAATCCTTAACATATAATACGCGCGGACATTTTGCTAATTGCTTGTATTTTACCTCGCCCCTTCGGGGCTCGGAAAAATACTACGCAACTCGCAAAATATCCGCGCGTATTATATGTTAAACCATCGAATAAGGTGTCTTTATTTAAGTCATGTCGATGTCTTTAGCGCTGCTGTGCTAATTGGGGACACTGCAAATAAACAAACTAATATTGTAAATGGAACAGAAACTTAAACTCCCAACTGCAAATGGCAATGAATTCGGGGCCATCGAACATAAATCCCTCCAGTGGCAAGGAAAAGGATCATTTGAGCCCATGACCTTCGGATTTCAAGTCCGGCGCCCAAACCACTAGGCCACGCTGCCTTTTTTTTATTCCATTACCTTGCCTGACAACAAGAAACTCCTTTAATATTTCCATACATTAAATAGAAGAAACACGGATTAACGTGTTTTAACACGTGTTGAATAATGCCGTAAAAAACGACTATTAAAATAGTTTTTGATAGATATTGAAAGTTCATGGCGCGACTTTGTTTACGTGATGAGAATTAATGACAACCAATTTCGGGTTAAAATCAGCTCATCTCTCAGATAGACTTCGACCACGGAAACCGAATATTCATATTTTTCAAAATTAAAAGTAACTTTTCGAAATTAAAAGACTTTTGGCGCAGCTTCTTCCACGTAATGCTTGGTTTTTCCAGGCGGGCTTCATCAAATGTTGTAGCAGCCTTAGATGACAGAAATGCACAGATGCGTCTACGGAAAAAAAGTCTAACAAGCTATTTAGTAGTACTTCAGGCCAGAAAAGAAAATACGTATCAATGAAAATCCACAGTATAATTTGACAAATTAATATTTGGGGAAACAACATTTTGAAAGTTTCTCATCGGAAGCTGCAAGGCATATCGCGGCAATTAAATTTTAGGATTTTCGATCTTTTAAAACAGAAAAAAAAATAATTTAAGAGAATTTTAATTTCAACGATACTTTAACCTACAGGCTTGTCAAAGGACAAAGACCGGTTAGTTCAGTTGGTAGAGGGCCGGACTACCCGTGCGGAAGTTCCTTGTGTTGTGGTCTGGCCTTTCCCTTTGTGTAAAGGTTGGGGAGAGAAATGCTCGGAGATATAAACTATAATCAAGCTACACTACTATCCGGGGATAAATAAAGAATTCAGTTCGGTTCAGAGAATTATGTAGTAAACCGACTTAACTTACCTATTTGTAGGAAAGGCTTTTAAAGTTTAACTCATCATACAAGAGAGAACTAGCTGTTTACCGAGCGCAATAAGCTGCTTAAATAATATTTAGTGCATGTATTAAACAAATATGGTTCGACAATGTGTCAGCAAAATTGGCGTCTTTACTCAGTTAAATTTAGATAACTTTTATCGACGCTATACTTTCATTCAGGCTAGCTCGTAAATGCTTTATTTTATTTTCCGTAAACCGACAATCATAATAAAATTCCATCATCCGCTATTATCCTTGATAATTTTTGAAGGAATCCATATTCAAAATACGGAGAACTAAACCTTTGCAATATAACACCCCGTGAAAAAAATGCCAATGAATTTATTTATGAGCAAGGGTCCTGCGCGACCTTAAGCTGACATGTAAACACGTTTTTTTCTGTTTCAAAGCATACTGCCTGCCTCCATCTAAATTAGGTTTAATTTCCTGTTCTCCTGGTCCATTAGTGCTTTTTTTGTGTCTACGTTTATGAGTGAAAAAAACACCTCATGAGAAACGCCACTGCTGCAAACACAGTGCTTCAAATGATCAATGCCGCTATTTGAAAGTAGACTTAAAACTGGAAAAGCAAAAAGAAAAACATTTCCCTATTTAATTTAATGCCCGCCAGACACCAGCCATCGACAAATTTTCCCTAATATATGTTGTGCACGCGTAGGTTCTGAATAATTTAGGTCTGACGTATTTATAAATTATACATAATTGAAATTAATTGCTGATTCAG
This sequence comes from Meandrina meandrites, assembly GCA_963693305.1. NCBI lineage: Eukaryota > Metazoa > Cnidaria > Anthozoa > Scleractinia > Meandrinidae > Meandrina > Meandrina meandrites. Next base: position 63,507,243 of record OY855903.1, read on the forward strand.
GTTTTTTATAAACACAACGCTCCCAGGCATTCTGGCAGAATAAAAGGTTTATGTTTAATATTGAATACGCAATCATAGCGGCCGTGGACCTGTAAAGTGCAATCATAGCCATCGACTCATTGAACTAAATGCTTTTATCTTTTGTATTTTGCGAACTTAGATTAGACGCTCGCGGTCAGGTTTTGAGCTTTGGCTGGAGTATAATGAGTTCTGAGTGTTCTTTGGCTACGACGAATTATCCCATCCAGGGTGAGTGAAAATACTCCAAGCCGAGTTCTTCCTCCGTGAAACCAGACTAAGTTTCGTTCTTAATGACATTTTGGTCATATGTAGACTTATCTATCTTTTACCTAGTTTATAGAGCAATACCGCTTTAATGAATTTGGATATAAAGAACAACAATTAAATCCCCTTGAATTTTAAAGAACAAAACTTCCGAATATGGAATCTTAAAACTGAAATCTTAATTCGTAAATTGAAATCAACGGTAATGTGTTACTGGCAATTTAAACAGGAGAACAAGGGGACAGAGGTAAAATATCCTGAAAACAAGGGAACATGAAACAGTTTTAGGGATAACGGGAACGAAATGATCAGAAAGGGAGCCAACATTATTGAAAGGTCAGGCCCGTAGGGAGGGCGGGGGGAGGGGGGTGCGATGGGTGCGTCCGCACCCTCCCCCCTCCCCCCACGAGCCTTGGAAGTCTGCTTACTGTGAAAAAAAAAATACCAACATAAATATGGTATTTCTGTGCTTCGATTATTTACATTCAATATGGTCCTTTGGGTTGGAAGGTCCACCATTTGCAGATATTCTATGCTATATTTTGGACCAAATTGTGTGATTCTAAGTTAATTTCAATGATACATTCTACTTAATGTCCTTCACTTTTACCTGCCTTGTTTCCTACCAAACTGTCTTCAGAACGCACGAACATTTCCTGGGGAGGATACCCCCACACCCCACTACGTTCTTGCGCCTGCGGCGCTCATGCCCCCCCCCCCCCCCCCCCCCCCCCATGCAAAATCCTGCCTAAGGGCCTGAAAGTAGTTGTCATATGAGTTATAAATTTACTCTGGCATGGGTAACTAGATACTAAAAAAAGCAAAATTGGCGAGAGGAAGGAACATAGTCGGGGTCAGGTCAAATCACAATAACCTACTGCGGCAATTTATCGTAAGGAGAAGGAGAATGCAACAAGTTATCCGATTTGATTAAACGGATAAAGGGAGGAATTGGAATCGCTGTTCCTTACAGGCAGGTAAAACGTCTGCGAGAAAGCGATTGTTATCTCTAACATGTTTCTTTTCTTCTTGAAAGGATTTGTGAACTACATGCATTACAAGGAAGCCATTGCATTCTGTTATGGATTTTAACGCATGGAACATCGTCTGGAGTTTGTGTTTTGGATTGTTAGCGACATTGATCGTTGTTGGAAATATTCTTACCATCTTGATATTTCTCAAACAGAGACTTCGTAAACGCGCTCATTTTCTCTTAATTAGTTTGGCTGTTGCTGATCTACTGGTTGGATTGCTGAGTGTACCTCTTTTTATAGCAATTAATTCAAAACTTCGTGGAGTGAAACCAGCATTATGGCTGTATAAATATGCCGACATTTGTACCAGTCTGGCGTCTATCTACACACTTGCTGTCATTTCCCTGGAGAGAGTGTGCGCCATTTCATGGCCTGTTCGGTATCGATTTCTCAGCTTTCGTGTCTATATGATTGCCATTATCACACAATGGTTCCTGGCAGCTGCAGTCACATCAGCACAAATATCGGGTGACTTCAACATCATACCAAGTGTCCACCTATGTGTCTCCGTTTTGTCTCTGGCCACGCCTTTACTTGTGATGTGCATTGCGTATTTTGTTGTTTGGAGGAAACACAAATCCCGGATTGGAAATCGTCATGCGGAGAGAGAAGCAAAATTGGCAAAGACTCTGTTTTTGATTGCAGGAGCTTCTCTTTTGGCCTGGCTCCCATTCCAAGTGCTATTTCTAGTTGTACGTTTAATGCCGGCTCTGAGATTGCCTTATGCAATGGCTTATGCTTTCAAGTTTTTACAATTTAGCAATTCGCTTGTAAACGTAATAATCTACCCATTAAGGATCTCTGAATTTAAGGATGTTCTCCTACAAATACTTCATAGTTGTGTAATTTTCTTTCAAAGATGTAAAGAAGAAGTTCCACTAACGGAGCCTGTGGCAATTATCAACTTGGTAAGGATTACAGATTCCTAACTATATATAATTTATTAACCAATGGCGAGGGCCAAACCTGGAAAATATTGGCACGAAGTCTTGACGGTCTGTACAGTAAAAAAAGGGCCGATATTCTCCCAGCACGGTCTCGTTAAAAATTATACGACTGAAAAACAATATTTTTATCGATATGTAACCGGAAAGCGGGAAAAGATAAAAAGAGCCAGATTCTGACCAAGGACCCACCTGGTGTTTCTGTCGGAAAAAAATTCCCAAACGTTGTTGTACAAACCAATAAAAAGTACAAGAGAGTTTTTCATGAGGGTCTCAATAGGGTTAAGCGTCAACCGTCAAGAAAGGGTAATTTTTACCGTCCAACCGTCAAAAAGCAGTTATCAGTTAGCCGTCAAAACGATTTCAAGGTCTTTCAAATCTCGTGATTTCAGCTGCTTATCTTGAACTTTACCAGGCAATGTTCCAAAAAAATACTTACTTTATGGGCTTTTTATCTGAAACATTTTCCGGTGGCAAAATATTATTATTTTATTAATGATTAACTGCACTGATAAAATAACTGTTATAAGTCTTGGATTACGTTTTTAAAATTTCACTTGATTTCTTCACTGAAAGACCAAAACAACTTCCAGAACACAAAGGTAAATATCCAAAAACTTCAACTCACGGAAGAAATTTCCTTCAGATAACCGTCAACCGTCAAATGCCCTAAAATTTAACCGTCAGCCGTCAAAATCGATAAAATTTAACCGTCAAAGCATCCACCCCATTGAGAACCTCTTACATGCGATTCAAGTTTATGTTTTTACGTTAGTAAGCCAAACGTTCGCGGGTTCGCGCGGGATCATTCGGGACAGTACCCGCTCCAATACTTAGAGAACCTTGGACCGGCAATGGAGCAATCTGATTGGTCGATTTTAGTTATTGGCCACCTAACTACCCTAGTCGTGTAAATACACCTTATTCGATGGTTTAACATGATATTTTGCGCGTTCTTTCGCCCTAATATGGTAAAATGGCGCAATAGTGGAATAATAATGGCAGTTATTTCACTTCCTTGAATGAGACGTATTTAGCGATTATCCCGTGAAATCACACGGAGTATCGTCTGATATATTGTGCAAGACTGAGCATGATAACTGTTTTATTATTCAACAAAAATTTTTAAAAAAGTGTGGTTAAGCTGCACTTTGCAGGACTTGGCAAACTTTGCATATCGCAGAATAGTTGTTATATGCTGTTGATAGATAACAAGAACTTTGTAAACTGTGGGCATCGTGACAATGTTTTGAATAATAAAAGCAGCTATAACGAATCTGTGTACACAATGTATACGTATACTGGAATGTATACTAACATATAAGGATATCGATGTAGAAGGACATCAATTATCGTATCATCTTTAAAATTCTATTTAACACGTTGAAGACTTAACAATCTTGCGCCTTCCTCAAACTCGTTCCCAGTCGCTTCTGAGACGGATTTATCTGGCTTTTTTTAGATAAAATCACTGATCCACAAGCACACTTCTTGGTCGCAAGATATCTGAACAGCCAATTGCAAAACGTCGCATGTAGCCGTTCTAGAGAAATTATAGTTACTATAATTGTTCTTCTTGCCAAAGAAGAAACGGGAGAAAAAAAGTCAAGCGAAAGTAATAGAATATTAACCCATTTTTCTGGATTCGATGTATAAATATAAATATAACCTCAATATAACATAGCCGTCCTCACTTGGTATACCATCCAATACGGTAAATATGTCAAATAAAACTACCTAAGCTCTCTACTTTTTGAAGCTGCAAAAATTTCTTTTGCACGTTTCTCGTTGCGAGAAACAAACTATTGTGCGACGTCAGCTATACAAACACTGTCTGTTGAGGCCCCATAGATCTCTGTTCTCTGCTTGCGGTCATTCAACGCAGCTAGGCTGCTATAGCCTGTTCGAGGCTCTCGGTCAGTAGGGCGAAAAGCAGGCAAGGAGGGGAGGGGCTGGTAGGGCTATAGAAACTAAAGAAGGCTTTGTTATTTCAAAAGACTTAAATTTTTTAGAGAAAGTAAACCTAAGAAATTTTTGGGTTGCCACTGCTATATCGCTTAAAGTATTTCGTATCAGGTTGCAGTAAAAAAAATTATTGTTGAAATTGCAGTGTTTAATTTTTCCAGAGAGTTTAATTTTGTCAGGAATAGATCAATCATAACCTAGAATATTAGAATACTAATTATGCAGATAAAGGCCCTCGCATTTATCTGTATAAATCCCTGAAACGAGGGATTTATACAGATAAATCCCTCATTAATATTCATAAAATCATTCATCAGCCCCGCTCTTCCCTGCTACATTATCAAGCCCTCCCCGGACTTTCAGTAAGTTAATATTCAACATTGTTGTAAGTTAAATAAAGGTTGTTGAATAACAAAAGAAAATGTGTCAATCATGAAATAAAAAGCAGATAAAGCCTCGCTTAACTTCTTATTCAAACTTGTGAATTTTCCAACCGACGCTTAGAACATCAAACGTCGCTTATCCTGCGCACATTCCAACCGATGCTTTGAACATGGAACCTTGCTTAACTTTTTATTTATACTTGTGAACAACGAGCCGACCTTGAACATGAAACCTCGCCTTACTTTAAATGCGAACCGACGCTTTGAACATCAAACCTCGCATTACTTTTATTCAAACTTGTTAGTCTTAGTCTGTCTGTGATTTCCCAAGTAGGCCCCCGTTAGGAACAAAAATATCATCATTAGCAATGTGCCGACTGGATCTGTTTTTACCCGAGTGTAATTTAGCGACACCGAACAGGAAAATCGGATGGACAACAACAGCTTCATTGTGTTAGAAAATTCAAACCATAACAATAGGCTAAGTTTGATATGCAAAACTCTATAATTAACAAAGGTTAACTGCTCGCTAGCCAATAACAAATGGAAAGGATTCTGTCAATCGCGTGAGTTATCGAAACTAATCGCGAGTGAGGGTAGGGGACTTAAAGTGCCTACTCTAATCAATGGAACATTTTGACCTCGAAAACGAGATCCGTTATTTAAAGACATTATGTATTCTTTCATGGGCAGATAAATTACTAAACAAAACTTTTCTATTCGTTTATATTTTTGTATTAGCGCTTTCTTACTGTCCAGGTGCATTTTTTATGACGTCCGTGGCCCTCTGTTCTTGACTCATGATTTGTGTACACTCGTAGTAGCTTTCTTGGCGCTTTGGCCGAGTAGAAGCATTGATTGAGTCACAGGAAGGGGAAAATACCTCGAGTGATTTAAGGGCCTGAAACGCTATAGGCCGCCATCTTGAAAAACTCGAGCGAATTTAGGATCGGCTCGGCCCCAGTCCACCTGCTTAATAAAGATAAACTAAGTAAATTAAAAATAAAACTGATGCTTGGCATTTGGTAATTATCAATATGGAGACATGATATGTCCCATGGTCAGCTAATCAAACACTCGCAGACACTTGTCTCCTGGATATCTAGTTTAATTTAAAGTGATCGCAGGCAATCTTAGCTTCACAAGTTGGAAAGCTCCTAAGAAGGCAAAATAATACTGCGAGTATTTCGATAAATTGCAGATCTACTGACGATCAGGAGAGTGACAGCACACCTTTTTGTGCGAAAAGATCTTAATGGATAGCTTTATAAAAAAAGAAGTGTAAGTACTGATATTCGAGACTTTATATTTATAGTTTTTACGAACAAACCATCGTAATTTTATAGTTCGTCCGCTATTCCTTTCATTTCTTTTATTCATTCTTTTATGTATCAATCAAAAAGTGAAATTTATAAGACGTACTTCTATATTGTATTCAGAATGGCATTAGAAGGCGATGCTCTTGCCCGCATGATCAGTCTGAAACAAAACAAACTTTGAACCGGAAAATATATTAAGAAGTTTAATAATTGGGAAGCACCTTTACAAGAAATTTGTAGCACGTAACAGCTCTACCGACTGATGTTTATATTTAATTCTCCAAAGAGTTTTTTCTGGAAATAGCTTGGGCACAGTTTGAGTTAAAAGAAATTTTCTTAGTAATATGTATTTAAATAAGGTTTAGACGACCTGCCTGTTTCAAACTAATCTGCTGACGATTTAGTCTTTATTTATGGGGGAAGCTAACAATTAAAAAGACCTTCAGGTTTTACACGCATACAAATAACATCGCTACTGTCCAAAATATATTGCTTTCTAAATCAGAGGATTTCTATGAACACGAGTAAGCTGTTTTATACATAAAATGCGCTTTTGCTTCTCGTTTTCAATAACATGCTAACAGCAGATGTTTTCACCTTGATTCATGTCAAGTTTTGTTGACATTGAAATAGACATTTGCCACACTAATATAAAAGCTGTCACAGAAAACTAATCCGAGGTTGATTAATACCCTGTCTGTCTCATTAATTCAAAATACAGTTCTAAAACGTAATGCACCATTGCTACTAATGAAAAATTAAAAATGAAATTTCTGTTTCTCGTCTAGTTGGCCAATTGTTAAATAGGAGTTTTATTAAAAGGAAGCAAAGAAAAGGGAAAATAATTGCTCCGTTTTATAGCTTTGTCTAACAGTTAAACAAGCCTAGCTTGAGTAGGGCAGAGTGGCTTTATATGGCTAACGTATAGGGAGATGTGGATACATGGAATTTAAACTTTTTTTGACCTAATAACCTCAGAAAATTTAAGCAATTTACTTATATTTGCGGTTCGTGCAGAAAATGTCTAGCAGGCCTTAATTTAAAGTTGACATATTGTCAAACTGTAAACATTAAACGAAACCGAATAATAATTCTTGTAACAGTTCTTTGTTTTAAAATAAACATTTTTCTTCCAGTACTAAGAGTATTAACTGACCACAAAGCTTGAAGCTGCACAATTTGCCGAAAAGGTTAGTAACGTAATAGCAAATGATTTACCTTTTCTACATACAGTTGAATGATATTTAATATGCCGCATGATCTACATTACTTCTACACTGAATTTTTTTTATGTTTTACTTTCAAAATCTGTCTCCGCTTGCTTGTTTTAATCTACTCAAGTTTATAACTTTCCAAAAAAAATTACACTAGTTACTAAAAACCTTGTAAGACCATTTTTTTAGAGTAACTTAATAAAATGCGACTTTTAAAAAAGGCGTTTTAAATAAACAGCTGACTCGCTTTACTTCTATTAATTTTCAATCGAGGCTTGTAAAATATTCAGAATAAAATAGATCGCAATTTTTAACATCGAAACTAGCTTTATGTTTGCAATTTATATCATGCACAGATGCAGTTAACATTTTTTCAGACATACTTTCTCTTCCTTCTAAATCTCCTCTAGTCGTCTACCAGGCTGGTCATTTTATCTTTCTTTGGCAAATTTAAAAAAAAATGTTCATGCTATTCTTTTCTTTGCAGTGTGAGTTTTCAAGATTATTCGCTTTTTGAAGGACTCCCTATTGACAAGGCAAGTCAAAAAATCTGAAACTTTTTTGGTGGTTTTCATCTGAGTTACTAAATGCTTAACTCACAGCTGTACTTTTATTTTGACATGTTCTAACTTTGAAAAATACATTAAGGCGGGAGTTCACCTGAAGCCCGTTTTTACACCGCTTAACTTGGGTTTAATACGAATATCTCGCTCCCGTCTCAAGCATTCCCAAAACCCTCCGCTCATCCCACAAAGCTATGTTTAGCGGTGTTTTGTAAATTTTTTGGTGATTTTTGGGGATGTTTGGGAAGAGATTGTTTTTCTCAAAGGATTAGTAAAATTTGGAGAAATAAGAAATATTAAAGATTTCATGTGATTTTAAAATTAGAATTTGAAGTTAAAAATTAGTAGATGGACACCCAAACAGTCCCCTGACAATTGCGTGGGGGTCAACTGTCTGGTGGTGTTTCAAAAATAATTTTCTTTCTTCTATCCCTTCTTGAAACCTCTTAAAATTTCACTCAAATTCACCTTTACCCCCACCTTAATCTGTATATACATTTTGGAATTGATCCATTGCTTCGTTTCGGAAATAATTCATTTTGAAATATATGATTTCCTCAGTGAGCTTGTGACTAAACTGTCACACAAACGGATGCAGATGCATTTTCAAATATTCATATCGGATTATAATTTCAAAAGAATAGTAAGTTAAAAAGTGAACGGCATTGACGCCTGAACAATTTTGTGACCGCCATATTTGTGTCCCAATGAAGAACTCCAGCTTGGCGACAGCGTACGAAACACTACAGTTTTCCCAAATATATTTTCCTAATCACTTAGATATCAAAAGTGCTACATGTAAAGCTATAATTTGGGTAAAACCTGTTATTTTTCTAAAAATATTCTTTAAAAAAATTGACACTGGCTTAATAAAAAGATTATATTGGCACGTTTCGGCTACCGCAATAGCCTTCTTCAGCAATATGTAAATTTAAAATCGGCGTCCCTGGTGTTATAGGAATAAAAATTAAAGAAAACAGAAAAGGTGATAATGAATGTGCTGAACTTTAAAAAGGGGGGCTGGAATTGTAAAACGCGAAAAAAAACAAAACAAAGGGACGCCGTTTTAAATCTATGTATTGCTGAACAATGCTATAGCAGCAGCCTAAACGTCCCAATATATAATCTTTAAAGCCAGTGTCAACTTTTTAAAGTATATTTTAATCACGCCTGGCTAGAAACCAAATATTTTTTTTAAAAATAAAAAAAAAACACAACACCAGAACAACACCAAAAAAAAAACAACACCAGAAAACTAACATATATAAAAACATTGGGATTTGTTGCATATATGTATATTAAACAACTGTTAGTTTTCTGGTGTTGTTTAATATACATATATGCAATCAATCAATCAATCAATCAATCAATCAATCAATCAATCAATCAATCAATCAGTCAACTATGTTTAAGGAGGGTAGCACATAACAGTCTCGCGACTGACAAACCTGTGGCCCTCGAATTCCCGATCGAATTGGAATTTGGAAGTGTTGGTTTTTGTGGAGGGAGGAAAACCGGAGAACCCGGAGAAAAACCCTCGGAGCAGGGACGAGAACCAACAACAAACTCAACCCACATATGACGCCGGCTGCGGGAATCGAACCCGGGCGACATTGGTGGGAAGCGAGCGCTCTCACCACTGCGTCATCCCTGCTCCCCTAAAATCCCTTTTTTGTTTTTGTTATCGTATTTCGTGTTTGTTTTCTGGTGAGATTACTGTTTGCCAACTTTTGTAACTTGGAATGGACACTGATTAACATCTGACTATATTTGAAGCATTGAGAGCTATTGAGATGGGGGTGTTTGTGGCGGTTTCTTGTATGAAATGCGTCAGACTTGCAGTAACTCGTTAAATGCACGTCTTTCTTTTCTAAAGTTGTACTTGCTTAGTTGTTATCGAAGCAGATGGTTGTGAGAATTGCTGAAATGGCACCGGAGAAACCCGGTTTCATTGCTGCAGCATTTACTACAGTGGGACCCCAATATATAACAAACTTATAACGAACTCCAGGTAACACGGACGTTATATTTCCAGCCCCACTAAAGCAACTCACAGAAAAAAATGTTTCGTATCATTAAAAAAAAAAAAAACTTTCGATTCTTTCTCCCAAAAAGTATCCAAAATGCCCCAAATGGAAATTGTTACGCTGTCAAATTTCAGCGTCAAGTTTAAAACCGGCTCAGAAATCGCGGTCTAAGCCGGGGTCAAGCCTACGTTTTCAATTATTTAAACTTTCTAACTATAACATTATTTTTTTATTCGCTTGATTGTTTAATCTTTTTCGGCTCTCAGGCGTTTGGGTCAGGGTATGCCGTTTATTTTGACTTCCATACGTTTCTTGCATGCTTATGTTGCAATTGTCTTCAAGTAATATTTGATTCCAATCATATCAAACCAAAATCATGATATATATTGCGTTTCTCTGTTACAGACAGATGATCCTTATTTTCAAAGGCTAAAGTCAAAAACAGGATTCAAGATGTTTTCGTTGCCTTGGTGCATTACCTGGCTTGTAGTGTTATTAACTTTATCTGTTGCTATAGTAACACTTAATATCGCCACAATAATTATTTTTATAAAAAGCCGTGACCTGCGCAAGCGCAGTACATACTTGCTGATAAACCTGGCTGTTGCAGATATGTTGGTTGGGGGATTTACGGCGACTGATCATTTTATTATACTTGGAGTACATTGTAACCTTTGTAAGGACATCGTACCAGAAAACTGGTTAAGTTACCTCATAATGAATGCACTCGGCATTTTATTTCCTGTTTCTTCTTTATTAACCATCACTGTGATTTCTGTAGAAAGGCTGCATGCTACGTTTTTGCCGTTCAGACATCGCATTATGAAAACGAGGGTTTACGGATTATTAACTGCTACCATTTGGGTGATGTCAATGCTTCTATCAGCTGGTTTATCGGTTATTGCACATTTTGAAGAAACCAAACAAAATTACTTTATCCTCTGGTGCTCATTTAATTCAACTTGTTTACTTGTCATTTGTTTTTCTTACGCGTCCATTGTTATTAAAGTTCGTTGTGGAGCGCAGCCTCGACACCATGGTCCTGCCAGTAGAGAAAGAAAACTGACCATGACATTGTTGATCGTGACATTCGTGTCCCTGCTGCTGTGGCTCCCGTTTGTTTTAACAAACTTTCTTTATCACACCGCTGATATCACCAGTTTTTTCTCCGGCATGGGTGTTTTACAAGCCTTGTGTGTTTTGTATTATGGCAATTCTCTTGTTAATACAATATTGTACACAATTAGAATGACAGAATTCAGAAGAGTCTTATTCGCATTTTTCAAAAGACCTCGGCTGCAGAGGCGAGTCGAAGTGTTCCCTCTTCATGTCATTTAAAACAAATTAAACACAGTTAAATAAACAAAAAAGTGAAGCCCGTTTTTAAATTAACTATCGCAGATTTAAATGTAAAAAAAGGATGAAGAGAGTGACTCCTTTAAAAGACCACAATAGGTAAATCATGTAACATGCCTTTTTATAACTGTTTTTAAACTGACTTTAAGGTGATATAAAACATAAAGATAGTTAATTATTTCTACGGAAAGAAAGTATTACGTCTATTAGGATTATACGTATAATTCTCCTTGTTCGCTTTAATGAGCAACAGAGGCAAGGATGTCTTAGCTAGAGTTTTTGTTTTTACTTTCAAAATTTGAACGATCTTAGAAGATTTTTTCCAACGTTAAGCCCAGCTTCAATCGATCTTTCAAAAGCCGATCAGCGTTTATTTTTTTACATTTAATTTACGTTTCTGTCATTTTAAATTTAAGCAAAAGCTCAAAATGTTGTCAAGATGCTGACGTCAATTCTGAAGTCAATTTTACTTGCTTAATCGGCGGTCCTGAGGCACGGTTGTAGGTTGACTAACATAACTTAGATCAAAATCCATTTTGAAATCAATTATTTTAACCGTGACATAATTCAATATTATACATTTTGGATTACTTTTAGCATTTGCAAATACAACATGAAAAAATTTTCACCCATTTTACTAACACAGTGACACGTCAGTAAATAATCCTTGCGATATGTTTTTGTATTTTTTGGTAAAACAATAGCGTACTTTTTTTTCTATATTGTAGAAGTAGCTAATGTTCAAGATATTGTTGGAGCCAAGTTAGAAATATAAGGCTATTGTATACCTGAGACTGTAAAATATGTAGAATGTTGAATAAATGTAAATATTGAGTAAATGTTGCAATTATTGTTTTAAGATGAACCAGTTTTAAGTCATCTCTTCCTGTAGCATTTTAATCAGCACAATCATCGTATAATTTTAAGACATATCAAGATATACAACATATTCATAAATGGCGGAACGTGCAGAAGAGGTTAGGTCGAGTACATGCGAGGCAAGCGAGGCTTCGCTTCGAACATAGTTAATCGATTAACTATGCTTCGAACGAAAACAACGCAAAGTATAAGGAATAGAAGTGGTATAAATGTTAAATCTTGAAATGTTTCGTCCTGTAGAAAGTGATTCTTGGCTGTTGATGACTGTTACTGTATGCCTTCAAAGAAAAAAAAAAGGAAAGTGTCATCGGAAAACGGCATCAATTTTCTCAGCCTCTTCACTATTTACTCGTGTACAGTGGTATCAGTCCACATTACTGAATATGGAAGAACCTGACAGAAAGACGGAGTATTTAAACAGACCGCTCACATAAGCTGTTTGTACAGGTTTATTCCATTGAACAGTAACCTTCACGAGTATCAAATCGCGGCCGCATTTGACAAGCCACGTGACCAGAACAGAAAAAAGAAACATTAAATGGCGTATAGATTTCTACAGTTAAAACCAGCGCACTAGATTAACAACTGAACGCCCACGTGCTAAGCGGTAATTGCACCCGTCAGATTATAAAAAAAAGGTTATGTTGAATCTGATTCATTAAAAAAAAAATCTAACTCTACTTTCTTTCCTCCGAGTTTTAGGGATTTCAAACTATAACGCGCGGTATGGGTCTGACCCTAGTTACACGGACCAAACTACAAAATACAAAATAACGTCTTCAGCAATCCTTTTCGAAAATTTAAGGTGGCTCTGAAACTGCTCCGCAGAAATTTTTTTAACTTTGCAAAAAGTTGCATCTTAATATGCCAATCATTATTCAATAATAAAAAATGGGGGTCACCGGACTCGTTTTTGAGTTATAAGCACTTAAAGGGAAAATTAAGGGTGTTTTCAACAGGTAAAACTGTTGCTATAGTAACCAGTGACGTCATGAAAATGACCACAACTTATTCAGCAATTATTGGACATTTGGTCGATATAATTATTGTTGCAGCAACTGATAAAGATTTGTAGTACTGACCCATCAAAGTTTAAGACCTGGAAAGCGCTGGAAACCGTTGCGAGCCTCCTTAAGGGAATGATAAACAACAAAAGGAAACATGCTCCAGTTTTCAACTGCGCAACATTACTATTATTTTGCTCAGGTTTCTATAGTTTCCAAGGATTTGTCTTCTTATGTCAAATTTCTTACGAAATCCAAACAGCATATCGACTTGGATAATTCGTGAATACTTTTAAAATACAAGTTAAACTATGTGAATTGTACTCAGCCTCATGCCATTGCATATACATTCTTATAAGTAAAGAATGCTAATGAAACAGCAAGAATCGAATAGTCTTAATGTTATGTAATCAGAAACCGGTTAGGCGAAAACTCAGAAAACCTCAAGCTTCAGACTCTCCCACGTTTCGAATATTCCATCCCTTCCCCTAAAATCTGTGACCCAGCGATTTATTCGCGTAGTAAGAGGCATTGGAAAATTGTGGAAACGGAAAATATCCCCTCATGGGCTGGTCTTGTAATCCGGAGGTCCCGGGTTCAAGCCTTCCACCCTGCCACTAGCTGGATTTGTTTCACGGTCGTCCCGAGTTCAAATCCTCGGTCACGCTTTGTATATAGCCAACTGGTCTGCCTCCAGCCAGTTGGGATTTTTAACCATGTTATGTTCATTTAAAGTTATTTGTTTCCTATGTTTCAGTGGCGTGCCTAAACTAGCTATCTCGAAGCTAAGTGCATGACCACTATAAACAACATTTACATTTGTTTTTTTTTACATTACAAGGGAGAGAGGGGAGGGGAGGGGAGGGTTGTGCCGTGAACTCAGCCGGAGACGCCGTGCTAGGGAAAAGTGACGGGGCTGGTCGTTGTATCTTTTTTTTGGCACCGTTGGAGTTATCTTGGTACCTTTTATGGTATCTGTCCGGACAAGATATCATATGAATTACTTGGCAGAAGTAGGTAGACGAAGTGATCATCTTAATCTTATTAAAATTATGAAAATATAGGCAGTTGTTTTGCTTTCGCAATTGACAACAATAAGGGGTAAAAGTGAGCAACGCCCATAAAACGACAATTTTGGTATCAAATAATCCGTCTATCGCCCGTCACTTCTATATCCGGATTTCGGATTCCCCCTCCCCCCCCCCCCCCACCCTTCGAAAAGATCCCAAATCCGAAAATTTATTTAACAATAGCTTTCTTCGAGGTGCATTTTATTTAAGAATTCATAATTTGGATTTTATTGATTTGATGTTTTTGTGTTTTTGTGCTTTTGTGTTTTTTTTTTTTTTTTTTGGGGGGGGGAGGGGGGGGGGGGGGGGAGAAATCTGAAAAATGATTTGCAAATCCATCCTCGTCAACAGCGGTCTATGCTCCGCCAATTCTGGGCGTGAAATCCAACGCGGAGCTTTAGCAAACCACAACAATAAACAACTTTTATTTAGCAAACAAAAGGTTTAAATAGTTGTGCACGTGCTTTATAACTCTTGGCAAACTTCTTTGTCGTCTTTTGAAAAACAGAAAGGCGGGGGAAAGGACTAAATTCTGCGTCCTTTGAACCAGACCGCAGTTTTCTTTTCCAAACTCAGAATAGCCCAATTTCGATATATTGAAATTCAGCCTAAAACAATAGACCTCAGTACGAAGCTCCGGGGAATAAACAATAGAGTTTGAGGGAAATTAAGGCCACTCATCACGAAAATACCCTCTGTAACAATGTTTAAGGAATACGGCATTTATTTTATGCTCGGCAACTTTATGTTGGGGGTCATGTTGAGTTACCATGAAGTACCTGCCATCAAAAAGCTTTTTACAATCAAGTCGAATTTTCCCGGGCATCTAAAGTTGCCCGGCAGCCATGGCTTCATAGCATTGTTTTGTTGTTTAATAATAATTAAAACAAATAGCAGCTGGTTTTATTGCAGTCATCTGTCTTCAAACTGAAAGGCGATTAACTTTGAAACTAAAAGGCGAGTGACTAAAAACGAAAAGATAAAAAAACAGACATTATGACCAGACATAACGTAATTTATGTCAAGGCATGGTGCTCACATGATAATCCGTTGGGTAAGGTTGTACCAGGTACGCCAAATCTAACCAATGAGATTTGGGGGCGCTTTTTCGAGGGTATATTATGACTAGTTCCAATGCTATTCTTCCTTCTCTCGTTTGCCATCGTAAGGACAAGATCACCTCGGAGTAAACTCTTACTCCGTCGAGTATTCCCCTGTTTTCAGGCAGGGTATTCCCCCTTTTTTCACTAATTTTTACATTTTCCTTTCATGGCGCCTGTACATGTTTTAATTCTCGGTCATTCGTTTAGATGAAAATAATAATAATGAAAAGCTATACCAGAAAATGGCAGTAGAATTTTATCAGTTACGCGTCAAGCTAATTATTCATATGCACGACCGGAAGCAAAGAAAACTGGGTTAAAGACGCCAACTTGTTGACAAATTAGTTATTCAACGTCTCCCGCTAAATGTTAAGTACGCTCCGCGAACGGTAAATCGTCTCCGTTATCAAGCACCATTCGAAAAAGAAATTCGAAGGAATCCCTCAAACAAACAGGTGAGCTAGCTAAAAAATCAGAGCTTAAAAAGCAATTTATTTAAACGTTTTGCTGCGGACGAGAGTTAGTAGATGCAAATTCTGCAGCTGCACCTTTCGCTTGTGCCGCAATTATTAACAGTTTGTTTGCGATTTTCTTCGTTCTACCCTGTTTCAAAGTAAATTGCCTCTGCGAGCACGCAATAAAATAATAAAAATATATATATCTATCGAAGCCGGTTGAATTCTGCGATAGAAGGCGAATCTGAAAAAAAAAAAAAACATAGAGTAACTGCATGGACTTTTTGTGTGTTTATCAGAGAAAAGAAGTGAGCTAGGTCAGCCTTGTTCGATTTATTTTCGTGTTCTTAAATGTGATAAGCGTCGCAAACGTTCGAATTTGGTTAGAAAGGGGCTATATTTGTACGTGTAAAAAACGTTGATCAAGCAAATCGACTTTAAGACCGAAAGGTTTTTTTCTCTGACAGTCTGTTTGTATAATTTTCTCGGCGCTCAGAGGATTATTAAAAAAAATTCTTAAACAAAGCTTATTATATATTTCATTAGACCAATAATAATACTTCTTTTCATATTTACGGCATTGGTTTGCCCTTAACAAGTTATACTATTACATGCAGCGACTTTTATCTTATTGTTCGCGTTAAATCTTTCCAACATTTTAAGTAATAAATAAAAAAAACGAGTGCGAGTTTTTCATCAGGGGTTCCAAACACCGAGAAAAAGATGAAAGCACGACGCCGAAGGCGGAGTGCTTTTATTGTTTCGAGGTGTTTGGAACCCCTGATGAAAAACGAAGCACGAGTTTTTGAGCTGGCTTCCCAAATACAACGATAGGAAATTATGCAGTGACATGTTTTGTTAAAAGAAACAATAAGAAATTATACAGTGTCAAATTTTTGACCTTTTCTGTAAGAACGCGATTGCATGCATGATTCATTAGCGTCCCAGCCATGAGCGAGGAACGAACGGCGTGGTTTAGGAGCCGAAAATGGTTTACGAGGAAGAGAATTAAGTCAAGAAAGCTGTATTCCCCGTCAACAAGGTATAAAAACAAATACGCGTTAATGCTTTTAAACAATGGCGAAAAACTCGGGTGGAGAAATATTTCCATTCTTTCAAGAGGCTAGTTTAGAAATTACAATTTGCATAAGGTTTCGAAGCGTTCGACTCTCTGAATTGTTGGCAAAGCAAATTTGTCGTTGGAGTAGAGCAAAAAGAACGAAGAGCGATATCCACCAAAAATAATTCATGTAATAGCATTTAGTATCCGACGCTTTCTGTATTTAAGGAATTGTTTTTAGCACTATTTCCCATTTCATGAGTTGTATTGTTAAAAATGTCAAAGATACTACGGACTAATAAATATTCATTGATTAAAATTCAGTAAAGACTGATTAAAATTCAAGTTTCCTGATCATTGTCTTGATCAGTTTTTGAACTAATCGATTGTGTCTTGATCGGCATGCAAGCTGATTGGGTGATCAGCTCATGAATTATTAATGAGTTCGAGGATTAGATTTCCAGTCTCCGGGTTTGCTTTCATTTCTGTTTTAAATTCGTCGATACGTACAACACTTTGATAATAGCGTACATGAAGTTTTCAGACCGCCATTACTGGTCGTTTTATTAAGTGAGTGCGGCTTTAGAACTTTATTTAGATGTTAAAAGTTCTATTGGTAACAGAATTCTGCATTATCACGGTTTAAAGCAGGACAGCTGACAGGAACTTCCCTGTCTTTTCTTTTTGTCAGGAAGTTTAATATCCAAGCATTACAAGAAACCCACTGCATTCTGTTATGGATTTTAACTCGTGGAACATCGTTTGGAGTTTGTGTTTTGGACTGTTAGCGACATTGATCGTTGTTGGAAATGTTCTTACCATCTGGATATTTCTCAAACAGAGACTTCGTAAACGCGCTCATTTTCTGCTGATTAGCTTGGCTGTTGCTGATCTTCTGGTTGGATTGCTGACTGTTCCTCTTTACATAGCTATAAGTACGCTATTGTACTTAGGTCGGTCATATCACCAGGTGTGGTCCGAATTAGCTGACATTCTTACTGGTTTAACGTCTATCAACACGCTTGCCGTTATTTCCTTAGAGAGAATGTACGCCATTGGTTGGCCTCTTCGTCATAGAACTTTGAGTATTCGTGTTTATATGTTTGCTATTGTCATACCATGGATTCTGTCAGGAATATTCACTTCTTTGAGAGTAATGCTCTTCTTTGACGTCATATCACATGACAGCGTACTGTATCCCCTTATTTTGTTTCAGAGCACACCTCTACTAGTGATGTGTTCTGCTTATTGCGTTATTTGGAAGAAACAAAAATCACCGATGTGTAATCACGGCCACATGGGAAGAGAAGCCAAATTAGCAAAGACGCTCTTTATGATTACTGCAGCTTCTCTTTTAACCTGGCTTCCTTTCCAAATGATGAATCTGTTGCTACCTTTTAATGTAATTGGGTATTTCCCTAATTTTAACACAACCATTTATATCGTCAAGTTTTTACAATTCAGCAATTCGCTTGTGAACGTGATGATTTATCCCTTTAGAATCTCAGAATTTAAGAATGCCCTCCTGAAGATATTTAATTGCTGTTCAATTCCTTGTCAAAGAGGACATGAACTTGAACCGATACAAATGAGACTGGGTCAGTTACATCCTTTACCAACAACTACATGTTCCTAATTATAAGCAAGTTTTAAAAGGGACAGTTGAGATACTTAAGTACTGATTTTACTGAGCTTCCCATCCAATTATTTACTGACTTCAGCCGTGGTTCTCTCACTTAGGATTTGTCGGGTTCCGCCTGATTATTTTCTCTGTAAGGCCCCTGACAATCTTTGCTATAATGATAACCATGGAACGGCCATGTAAATTCTTCAGGGACAACACGATAATTTTGACCGCCTGTAACTAATAGGTATCCTAGTTAACTAACATGAATCTAATCGCTTTTCCTTTTGCTGTTAGACTGTGGAGAGTGAAAGAAAGTGTGACCAAGTCGACTACGATTGAATGTTCGTTACAAACATGTCACCTTTCAATACATTTAGAACAAAAAAAACACTCTACCGCGGGTTATTAAAATTAACCCAGTTGTATGATTTTAATGTAATATATATTATAAAATACCAACTGACTTACATACGACTACCCCAGTCTATTCATGATCATACAGCGGCGAATTTTGTGTACAGTAACCATAACGCTGGAACTGTAACAATTAGTAAAAGTGCTAGATTTAGAAGCTTTTCAACTTCAACATGTCATTTAAACGTCGCTTTCGTCGACCTCTCTCAATAAATAATGCTAAGAGACCAATCATTATTTATCGTGGGGGGGAGGGCCACTATATTAAGAAAAAGTTCGGCCAAGAGATAGTGGCCCTCCCCCACGAAGGGTTTACAAAAGTTCTGGCCCTCCCTTCATTGAAGTCAAAAAAATTGTGACCCTCCCCAAGGACTAATATAGTATAAAATCGGTTTATAAAGAAATTCCAAGCGATTCCTTTAGTCAAAGACCAACAAAATCAGTAATTTAGGTGTCGTCCTTTCCATGTCCTGCATGTTCTACCAGATTTGGTAGTACACAGGATGTCACTTATTTGTACATCTTCGCTGTAACTGTAATTGCCATTGCTGTCTCCACATTCACCATCATCATCATCATCATCATCATCATCATCATCATCATCATCATCATCATCATTGTCGTCGTCGCTGTTATTGTCACCTTCGCCGTCGTCTTCACCATTTTCACTTTGCTCTGTTGCATCTGATGTTTCATCCTCATCAATGTCGTCACAAATCTTCCCCAGCACTACATCTTCGTATTCTTCATCCGATTTGTAATTCTCGACATCATCTTCTTCTTTGTTTGTTGCATCGGTGTTAAATAATGATCTCGCAATGTGGGCTGCAATAATATCTACCTTGTCTTGTTTCAAGGTGCTCCTAGAAAAGCTGATACCATGTTTGTCTATATACAGCAACTTGATAACACAAAAAACCATTCCACAGCTGGTTACCTACTGAGGGAGAATCACACGTTGAAGCCCCATGATTCCAGCATTATATCAATGAACATAAATCGAATCGATGAGTTGGAAAAATCCGTAGAGGAAATTGAAAATGAAGTGAAAAGTGATCTAATCAATTTTTTTTTGAAGCATTGTATGAAGTCTTTTTGGTAATAAAGTTGTTGTTGTTGTATCTCAGCATTTCTGGCAAATGGAAAAATTAAAACCGGCCGAAGAACATCGAAAAAGTTTGACGAGGAAGTAATTTCTGAGCTGCGTCAGTTAAAAACTAATCTAGCTAACACAAAACCAAAGCTTGGTATCCTTGGAAGGAGAGCCTCGAATCTCTTCCAAGTCGATTTTCGGGCCTTTGGGAAAAATCCCGGTCCAAAAAACAGAACAAGCACCGCGCAGCAAAACGAAAGGCAATGCGTGCATCTAAGAGAAGTCGGAAGTTTTAAAAATGATCGCTCCTGGGTTAAAAGAAGACTCTCTGTGTGAGGACAGACACATAGAGATAGACCTTGTCTTAAAATTGAACAAACGGGAAATAAAATGGGTGGAGTTATTGCTTTGCGACAATGATAAACCCCGATTAAGCGACAAGGCGAGGGACTACCTTTTAAGCATCTTAGTCAAGGATGAAAGTAATGCGGCAACTGGTTACCAAGGCGATGACGATGAAGACGACGATGATGACGATCTGGATGATGAAGCTGACGACCCATATATACATGAAGAAGACGATTGCAGAGTTACAGCAGTCACAGCACAAATCGAGAAGAGTTCGGACGATGATTACGGTTGCGGTCCATATTGGGAATCCTCATGCGCCACGCAATATCTGGACCATATTTCAGACTGACTTGTAACAGAACAAAAAGTACTTTTGTATTTGTATGACAATTTTATCTTCGAAAACTATAATGTTTGTATTAAAAAAAAGTATATATGGATGACAAATCGTTTTAGCTTCAGCTGACATTTTATCATGCTATATTTTCAAGTTTATGTGAACTTCAAACAATAATGTTATTACATGTTTCGTTATTATTTTTAAAGCAGCTACGCCAGAAAGACCATGCCTTTCCATGATATATGTAGTTTTATTGAAAGTAAGGTAAAAGGTAAGTCTGCATGCGAGCCTAGTGGTCCATCAGGCCGGAGCTTATCCCGGTTTCCGTAGCATGAAGCGGCTAGGAGTATTTCGACTCCTCCCTGGATGGGATGCTAGTCCATCGCAGGGTTACCCCCAGCAGTAAATTCGCCGGTACTCATTTATACGCCTGGGTGGAGAGAGGCACTATGAGAGAAAAGTACCTTTCCCAAGAACACAACGCAGTGCCCCGGCCAGGGCTCGAACCCGGCCGGACCGCCCGATCCGGAGTCCAACGCAGTAACCATTAGGCCACCGCGCCTCCCATAGCTTTATTGAAAAGGTCTCATATTTTTCTATGCAACCGGTAGTAGTTACGAAATGAAGATAAATTTGAATTCAAAGACAAGTGGTAATATTTGTAACGCCAAAAAATCGTAGCCCTCCCCTCAATGGCACATTTTTTTAAATGACCCTCCCCAAAGCGGAGCTTAAAAAGCAGTGACCCTCCCCCAAATAAAGGGGCCTTCCTCCCCCCCCCCCCATCCCCTCCCGCCCGATAAATAATGACTGGGCCCAGGACTGAGTGGAGTCTCCCGCCCGATAAATAATGACTGGGCCCAGGACTGAGTGGAGTCCAATTCGGTCTGTAATCATACGAGTGATAAATAAAATCGGACAACCGCGTAGGGGGAGTCCGATTTGTTTAATTAAGAGTATGATTATAGAAGTGGAAGACACGAAATCCTATTATCAATAAATCATAAGTAAAACAAAATTCTAGGAATAATTTAGACAAAGCGGTTAGACAAGGCGAAGCCTTTTGAGGAATAATCATCACTTTGACAAAAAGTCATTTATATCAAAGCATGTGCTTTACCAAAACAAGGCCATCCCTTAACACGACCTGTCATGACCCAAGAAACATTCTTGTCTGGAATATTATCCATTGTGGTCTGAAATATTAAGAGTGTACTTGAGAATGCGGTTCAAGATGAATACAGCAATCAGGCCCATCGCGGCCAAGCCAATCAAATTACTTGATGAATAATGGAGGAGAGCGCAACTACAGAATGTCAAGTTACGTGAACAATAATAACGTGCCTAATTACTAATACCGTGTGCATTGGACACAGAAATGGTAAAGCGAAAGCACAAAATAAACATGACCAAAGCCGTAATAAACACCACATCTAACCGTGTCTGAACAATGCAACAAGCCTGCATGTGTATAAGAAATTGCCTCGATAACACTTGAGCAAAGTACAAAGCTGTTTAAACAAATAGAACAGGCCCCCATCTTATTTTTTTCGGAAATAGCGCATTTTCTTTAAAGTGCCGGAATTATCTTCGCAGAATTCAACATTCATAGTCAAGCGGGTCCCCTCCTTAGCTGAAGGTCTGGATCCGCCACTGAATGCATGTTAGAAACAAAAACGTATCCCTGTTTACAAGAAATAACCATAACAACGAGCTGAAAAAGCCCGTATGACTGCAACTCGCAAACCAGAAAAATAATTATAATGCCCAGGTTGCTTAAATGAACACCATCACGAGCCAGAGATTTGCAACGACAAAATCCTCTATAACGCCAGTATATTACATAAGAAATTGGTTCTAAAACCAGCCTAAGATATTATGTGAACAAATTGATCTCTTAAATCAAGGTGCATCCTGCCTATAAAGTGTTTAGCAACACAAGCAACCTTAACGTTGCATGACTAATAAAGCAATTAAGACAGATCTTCGATTGCCCTGCCAGATTCAACGGCAGAAGTGGTGGTAAGATCATTCGTTCCCAATTGCAAAACTACTAGGTTGAAAGCGAACTTCTCGATTACATGAAGATCCTGTTGCCTAATTTTCAAAACCGTTCCTCCTACAATACCATACCATCTAATGATCAGATCGCCTTCCAAGCTTAAGGTTTTTGTGATGTGCGCATTAAAACTTATGAAGAAGAGAATTACGAAAACGGCGAATGAAAGTGACGAAAAATTAAACCACGTATTGGCTGCCATAAGGGAAAGAGAACAAGGTATTTAAACATGGCACTTGCCTGAAAAATTGGATTGCACTCGAGAGTGGAAGGATTTTCTCATGATCTTTCCGACTGATGGCAAGGAGAGAAGAAAGAATTAGCTCGAGTAATAAACCCCAAATAGCTTTGAGAGGCGCGGTGGCCTAATGGTTAGTGCGCTGGACTCCGGATCGAACGGTCCGGGTTGGAACCCTGGCCGGGGCACTGCGTTGTGTTCTTAGCCAAGACACTTTACTCTCATAGTGCCTCTCTCAACCCAGGTGTATAAATGGGTACCGGCGAATTGACTGCTGGGGGTAACCCTGCGATGGACTAGCATCCCATCCACAGGAGAGTACATATACGTGGAGTTGCTTCATGCTACAGAAACCAAGATAATCTCTGGTCAAATAGAATATTTTAGTGTTATCCACGCGTCATCTTGTTACCACTATACGGTGCTACACCGCCATAAAAAAAATTTGGATATAAAAAAAATTAATTAAACCCTAGTTTCTGAATAAGAAAATACGTGAATAACCGGCAAATCTACGTCCTTTCCGAATGAATGCGCCAATGCAGCGAATGCTACCCCTTAAAAAGGATGGGTGTGTCTTAGATTGAGAAGATTTTAAATTATACTATTTTATGTTAAATACAACACAAGAACAAATAAATTAACTAGGGCAATTTCAACGTTTTTTAATATATCCAATATTAACAACAATTTATTAGTGTAAAGATTCTATTTTACAGCTTTGACTATACAATATATGCGCCTTATTTTTGACTTAGCTCCAGTGTTAAAGGACATAAACAAAACAAATTTGCCAGAGATGAATAAATCATCTCTTTGTTTTATTCCCAAACCTCCCGACGCCAAGGATTCAAACAACACTTTTCAATAATATATCTAATTAAAAACAAAAGATGTCTCACACAATGATTGTGGGGAAATTTATAGCTAAGCTAATGACGCCATACTGGAGCGAATAAAAGTGACTTTTGAATCAGTGTATCAAAAGTCACAATGGTGTAGAAACGAGTTCAGACCCACTATTAATTATAAATCTTGTCTGCGTACGTTGAGTTTATTTGAAATATTAGTTCTATATATTAAAAAAAAAACTGCCGGGTACAATACAACAAACGTAATTGTAATTTACCAATAAAGTGTTATTCTTCCAAAGATATTGGAACCTAGCATTTATAGAACAAACTCTGAATCGAAGTCATCTCAGTCACACAATGAAATTACTGTGACATTAATTGGAATGACATTCGCGTTGTGAAGCGCAGTTTAACACATACATGGCAAAAACGCTATATATAAATCTATTCTTATTCCCATTTACTTTTAGTTTCAGATTCACCCACATTCTGCCTTATTATTATGTTGGCATGTATTTTAATGGAGTATGCACGGCTGCGTCAACTGAAGCCGACGGGAAACGAAACATTCATGAGAATATATTTCTAAACGTCCTTGGTATTAGTAATTATACGTTATCACTCTCAGCTTTGACAGCTTTGTGTCTCGTGCGCTGGAACGTAGCGAGTTATCATAATTAGATTCACAGCTTTGCATATTGCGCACGTTGTTGTCAACATGGACTCGGAAGGTCTTCGGTAGCGACAAAACCTGCAATTTTACGACCAAATTTTCTCCGCCGATACAGAATTTCATGATTTGATTTCTGTTCTGGTGAAAATGAATTTCTAGAATCCCTTTTCGAAAAGAAGATAGCACGTTTCAAAGTTTAGATTAAAAATTTTTACCCTCTTAGGAGCCAATCACTCCCAGCAATTTTTAAATTCGCGAGTTTTTTTCTAACCAGAACACAAAAGAGGTTATGATTTACCACTAGGTTATATAGTCGTTTGGTGCGCTATTCTTGCTGGAAATTAAACTTGGACACAAAATCGCGTTATCTGCAGATTAACATTTACGAGCTTGCAACATCAAAGTAAACGGTCATCTCTCAGTAAAACGACAATCATGATAAAATTCCATCATCCGCTATTACCCTTGATAAGTTTTGAAGGAATCGATATTCAAAATTCGGAAAACTAAACATTTGCAATAAAACACCCCGTCAAAAAAATGTCATTGAATTTATTAATGAGCAAGGGTCCTGCGCGACCTTAAAGGAGAAGTTCACTCCAGAATGGCCATTTATTTTCTTTACGCCAATAAAAAGTTTCTACAAAAATATGTTATTCACCAAAATTTCAGCTCCCGACGAGCGCTAAATCCCTACGAAATCTTCCTCTAAAGTAGCCCAAAATTCGACAACTGAACGCCGCCATCTTGGAGCTAGTAATGTATGCGTGACGTCAAAGAGTTCAGCCTGAAGTTTAGCGGGAAAATTTAAATACTCGAAACTCCTTGTTTCTTTGTAGTGGCTTTTGTTTGTCAAAATGCCTGTTTGTGCAGCTCCATGTTTCTCAAACAGAGTTTCAAGAGATACAAAAAAACCTTTCACCTTTCTTTCCTTTCAGACAGGCATTTTGACAAACAAAAGCCAGTTCAAAGAAACAAGGAGTTTGAAGTATTTAAATTTTCCCGCTAAACTTCAGGCTGAACTCTTTGACGTCACGCATACATTACTAGCTCCAAGATGGCGGCGTTCAGTTGTCGAATTTTGGGCCACTTTAGAGAAGGATTTCGTAGGGATTTAGCGCTCGTTGGAAGCTGAAATTTTGGTGAATAACATATTTTTGTATAACCTTTTTATTGGCGTAAAGAAAATAAATGGCCATTCTGGAGTGAACTTCTCCTTTAAGCTGACATATAAACGCGTTTTTCTGCTTCAAATAACCGCCTTTCTCCATCTAAGTTAGCTTTAATTTCCTGTTCTCCTGATCCATTGGTGCTTTTTCGTCTAAGGTTATGAGTGAAAAACACCTCATGACAAACGCAACTGCTGCAAACACAGTGCTTTAAATGACCAATGCCGCTATTTGAAAACAGACTTAAAACTGGAAAAGCAAAAAGAAAAACATTTCCCTATTGAACCCTATCCAGACCGGAAGGGGGGGGGGGGGGGGGGGGGGAGGAGCTGAAAGCTGAAAGTGCCCGCGATGACTTTGAACGTTTATAACTTTTTCAAGATTCAACCAAACGCTGCCAAACTTTGCGAGTTCCTCTAAAATTTATCTGGAAATAAATTGGTAGGGTACGTTGCTGTGTCTGGAGCTTGATGTTACCATGGCATCCTCATTTTGACAGACATGTATTTTCCAAATTTGTAATTTTTGTGTTTACTTTTATGAAAATTAACTTGAATTCAATTATCTTTTACCTCTTTTAGTTTTTTTGTACTGTTTTATAGATTTTGAGTATTTTTCAATTATTTTGGGTGGATTTCTGACGTTTTGGAAAAATTTTAAAATCCAAGATGGTGGATCCAAGATGGCGGCTGTTTTGACATCATGATGTCATTGTCACGTGATGTGTACGTCATCATCCCACGGGACGTATATAAAAAGATATATTTTTAGACATACTATATATCATGTAAGTTTCATCGTGATTGCTTAAATATTCTGGAAATTGGGGAGGGGGGGTCTAAAAAGATCCAAAAAAGCCCGGTCTGAAAAGGGTTAATTGTGCACGCACGCGTAAATTGTAAGTAATTTAGGTCTGGCGTATTTATAGCGGAGCTCCAGCGCGCGAAGCGCGCCAGCGGAGCACCATGGGTAAGAAATTTTGGTAAACCATGAAGCCGAGAAAATTTGGTAATCACGTGACCGTACGAGCGTCCGTCCGTCCGTCCGTCCGTCCGTACAGACTCTGGGGGAGGGGGAGGGGAGTCACAGAACAATTACCGCTTTGGTTACTGTTAAATCTTTGATATTGAAGTTCCATGTCATGGTCAATTGACAGCTGTCAAAACAAGGTATCCGCTTACCAGTATCACATGACCATATCGCGGGCTCAGGCGTAGAGCTAATCGAGGGGACGTCTTTTTTGGAAGTTGACCGCTGACCAGGTAATGGTTTTCCAATTTATCATCGCGTAAATTAAGATTTAAATAAAGGGCAAGGTAAATAACCCGCAAGCTCTGCTTTTAGGCTTAGCTAAATCTATTTTAGAAATACAGTATTTTGTTTAGTTTTTTTCACATGTTAAATAAATGATCTGGACATTTCATTTCAACTTAAACGAAGCGATTGTTCGAAAAAGCGGTAAATCTTTGGTACGCTGTTCACCTTTAAAGCTGAATGAAAGATGCGAAGAAAGCTGCTGGCGAACATCAATTT
This sequence comes from Meandrina meandrites, assembly GCA_963693305.1. Lineage (NCBI taxonomy): Eukaryota > Metazoa > Cnidaria > Anthozoa > Scleractinia > Meandrinidae > Meandrina > Meandrina meandrites. The sequence continues at coordinate 63,534,255 of OY855903.1, forward strand.
TCGCGAGTATTTCTCGCTTTATTTACTCATGCACATCATGGAAACTTATGCCAAATGATTTAGGACAACCTCTTAACGGGAAGATCCGAAATAATTGCCGATTTGAACATGATATACTGGATAACAAGTCAAAAAGAGCGCGATGTCCAGGGTTCGACCTGCGGCTGAGCAAGGCTGAATATCACTGAATTGAGCTCAAACAAAAGTGAATTCAGAGCCGATCAAGTTCACTGAAGTGAAGGATAAAAGACTGTTAAAGGCTACACCGATGGAAAGGAAGAAATTGTTGTTCGGTGATAATTCATATAATGAATATGTCGCTGGTGTTGGACTAAGCTTGCAACGAGACTGCCGTGTTCGTGTCCGATATTTATATTGGGCTGGTTTGAAAGCTTTGCCCTACAGAATTTATAAGCCTTCTTCAATAATGAGGTAACAAACGTAAATGTATGCACTAAGCATAAGCCTAATTTTATATTGAGAGAATTTATATACTTCATTAATGAATGAATTTGAAGTTGTGTAGGTTTTCAGATCTTCACGTAAATATTTATCAAGCCTGTTCATGTTTGTACATTTTACACATTAATTTTGTTTAGTAAATATTTTGTTTAGACTAATTATTTTCAGTTTTAGTTAGTGGAGTTAACTGTGATGTTCATTATTGGATTTTGAAAACAAATTATTTAACTTCACAGATCAAAATCACGATTTCGGCTCGCTTGCATTTGTTTTGTTTCTCTTATCTCTGCTTATTAGTGAGTGTGTTGAATTTGCCGGTTTCGTTTCGAGTTACCTGTGCTAGGCTGAGTGGGTTCAGACTTAACCTACCGCATATTTACTTACCAGAAATGAAGAAAATTCATTCAGTTCTCTACATAAAATTCTCTTAGGCATTTTAATAGCAACGCGTACGATGAAACAGAATTAGTAAATCATGCAACCAAACCGCAACGAAAAGAAGACAGTTCAAAACAGTCAAAACAACATTGTAAGCTTATTCTAAGTTAGTGTGCACCAGTTTCCAAATCACAAACTGCCACAATTCTTACACAAAAACTGCTTTAAAATGACTTACATAACCGGCACCATCAATTTGCAGAGTTTGTTTTGCCGCCGTGATTTTCTCAGTTTGCCGTGCCGTGAGTTCATTTTGTTTACTGTGTTAAGCAGCGAGTTCACTTTGTTTTCTGTTTTTGCCTTGAGTTGATTTTCTTGCTCTGATGGTTTTGTAGTAATAAAAACAAGGTCAAGGTTCTTTTTACATTGAATAACTCATAGAGGTCCTAGAGGTGTATTACGAATTAGTGTACAGTAAACGTTGTAAAAAGATTTGTTTTGCACCTACGTGCATACGTGAGGAACCCAATAAAGTGCACTCGTCAATTTCAATTTTAGAACCTGTCACTAAAGGCAGGAAAATTCATACGGGTTAACCACGAAATATATTGACGTCGCTTTCGTCAACAAAATCATGAGAGGTTTTTTGTACGTATATGGGCCACCGTATAAGTTTAGAAATATAGTGTGGTTTCTTATTTGGTAACACTGTACTCGAGCAAAAAAAAGATAAATGCATGGGAGCTCCGCTTTTAGGCCTGCCTAAATGTATATATTAAATTATCAACGCTCCCACGCATTCTGACTATTTATTCAAGCAGAATAAAAGGTTTATGTTTAATATTGAATACGCAATCATAGCGGCCATGGACCTGTAAAAGTGCAATCATAGCCATCGACTCATTAAAATAAATGTTTTTATCTTTTGTATTTTGCGAACTTAGACGCTCGCGGTCAGGTTTTGAGCCTTGGATGGAGTATAATGAGCTTGTGCTCTTTGGCTAGACACTTTACTCTAACGGCCCTCTCTCTTTTTCTACCCAAGTGTATAACACCCACCTCCAGTTGCAAATTTGATACTTGGGGTAGCCCACGATGAATTATCCCATCCAGGGTTAGAGACAATACTCCAAGTCGAGTTCTTCCTTCGTTGGCTTTTAAATTTCCAGCGCGCCACCATTTTGGATTTTTATGACGTGTTACGGCTCCCGCTATTGTTTGGAAGCTTCCAAACAATAGCGGGAGCCGTGATATGAAAAGCCACAAACTTTTCCATTTATTGTTGTTATTAAATGTTATTTCTCCCTTGTGTTGTAAAATTTGGAAATTAGGAATTATTTCAAACAATTTAACGTCAACTTGTCCCAAGAGTGGTGGTTCCCTTTAAACCGGAATAAGTTTCGTTCTCAATGACATTTTGGTCATATGTAGGCTTCATCTTTTTTTGGTCTAGTTTATGGAGCAATACCGTTTTAATGAATTTGGATATAAAGAACAATAATTAAATCCCCTGGAATTTTTAGGAACGAAACTTCCGAATATGGAATCGTAAATTGAAATCGCCTTTTTTGTTTTGTTTGTTTGTTTTTCTGCAGAGAGCGGGCAATGCAGCAAATACCACCCTGTATAGGAAGGGTGTATATTAGAGTAGTAAAGCGTTCAACTTGTACTATATAATTATATATACCTCTTATTAATCGAGTTCGAGGTCCGTACTGTAAAATACGGACCGAGTTTTTTCCCGTCGATTTATGGCCCAAGCGCGAAGCGTACAGTTCCTTTCTGTGGAAAACTGGATACAGTTCAAGATTACTTTGAAATAACTCCTGAAGTCATGTGAAGTTCGATAAACAGAGAAGAACAACTCTACTGAGAAGAAAGCGGTGACCGCAAGCAACAAACAATGATTTCGTCGAAAACGTGAACTAAATTGTGTCGTCCTGAGAGGTGTTTGGTGCAGAATTCTTGTTGGAAAATGAGTACACTATCGAACTTTTGTCTGGGGTGAACTCGAACTATCCGGCCGTTTTCAAAATAATAAGCGGACGTCGTTAAATATTTGCCGAAGAGATCGTCAAGAACAGCAGCAGGTACGTTGTTTTGAATGTTTTGTTCGTTTACTCTCGACTAGCCTGCGAATACAGCCGCCTCTCATTCCGGGAGCGATGAGAGGCGGCCGTATTCGCAGGCTAACTCTCGACAAAACTCTTTAAATCTTTTTCATTTAGAATTCGACTTCTCTACCTTTCGGCAGAGAGAAAAATGTCAAGTTTCTGACTTGTGAGATGCTTGGGGTCGGGGACGCTTTCAGTTTCTAAAAGATCTGAAAAATCTAGTTTGAATTTTGTAAGACCCTGTTCTTTTCGCTTTTGTTTCTCAAAATGTTTTGTCCGAATGCAAATGTTTTCAAAGTAGCTTTCAAAATTTTCGTTGTAAGAGATTTTGATAAACAAAACAGGAGAACTCTCAAATTTCGCGGGCCGTACTGTAGAATACGGCCCGTAAAATTGACCAATCACAGCGCGAGTACTGTCTTAGAGATATAATAATGCTGAATACAATAGGCCATTTTCGTATTCTAGGTATCAAACTGGAACTAGCTTGCAATGGAGGCTAATGTGGGCAAATATTTTCTAATGCAAATGAGATGAAGGTGTTTTTAATGACATTCTCCCGCATTAGCCTCCATTGCACGCTAGTTCCAGTTCAAAACCGAGAATACGAAAATGGCCTATTGTACAAGGACAAATGAATTTAATGTTGTTTATTGCATTCGCTACAAGAGAGTACTCTCTTGATTCACTATTAATAATAATTACAGATAACCTTATAATTACCTTATGTACCAATGTACAGGGCAATAAAACAAAAAAAATTCAAACGAAAAACTATTTCAATTTTATTCCTCCAGGCCTCCTTGGGCGAGGTAAGTTCAATTATTCCAAAAATCAACAATCAACAAGTCAGAATTGCAACATTTGGATTAAATTCACAGCTCGCGCTAAATGGCGTGATCTTGTTTTTGAACAAGCTTGGTTGAATAAAGTTAAATTTAGTTTAATTCTTCGGCTTCATCGTCATTCAGTAGTCTGGAGAAGTTCACTTGGATACACTTAATAAATTTCTTTGGTCTCTGTAAGTAATTTTCGGCGTTCAGGTCGGAATTCAAGTAACTTACCACAAAACCGAAAATTTTATTTCGTATGTCGTTACGTGTATAAAGCTGTCGCGAACAACCTCTTCGTATTTCCAAATATGGTACTTGGGAAAACTGAATATTCAAACGCTGTGAGCGCGCGTTACACGTTTCAACAAACTATAAGTTTCTCCCTGGCACTGGTTTCTCCCCATCTAGTTCCTAGTTCCTGTCCCCTGGCGCCAAGTTGGCGCATAGGGCCTCATTTCTCCCCATCTAAATAAGCTTAAATTTCATGTTCCCTTGGTCCATTAGCGCTATTGAATGAAAAACACATCACTGTAAACGCAGCTGCTGCAAACAAAGAGCTTCAAATGATCAATGCAAGTATTTGAAAGTAGACTTAAAACTGCTAAAGCAAAAAGAAAAACATTTCCCTATTTAATTTAATGCACGCCACTCACCAGCCGTCGACAAATGTTCTCTAATATATGTTGTGCACGCGTAGAGTCTGAATAATTTAGGTCTGAAATAGCTATAAATTATGCATAGCTGAAATTAATTGCTGATTCAGGTTCTTTTATAAACACAACGCTCCCATGTAATACCAAACCTGACAATCATTATTAAGTTGAACGGGCAATCATAGCGGTCATGGATCTATAAAAGTGCAATCATAGCCATCGACTCAAAAAACTAAATTATTTTCCTGTTGATTATTGCGAACTTAGTCGCTCGCGGTTAGGTTTTGAGCCTTGGCCGGAGTATAATCAGGTTGTGTTCTTGAGCTAGACACTTAGCCTTAGCTCTCACGCTCTCTCACCTAAGTGTATAAATGGGCGCTTGCGAATTTGGTACTTGGTAGTAGCCCGACAATGGATTATAACTTCAAGGAGGAGTGAAAATACTCCTATGTCGAGTTCTTCCTTTGTGAATACGGAATATGCTTCGTTCTAAACGACATTTTGTTCATATGTAGACTTCATCTTTTTACCTAGTTTATGGAGCAATACCGCTATAATGAATTTGGATATAAAGAACTTTAATTAAATCTCCTGGAATTTTTAAGAACGAAACTTCCGTACATGAAATCGTAAATTGAAGTCTTGTGTTAGAACAGGCCAATCAACGCTTTTTTCTGCAGAAAGCGGGCAATACAGCAAATACTACCCTATATAGGATGGGTGTATATTAGAGTTAACAAGTTTTCAAATTATACTGTATAATTATACATTGCTGAATACAATTCTACAAGGACAAATGAATTTGACGTTGTTTATTGCATTCACTATTAATAATAGTAGTCCTTGGCTTCTCCTGAAACAGCGAAAATTATTCTTTCTTTAAAATTATTGTTTACAAGGCTAAAAAGTTATAAAATTTAAAAAGAAAACGAACGTTTTCGACTTGTTGTCATCATCATTATGAGTAGGAATCTGTAGCTCTTGGCAAGTGATCCATTTGACGCATTCTCAATTGATGGATCGGATCAACGTCATTTCCTCTGGAAGCCTTGTGGAAAAGTCGTAATACAGCCATTCGAAATTCAGGCATCCGTAAAGCGTAAACAATTGAGTTTAAAAGTGAGTTTCCAAACGATAATGCCGTTAATGTAACTCGAACGTGGGATTCTGTATGCCATGACAGTTGGTTGGTAATCTTATGATTAGTAACAATAACAGAAAGTGAAAAGATGACGAGTGGTAGCCAGGACATCAAAGATGCAAGAGCCACTAAAACCAATGTTATTGTCAGTTTTCTTTCTCTTGTGGTTGCGGCACGGTGTCTAGGAAGAGAACGGTTTCGGACTTTGATAACAACTAAAACGCAGGATACACAAATAACAAATAGACAAATGCCATAGTATGACATATGCATAACATAGAGTTTCAAAGAATTTACACCCCGTTCCATGGAAACAACGTCTGCTGACCCGCACAATATAAATGCTAGCCAAATGACACAAATGCACATCCCATACACCCATTTTCTAAGAACGCGATGTCTGAATGGGCGAGATATAGCGTGAAACCGTTCTAAAGAAATAACAACCAGATTAAAAAGGGAGGTTAAGGTGATTCCTCAGTATTGCATTGCGCATCCCTTCTGCGCAGAACTTTACGCGTGATTAGCGCGCGCACATGAACAAAATGGTGGCTTTTTTTTTTCTATACGGCTTGGCTCGCGAGAGAGATATATCGTCGTTTTCTTGTAAACAAGCATGGTGACCTATATTTTTTATTGCAGAATTTTGATGTACAAATTGTTCTCTTTGAGCTGGACAATTTAAAAAAAAATTCATCGGGGAAAAAAAAGATATAGCTGAATGCGTGCACAAAATCGTTACTCGAAGACGCAAATTATGACCTTGGAAACAACGACCCGAGGAACGTTTTGATTCGATGTCGTTTGGATTTGTTTGAATTTTTCCGTAAGATATATATAGAATTGTTCCTTATGCTAGGGACTTTCTACCTATCGACTTGTTTCTTAAGTATTACTTTAAAAAAATCTTTGCTTCCAGCTACCAAAATATGTAATGTGGACCGATGAAATAACGCGCGCGATTAGTACCAGAACGGGCATAAATAATGTAAGTCTGGCCCATTATATCTCTCTTGCGAGCATGGTGACCTATCTTTTTTATTGTATTTTTCGAAACAGTGCTTGGTAGGGAACATTCTGCGAAAGTTTGCAAAAAATCGATCGGGCAGTTTTATTTCTGAGGAATCACCTTAAAGGGAGAAAATATATTAAAACATAACTAACGTAAAATTTGATAAGACTAATTCTCTCGACTTTCCACAATCCACAATCGTATCCTATGTTTCCGAAGTAAACGCTAAGAGGCCCTGATACTGCTCCGACTAAGAGGTCGACTATGGCCAGATGGATAATCAAGTATGTACTCCGGCGCTGTAGCTGGCGCTGCTTCACTAATACAGTAATCGTGATGATGTTAAGGGTGACTATGGCAAGATAATCAATGATTACAACAACAAGCCATGGAATGCATTCTGATGGAGGAAGGAGAAACATCAAGCTCGTGTTTCTCGTACTGCTACTGGTGTTGGTAGCCATTGATCTTCTGAGGATGATTTGCAAACTGAAAGCACCTAAATGTAAGAAAAAATAGTTAATACAGTATCTTTTTGGGCTGTTGCTAGGAAAAATTCAATTGGCTATAAATTGAAAAAACTTTGCTTGTATTCAAATAAATTTAGACAGTTGTTTTTAATTGAAGGAGCAAGCCAATTAATGACGTCTTAGGGACACGCACCATGTCACGTGACCCAGGACAAACGACTGAGTTTTACGCAAGAAATTTACAGTCTTTTCAATAGTTTGTGATATCATGGCACAAATACTTGAAAAATAAAGATACAAATTGTGTCCTGCTGAACACCTTTTTTAACACAACTTCTACATTTTTTTTTGATTTTTTATAGACGCATGCTTACGTTTCAAGAATTTGTTTTCGATTAACTGCAAAAAAACAGAAGATATAGGATTTTTTCTTTTTTCCGAGAAAAGCACGAATTTTAGTCTGCACTGAAAGTAAAACTTCATGGTGACTGATTGGCTGAAAGCATGGTAACTGACATTGCTGCAGTAAGTTGGCTTCCTCGCTGCTCACATACGCTTCGAAAACGTTTTGGATGCGACAGACTTTACAATTACATCTTGCTTGTTTTCGAACAGCCTTAACCATGTTTACTGATGCTTTATTAACATCTACAGGCTATAACAGATGAAAAAAGAGCTGGACGTTAGTATTAAATGGCGTTTTAGTGTGAATTTCCATCTTGTTATGTACCAAACACGCGTAAATATTATAATATTTTTGAGCTAGAAAGCTTGTTCGGTTGAATGAAAAGTTCGTATGCCTTTTATAGTTCAGTTTTCGAAGCTTTTCACCATTCACCATTGTCATGTGGTTAGACTGCTGCACGGATAATTTCATCAGTTTCTGTAAGTAATTCACGGCAGATAAATCAAGTTCATTTCTAAAAATTTAAATATACTATTTTGCCTTTGTGCCACCGAAGAACACGTAAACTTACTGCAGTTTTTATCGTATTTGTTCAATTCAAGTATTCTTTAATTTTTGCCCATGGCTTTCAAAAACCTCTGCAGTGAGCTGAAGGGGAAACCGCTGAAAACACGACCCGGTAGCTCTACATCTTCGCTTACATCGCCACTACTGTTTTTATAAAAGTAGTCGGCGAGAAAAGCGGAAGTAAATTTGCACTTTCGTAGCAACCGCGTAACTTGGCAACGAGATACTGTAATGGGACCTTAAATGGAAAAATGCTAAAATATTTCAGTTGTGAGCATTACGTTTTCAATACACAGATGTTCACGTTTTCGTCAAACTAAAGAAAAAAAGGTTTTTCGTGTTTTATATTAGGCTCCTTCACGGACGTTCTTTTGGCTCGTCGCGCAATCTGCGTAGGAGGTTAGTTTTATAATTATGGGTTTCGGTAGGCAAACATGTCCTATGAAAGCACTTTTCACAGGATTTTTCATCTTGCTTGTCAATACAATTAACACGCACTTCTAACACAATGACTATACTTCTCGAGTATAAAACGGATTTAATTAATGTGCCGTAGGTTGTCACGGTTTAAATTTTACTACACCACATCATCTAAATACATTTTGCCGCTCACAAGAATAAGTAAGCTCTTTTCTTGTATTGAAGTGTTTAATTTGACTTCGCCTTTAATTGTGATACTTTCTAAGAAAAGTGGCTCGCGTCGCTTTGGAAACTGATAAAAATGAGGCAAAACTCCGCGGTAAAACAATGTTCTTTCCAGTAAGGAGAGTGAAACCTACGGGAAAAAGAGGATCAGAAAGGAAACTAGAAACTACCTTGTGAATAGGACAATAAAATGACTTTTTGAGGGAATATTGTTTATTTGCGCCCGCGTAGTGTCATTTGCGGCCCGAGCGCGAAGCGCAAGGGCCGCAATTGACACTACAAGGGAGCAAATAAACAATATTCCCGAAAAAAGTCATTTAATTATCATTATTATCAATATGCAAGGCCAAAAAACATCCCTGAACATCCAGATATAAGCTTAAACTAACACATTTAATGAGCTTTACATGTTCAATAATACAAGTACTTCGGGTTGATAATTTTGTGCTATGCTTTACTGAGGCCCATGTATTGTATCGATGTAGTTAAAAAGAACTGCTGTGACTCTGGATAATAGTGGATAATAATAATTTACGAACTTACATTTTTCCAGTTGAGCCTCAGCGTAAAATCCCCGCAATGCTTCAGCTAATTTAGCTCGACCCAAGAAACACAAAATGAAGTGAACTGTTGTTTTGTTGTGTTTCGTTTCTCGTAAGACAACAAGAAGTTGCTCTCTTTATATCTTCCCCTTGTGCTTTTGCGTCTACATCCGAATTTTTTAGCTGCATTTTGTCGCATTCATAACAAATAGGCTTTGATTTTTCTTTTCGAACACTATTCGCTCAGCGAGAAACTGTTCGAGACTTTTTTACTTTAAAACTTGCTGTACGCACCTAAATGGTTTTCCCGCTTCATTAAACGTGACCTGATTGGTTAATATTAATCGGATGATGAACCGAGAACCAATCAGGTGTAGGGCCGTTAATGCATTAACGGCCCGCCAGGAGTCATTTGCGGCCCGCAAAGCGCGTGTTTTCAAGAGGGCGGTTTTCAATTTGGCCGCGTATATTGATAATAATGGGAAACTTCAGTATCCCGGTGAGTGGTCTCAGTACTTATGGTAAACGGTCACACTGCAAAGAGAGAAAGGAGTAATGATGTCAAAATACTAGGCTTGGCGAATATGTATCTTTAGCAGTAAATTACGTTATAGCCATCGCGCTATTATTTTAGATTATTATTTTATTTATATTCAAACTGATTAAAGAGTTTTCATGTTTTACTTTGATGTTATACTGGCAAGACGCGATGGCAGGCGGCTGCGTTCAATACACTGCTTCCCTTTTGTACAGGTATTAACAACTCTTTTTAGCCTCCTTCGATGGGAAATGAAAGTCAGCGTATCTTTTGGAAATGAAGGAAACATACATCGTATTTATAAGCACAGCGCCAAAATCGAAAAAAAAAATGAAAAAGTCTTCAATCTACCTGGCGAATTTTCTTGCGAATAAATAAATTCACACTGTAAAGAGAAAGACAACGAGATCATGGATTAAAGGAAACAAATAAAACACAAGTAAACTGACAAATTGCACCTTTTCTCGGCCCAGAATCTGTAAAATGACACAGTTAAATTTTCACCATCATCATTCTTTTTCCAAACATGTTGATCACAAAATGACCCTTCTCCCGCCGCGCACTGTGCGGCAGCTTGTTCAAATTTACACGACTGAGTAAACAGGTATTTATTAAAAAAAATTTAATTGACTTGGCATTTTTAAATTAAAATTTTAAAAACAGTTGGGCGCCTGCCATGGATCTGAACTCATGGAACATCGTCTGGAGTTTGTTTTTTGGATTGTAGCGACATCTCTTGTAATGGGCCTTGAGATATTTATTTTTCGAGAAGGCTATTTTTTGAGAACGCCTTTTCCGCGAACCAGTAATCAATCTGGTTGAAGCATTTGCCGTTCGTAAGTTGCAAAAAATCTCATTGCACGTGCACGTCATCATTCCTTCGCAATAATTAACAATAATTATTCACCGAAGTGGAGGTGAATAGTACTTTGCTAATCACTTTCGAGTTAACTAATCAGCGCGCCGAAAGCACTATTCACTTGTGTGATATGTACTAAACTACATCATTTTCTCGCGCGCAAGTTTAGCCCACTCGCGAAATACAAAGCACGCTGCCTATTCGGTCCAAGATGTAGACTACTAGCTTATGAACTTCAAAGAACTTGGAGTTAAATTCAAATTGTGTTTTACATGAGAAACAAGTTGTAAGTAAGTTTTAAAAGTCTTTAACCTGCCTTGTGGATGGGAAACCCTGCCTGGTGAATAGTCTTGAAAGTTCAAACTGAAGAAAAATATGAAATTGTTTACCAATGTGCGACGCATTGGCGGCCGTTCGGCACACTCGTCTGATCTCGTCTGGTGCGTGCGGTAAAAATATTGAGATAAAGTCAGAAAAACGTAAAATGGAGCCTACAAGCCAGTTCTTTCAATACTTTTAATCCCAAACATAGATTTCAGAAAATTGAGACCTAGAAGCTCACATCAATCACCCCTTTAATTTTTTTCTTATTTTTTTTTATTTTCGGATATTTCGGCCAACTGGAATATTCCCGTGCTGCAAAGAAATGCACGCAGTGCGGGCCAGAAGAGTATGCCTAACCGCCGCCAATGCATCGCAAAGGTAAACAAGTCGCAATTTATATTTACGATACCTCTGATCGTTCCAAACAAAAACTACCGATGGGTGCTGAGATATCTTTCTTTCTGACATCCAAAATGACTTCAGACTTTTTTCGGCTATCTTATGTTAATTAAAATAAAATGTGGCCGATACAGTAACCGCCGTGTAAGAACATACGGAAGTGACTCTGAAGTTACTGTTCGCCGATTGGGCACAATCAGGAGCCAGTATTCGCAGAGCCATTTGGAAATGGTGTGGAGAGACTTGTTTCCTAGGGGCTCTTACCAATTTTCTTAAAAGATTTCGCAGCTTCGATATCTGTAGCATGAAGCGACTACGCTAGATGGGATGCTAGTCCATCGCAGGGTTACCCCCAGCTAGCAGTAAATTCGCCTGGCTGGAGAGGCACTATGAGAATAAAGTGTCTTGCTCAATAACACAACGCACTACCCCGGCCAGGGCTCGAACCCGGACCGCCCGATCCGAAGTCCAGCACACTAATCATTAGGCCACCGCGCCTCCCACATAGAGCTATGGTAGTTCATTTTATTAATTCATTAATTCATCCCCAAGGCATTTATCAAAATTGACATTGAAAAGACGACTAACGAGTAACACCAAGTTTCAGATATGTTTGCAATGCGTGTGTTGTTAGTCGAAATTATCACTTCTTTACATTTGCTCATCTTAAAAAGCTTCCCCTATGGTCAGTTTCGTTTTTAAAATAATGCGAAAAGATAAGTGACTGACTTGAGCATTTTAATAAAGCACCTACTTAATTTTGTTATCAATGCAGCTTTCCCTGGGAAATCCTCTTCTGCTAAACAGTTTGGACATAGGGTTTGATAAGACACATGTTTAAAAAATAATAGAGCTCTACGAGAGGCTTAAAGCAAAACTATCATGAGTATCACTTCGAAAAGTGAAAACGGAAAAGACATATCTACGTTAATAGAAAGCAAAACATAATGGCGTAGCTTTGTTAAGATTACTATGTTAGTCCACTGAAGGAGGCAAAAGGAATTATCATGAGTTATATATACAGGCAATTCAATCTGAATGTTCCTTTTACTAAATACTATGGTCTGGTTAATGCAATCCCAAAAGAATGGAAAGCAAATTTTAAAAACCCAGCTCCAATTGTCGAACACAATAATACCCCTGCCAACACTCTAAAAATCAGTTCTATTTACACCGCCCTTTTAAAAAACATCTTCATTTCCCCCACCGCTGAATCCAAAATTCTTCGTCATGGTTTCACAAAAAACACCGTCCAAAAAGTCTATCGCATGCCTTTTGCGGTCACAAATGAAGTAAAAATCATAATGTTTCAGTACAAAGTGATTCACAATGTGCTTCCAACCCGCGTCACACTTTATCGAGACGGCCTCTCAGAAAACCCCATATGCAACTTATGCAACGTCGAACAACAAACTCTGCATCACCTACTCATAAAATGCACTCTTACAGTCGATTATTGGACCTTGTTTCAAAACTGGTGGTACCAAAAAACGAATGAAACAATAAAGTTATCCGAAACCGATGTACTTTATGGCTGGCATGATAGAACAAAGCATTGGCAAGCACTCAATTATTGTCTACTTTTAGCTAAATATTGTATTTTTTGCACAAGCCTTCGCGGAGATGTTTTAGACTTTCAATGCTTTTTACTGTTACTTAACGGAAAACTTGAAATTCTTAAAGAGATCGCGACTGCGAAAAAAGCACTACCAATTTTTTTTCGCACTTGGGCTGTTGTACTTTAATTATCTTTAATTACTCTAATTACTTTATTTGCGCAATCTATACATGTTGAACGATTTTTTTTTTTGTAATGTATCTAACTTTGATATTGCGAAAATACGTAAACTGCAACTATATAATTGTAATAATTATAAAATGTAATTATATAATTGTAATCTGTAACTAGTGTCTGTGTTTGAAAAAAAATATATATATATATACAGGCATGAGATTTTGATCGCAAATTGAAAAAGTCTGTCAGAGTTTCTCAAACTCAGTCTGGGATAAATGGATAAAAACTTATAACACTTCGCTCTCTACCTTGGTGTTCTAGATAGGCGCATCTTGTGAATGAGCGAAGCTACTTGGTCATAATTTTAGCTCGGCTATGGCCACAGATACATCAAAATTCTCGTGGTAGTTCCAATTTGAAATGTTCTTTATTCTTCCGCGTCAACTCGGTGGGATAAAATAAGCCTTGTGTCGATCGGCAGCCGTTTTTGTTCCAACTACTGACATCTATTCTCAAGGACGTCGTTGAAAAGCACAACTAAACAAAAAAAAAAAAAAAAAAAAAAAAAACAGGAATCCCTCTTTCTTCACCCGTCGAGAAATAGTGTTACAACATGGAAGTAAGCTGCTACTGTTGTAAAACCAGAAAAATAATTTCTCACCGTTCAAGGGAAATGACGTTTCTTAGTTTGCTTAAATTTAAAATACCATCTCCCTTGAATACCTTTCGCTAGACATCAAGTCTAAGGATCAGATGATTGAATCTGATACTCAACGGCAACAAAAAGATCATTCTAACCTATAAATTAAAAAATTAAATTAAAAAAGCCGTTCGTAGTACGAAACATTGCCTTTAGACAAGCTTTTAGCCCGAGATGCTTTAAGCAATAATGATGTTTTGACAATATGTTAACAAAAATTACGGCTACACTCAATACAGCTGTTTTTGTCACGGACTAGAGTCAATAGAGTAGAGTGGACTTTAAATTAAACCGAAATATTGTCTAAAGTTTATCTGACTTACTCTGGTGAATATCACCAGGTAGTTATCTCTCTTTGCACTTAGTTTTATCAGAAACCCATATGGGTTGAAACGTGTAACTCCCTATGATTCGCATTGTACAAAGCGTTTGAACATTCGTTTTCATTAAGTACCATATTTGGAAAATCACGAGAAAAAATTCAACCATTCAAAATTGCAATACCTGGATTAAATTCACAGCGCGCACTAGCTCGCGCTAAATGGCGTAATCTTGTTTTTGAACAATTTGGGTTGAATAAAGTTAAATTTGGTTAAATTCTTATGTTTCGCCGTCATTCTCTAGTCTGGAGAACTTCACTTGATACTGTAATGAATTTCTTTAGTTTCTGTGAGTAATTTACGGCGTTTTGGTCGAAATTCAAGTGACTTGTCGCAAAATTTGAAAATTTCGTTGCGTGTGTCGTTACGTGTGTAAATCATTCGCGGACAAACTCTTTGTGTTGCCAAATATGGTACATGACAAAACTGAACATTCGAACGCTGTGAACGCGCGTTACACGTTTCAACTCCTTATAATTTTCTTGTTTTATCCTTTTTAGCAATGAATCAAATATTTGCCGCGCGCGATTGATCGTAACACGTCACATGATGCAGCCAAAACTGGAGAATATGTAAACAATAGCCTCTATTCAAATGTTGGGTATTTTCCAGTTTTCGAACTTTGCGATTTACGTTCGCGCGTTTAGTTTTCATCCCAGGTAAAAAGGGGCGAGCAGTGGCATTTTCAAGGTGGCGGGAACCAGGAGAAATTGAGAAAAAATTCGCTGGACATTTCGTTATACTTTGCAACAGGAATGGGACAAAGAGGGGCGAACCACTACATAGAGGGGCGGGAGTAGGGAGTAACCAGTACAGAAAGCAGCAGATTCAAACCTCCCCCAACATTTGCGCTTAGCCCGTCGCCCAGTAGACGATTTTTCGTTAATGTTTGTTTCAAAAACAACAAATTTCCAACGGGCAACTATCCGACCGATAGTTCCGATTCAAAAACACTCTGTCGTCTTTATACACCCTGGTGTCAGTATATAGCAGTCATCAACAGTCAAGAATCACTTTCTAATTGACGAGATATTTCAAGAATTACAAGAGATACTACTCGCATTCCCCGTACTTTGCTTTGTTTCGTTCGAAGCGAAGCCCCACTCGCCTCGCTTTCATGTACCTGACCCAAATTCTTCTGCGCGTTCCGCCATTTATGAATAAGCTTTACACCCTGCGAGCAGAGCCCTTTCTTTTCCACTTATGTACTTGACAGGGCTCTGCAAGAATCGCGTCAAATCTTTGTTGAGCATGCGCGAGGCTTACGCGCTAAGTTTGCGCGAGGATCACTTTATCTTAGCATGCACGCGCGGAATGGCGTAACGGATCGTACACGACAGCGTAAACAAAGTGTTTTGGTTTACAAATTCTTTTTTTCAAAGAGCGTCTGAATTCCTTTGGTAAAACGTGCCAAGCACCGCTAGAGGTCTTGTAAGTGACTTTATGGTAGAGCTGTACGATTTTAACCGTGAAATTTCTTCTTGGTTTACGAAAAAAGGGAGATCTTAAATGTTCTACACCTGCACGTGCACACAAACGGCAGAAGATGGCGAGAGCAATCGTCAGCTCTAGTGCTTTCGAGAGCGTACTGTGGGCTCCTTCTTGGCCGTTGGTTTTTCCAAAAAGTTAATGCCCGCGCAGCAAAAACCGGTTTGATCTGGACTGACTAGCCCAAACTTTGGGGCTGCGGCGACTTCAAAGAAATTACACGATTTATGCAGAGCCTCTTTTTCTTCCCAAATCTCAGCCGTAGCGAAGTTAAAAGAGGCTCTGCTCGCAGGGTGTAAGCTGTATTGCTCGCCAACAAATTTTCCACAGCGCGCCTATTCAAAACCGAGCAGCCAAGTTGTAACAAGCGAAACGAAACCAAATAAAAACCACTTAATGAAGATCAGTCAAATATCATGCGTATGCAACTTTGATAATTTTAACACTTGTTTTATTCCATCGTGTTATTTACATCAATTCCTATATGAAATGTGTCTTATAACATCAAACGTTTTGTAAGAACACCGTCAAGATTTGATCATTATAAATCAAAGATGTGTTAATAACATCGAGATTGCAATTTTACATACAGTACATGCGCTGTAAAAACAATCGACACTGAATTTTAACTCTTAGTTTATTTTATCGTGTAATTTACAGCTTTTCTTAAATCAAATGTGTCTTATAGCATTAAACATCAAGTAAAACACCTATGAAGATTTGATCATCATCATGATGTGTTATAACATCGAGATTGCAATTTAGCTTTCAGTATATTAAGAAATAATTACAATCATTAAAGATGTCCCGTGATTTTACAAATATATATAAAGTCACCAATTCATTTTTCGTTTTTATTTTGTTTTTTTCAAACTCAATTTTAATTTGTGACAGTTTAATGTATCATTATTATGCCCACTAAAAGAACTGCAAGTCACCCCAGAACCTCTTTTCTGAATTTCCGTAACTGACCCGAGTTCAACTTCTCGCCTTCATCGTTCGCCCTCATTGCACAATGGGAAGCGTAAGGCCTTCAAAGCTTCGTCTACGCCATTCAAATAACCAACTGGTCAGCCTCCTGCCAAATTGAAATCTTGTCTACGTAGGTTGAGTTTATTTGAAATATTAGTTATTTACATTAAAATCAAAACTACCGAGTACAATACTGAAAATATAATTGTAATTAAACAATAAAGTGCTATTCTTTCAAAGATTTTGGAAGCTGGCATGCATAAGAACAAAACATTGAATCATAGTCAACTCAGTCACACTTTTTTGGCTAAAATAGAAAATTGCTCATGTTGTAGCACAGGTAGCCAAAGCTTAAGATACGACTGAAAATAAATAAAATGATCTAAACTTGTCAAATTTTTATTGTTTTATCAGTCTTATATTACATATTCATGTGAGCTTTGAAAATTAGCATAATATGCTAATTCTAAAGTTGCTCCCAACCATCAAAGCGAAGCGAAAGGTTGCACACCCCTTGCATCAGGAACCTGGCCAGACCGGGGAAAACCGGGGTCAAAGCCTGGCTTGAAAGCCGGGGTGAGCCCGGCCATAAGCCGGGCTTTGGCCAGGCTGGCCAGGGGTTAAAAAATCCGGGGAAGCCGGGGCCACAGGGCCAGCCCGGCCAGGCCAGACCAGGGAAACCGGGGTCAATGCTTGGCCTGAAAGCCAGGCTTTGGCAGACTGGCCATGGGATATAAGCATGCTAACCAAGAAATTTAATATGTGCTTAATTTACAATCTTTTTCTGACTTAACCGTAATATTTATAGAAAATTGGAATACACATTCAGTACATAATGCATATAACGAGCAAATTGAATGTAATCAGAACTTAATGTAATGTATATGAAATGATTCATATGAGAACTGCGGATACATATGAAGGTGAAATGTGGACTTAATTGGTTATTAAAAAAGCAAAATTTAAAAAAAAAATTGTTATTATAAAAACAGGAACATAAATTTCAAAATTAATAAATGGAATGCAATTTACAACTGACAGTCTGAAGGGAAGGTTTGTATACATAGAAACACACAGCCATTCAGAACAGTTTGAATTTTTTTATTAACAGATGCCTTTGACGTTCAGACATTTAAATTCATCATTTCAAAACTGTGGCTATTATGTTTTCTGACTCAGACAAGGAAAAACAGACTTAGCTGCTGGCTGATGAGATGTACATGAAAAAGTTCTGCCCTTTTTACAGTTTGGCTTGTCAGTTTAGGTTTCCTTGTTCTTCTTTTGCCTATAAAATAAATCAAATGTATTCCCGATTAACCTCTTGGTATTTTAGTAACTGTATTGATTTGGTATTGTTATTACTTGTGCACATGAACTTTATTACACGTGAACAGTAATAGGTTACAGTCACCTTACAAGATCAATGGCAACAAGAAAATGTCGGATACATGCAAGTGATCTGTTCTGGGAAATTTACACAACAAAAAATCCACAATCCACAACAGTCTTGTAATTTACACCCTGGTGAAGCCTATCAGCTGCTTGGAGTCAATTTGAATTCGGTTATATTACATGTTTAAATTACTCCTGAACGAAATTATAAAATGAAAACTGTTGTAATTAACATCACAGTCACGGTCGAATTTGGTGACATTCGTTAAGAATGTCTGCCAAACATATGCAACGCTGTCGTGCAAACAAAGTGTTATGCTTCTTTAAAAGTCAAGCCTCAAGTTCCATGAAAGTCCAGCTGTTTTTTGGAGAAATAATTGTAAGCTTTAAGTTCGTACTCACCGATCAGCGCGAAGCACTTTGAAAACGGCTGCCCCGGCCACTGTCATGACGTTGTATATTTTAGAAACAAGGTCTTTGATCAGCTCCAAGAATTACAAACTTTAGAACTATTCACCTTTAACAAAGCACAATCTGTTCTCTATAATTACTGTAGGCGAAACACATTATTACTGACTCTCACAGTTTAGAATCGTTTAGAATACAAAACAATCTCACGAGCCATCAACAGCAGCAGAATTTAAAACAACGGCGCCAAAAGGAGAATGAATAACGACACGACATGCCAATAGTCACGTGAGATAATTTGCGTAACATGATTGGTTTCTCGACGAATTCCGCTGGAGAGTTTAACTGCGGTCTCAATAATAATGGCGGCGCGGTCGCAAGGTGATCCATCAGAATCAAGCAAGAAGGTTTCGATTTCTGTTCTTTGCGTTCGCATTCTGGCGAAGTTGTCGAGGCTTATAAAGAAATAAATGGTCAGAATGAAACGCATATCAGGTGGTCAGTTTATCTGCCAAAGTCTTACTTCATTTACGGTGCAGAAGATACTGCAGGTGAGGATGCAAAATGGACTCTTCGGTAGGAAAACATTGAGCGAATTGCTCGTTGTTTTCCTACCGAACGATTATCCTTCTCAGTGTTATAAAATTCTTTGTTATCTAGTAACCTTGGTAAGCAAATATGCTTTTGCTGCGGACTGCTCATTATTTACTTTTAGAAATTTGAATTCTAGAAACTCCCCAAGTTCGAATTCCTTGGAATATTCCCAGAAAGCTTAATTTATGTCGCATTTAGGGAATTGGTAGGAAATTAGCGCGACTGAAATCCTGCAGGATTTGGATGTGAAATGTTCAGTTAGACTGCATGGCACTGCACTAAACGAACGATCTTAAGTAGAATACAACACTACACCAACGAGTACAGGATGTTTTACATTTATTCTGATTTTATTCAAAGTTTTCGGTTAGTCACCTGAAAAATTATGAACAACATGTTAACATTTCAATAAAATGCAAATAAATTATTTCTGTACTATTAAGATTTTACTATCATTTCTGCTTCTAAGTATCAATTTTAACTTCAAATACAGTTGATGATTTAACTTTCAAATGGAATTGTATGCTTTCCGATGGAAATAAGTGATTTTCGACTTTAAGAGATGACAAGGCTCGTCTTTCCAGGGCAATACACCCAAAAATGCTGGGCTTTTGCAGACTGGAAAGAAAAAAAGAAATAGCCTGGCACAAAGGAAGCCAGTCTTTTTGGCTGAGGGTTGCCAACAAGTAATTTTAAATAACATGTCCAGAAAAGCCAGACTTTTGTGGCCAGGGTTACCACAAAAGCTTGGCTATGGCCAGGCTAGCCAGGCTTTTGTGGCCAGGGTTACCGCAAAAGCTTGGCTATGGCCAGCCTAGCCAGGCTTTACCAGGCCGCACTTTCCTGGTAAGCTCGGCCTAAAACCCGGAAAGCCCGGCCTGGCCAGGCTTTACCAGGCTGGCCGGGTTTTTGACCGGGCTCTTGATGCAAGGGACTCGAACCGCCA
Source organism: Meandrina meandrites (assembly GCA_963693305.1). Classification (NCBI taxonomy): domain Eukaryota; kingdom Metazoa; phylum Cnidaria; class Anthozoa; order Scleractinia; family Meandrinidae; genus Meandrina; species Meandrina meandrites. The sequence continues at coordinate 63,554,213 of OY855903.1, forward strand.
GAATGCAGAGTGGTGTTCATGAAATGAGCTGTAATTCTCAAAGTTTACCATCTTTCCCTCAAAACGCCTCAAATTCAAAGGCTTCGATAGTCATTCTATAAATACATACCGAAAAAGTGCCAAGTGTTACATCCTTTCCCCGTCAAAACGACAATATTTTAGTGGTAAACCTCCACGAACCATCCGCGGCCCGAGCGCCTCTGCAATTTTTCTCATTTAATCATATGCAATTTGGAACCACAAAAGCCACTTTCTTGGGGAGGTGTATGTAATGTCGCGTGCAACACATGATGAAGTGTAATCACCAATGTAATGTTCGAGTGTGCAACCTTTCGCTTCGCTTTGATGGTTGGGAGCAATTTTAGAATTAGCATATTATGCTAATTTTCAAAGCTCACATGAATATGTAATATAAGATTGATAAAACAATAAAAATTTGACAATTTTAGATCATTTTATTTATTTTCAGTCGTATCTTAAGCTTTGGCTACCTGTGGTTGTAGCTATAGATCTAAGTCTGCACTTTACGCAGTCATTCTAAGATTATCAGTATAGGGTATCGTGTAGGAGGTCTTTAAAAAAAAATCTTTTCAAGTGTGGAACCAGTGAAGATAATTCACTCGTATTGCACTGTTCCAGGTCAACACCAACAACTCGAAAACAAAAATATTTCTGCACCTAGGAATAGATTACACAGCTAATAATATCAGTTCAATAGATAGCGGTTTAGAAGCAGTTTTAACCTAAAGGTATTTTAATCCCCGGTTATGAAAAAGAGTATACATAACAACCATACAGTGTATTTTTAATGAGACCGACAAGATCCCGGAAAGCATACGCTCTTTGTAATTAAAAAATCATCTTATTTAAATGCATTAATCAAAATAAATAATTGATTATGAGAATTATGAAAGCTGCAAAGTCTTACCTGGTAAACCAATTTCTCATATTCAGATATGACAAATTAACCCTCAGCCACTGCGGTGCGTATTCCACTATTTTCTTAAGAAGACTGAAAATATAACGGGCATAAATACAAAATCAAGCCAAAATGCTAATGAAATTCAGAAACATACATTTTTGCGATTTTTCTTTAGAAAACAGGGAAAACAGTCGATAGTTGGTTAAACCTTATTCGTTTTCCATGGCAAGGTAAAAGCCAGGGACATGCAGTTGACAAATCGACATCCCCGCATGGGATCGATGATTGAACAGCTACAAAAAGTTTCAACAACATAGAGCAATTATCCTCATTTTTTAAATTGCGAGAAAACCTCTGACGGTAGAAATAGTCCTTTGGCTTCTCCTGAGAGAACGAAAAATTATTATTTCCTTGTCAAAGCTTACTTATGGTTAGGAACCTGTAGCTCTTGGCAAGTGATGCAACTGATGCAGTCTCTCTTGATGGATCGGAGCAACTACATTTCCTCTTTGGCAAGGAATTGCACAACAGCGAAACATCTGCAGGAGGGCATTCTTAAATTCTGAGACTCTAAATGGATAAATTATCACATTCACAAGAGAATTACTAAATTGTAAAACCTTGATGATATAAATGGTTAGCCGAGGGAAATACCCAATTACATTAAAAGGAAGCAACAGATTTATAATATTGAAAGGAAGCCAGGTTAAGAGAGAAGCTCCAGTAATCATGAATAGTGTCTTTGTTAATTTAGCTTCTCTTGCTATTTGAAACTGATTACATTGCATTGGTGATTTTTGTTTCTTCCAAATAACACAATACGCGATACACATCACTAGTGGAGGCGTGTTCTGAAACGGAATGAGGGAGTACATGAAGCTGTCACGTGTTATGACATTAAAGAGGCGCATCACTTTCAAAGAAGTGGTTGTTCCCGCCAGGATCCAAGGTGTAACAATAGCAAACAGGTAAACACGAAAGTTCAAAGTTCTATGGCGAAGAGGCCAACCAATGGCGTACATTCTCTCCAAGGAAATACCTGCAAGCGCGTAGATAGATGTTAAACCAGTAAACATGTCAGTAAGTTCGTACACGGTCCACACCAGGTGATATGGCCGACCTAAATACCATAACGTATTAGTAGCTATGTAAAGAGGAATAGCCAGCAACCCAACCAGTAGATCAGCAACAGCCAAGCTAATCAGCAGAAAATGGGCGCGTTTACGAAGTCTTCTTTTGACAAATACTAGGATGGTAAGAACATTTCCAACAACGATCAGTGTCGCTAACAATCCAAAACTCAGACTCCACACGATGTTCCATGAGTTGAAATCCATGACGGAAAGTTTGCAATGTTGGATATTAAACTTTCTGTCAAGAAAGGAAAGCAAGTCTCTAATTTTAACAACAATTTATTCAGTGGTATATCAAGTGGTTGCAAATCGATAAAAATGATATCAGACGGCGACATAGCGTTTTTATCGATTTCTAATACTAGGTATACCACTAAATTCTATATAATAAAACGGAAATTGTATGGTCGCTTGGAGATACGAAATTACGCTGCGCTCACTAATTAAATATTTTTCAACACTCGACTCGAAGAGACATTTTGTATATGAAGAAAAATGAAGAAAAATAAAACAAAAATGGCTGCTATTAAAGCACAAGCGACTGAAGGTTCCGACACAAAACAATAATTGAAATATTTTTGACAGAAGTAAGCACCTTCTATACTCAACACTTGCCCAACATTCTTTTCTCGAGTTATGGTGGTTAAAGTTGAAAGTTTAAATTACGTTTCCAATATTCATTATTGTCCGGCGTAATGCATGGTAAGTCTGATTAATAATAATATTGGCAGAATAAATAATACGTTTTGTAATTGTATTTTTTTTCCTTAAAATTTCTCTGAGCGGAGAGAAAATACAAAAATCGTCAGACGAAAAAACCTTTTTTTGGTCGATTTGCTTGTAGAATTCCTGAAATCCTTCGCCCCTTACTCGACCGCAATTCAAATTCGTTTTTCTTGGGTAGCAAGCTAAAAAACAGAAACACCTGCTCACAGTCTAATTTACTCGACCAACGGCTTTTTTAATCATCGACACCAATTAATAAAACTCAATTGATTGAGACGTTTGGTTCAGCATTGCCATTGTTTATGTAAATCAATATTTATACAGGAGGATCCAATTTAGAATAGCTATAGTTTAAATAGAGTCATGATCCAACTTTGACAGTTCAACAGGCCAGTCCACAACACTGTGTACTTCATGTTCTACTCTTCGCAATAAGTCAGTTTAGTTGCGTTAAATAAAAATTGAAAAGGGGAGTAGATACTGCTTTTCTTGCTACACAGTTCAAATTCACACGGCAAAGAGAAATATGCACGTATCAGGATTTGATTAGTTATACGTATTATTTATAAACTTGTACCTTATTGCCCGTTGAAGATGAAGCAGAGCTATATGATAAATTGGCAGGTGTTTGTTACAAGTTCCTTTATTTCTTAGTATGCGGTTCTCCAATTAAATACTTGAAAAAACAGAGAATTCTTTCTATTTACCGTTAAAAATAAAGAATTATACCAATACTGCCGTTTCTTGGAATTTGAGTGAAAGGTCCAAGATGATGTTTCTTAATTAGTTTGCTCAGACGTAAAATAATATCACGGCCTTACTGTTTTTCCTCCTACTTTGCAGCTTTTTGAAACATAGCTTTCGATTGACTATAGGTCTGCGCGGTAAATTAAATTACTTCGCCAACTTAGAAGCGATTCAGATCTATATATTTTAATTTACTATTCGACACTCCTATATACCTATATACCTTCTAATACGCTTTTTGTGATCTGTTTGATAAAGCATAAACATAAATGTGTAGGCAGATTCATAAATGTCTAGGCAAGGAAATTAAAACAACAATAAAATAAAAAAAAAAATGGAAGAATTTTCACAATTTATATCGTTAACATTTATGTTCCAAACGGTCGTCTTTTATAAAAAAAAAGAAATAAAGGTAGAAAATAACTCACTTTATTTAAGTCATGTCGATGTCTTTAGCGCTGCTGTGCCAATTGGGACATTTTCCGGATTTCAAGTTCGGCGCCCAAGCCACTAGGCAATGCTGCCTCCTTTTATTCCATTACCTTGCCTGACAACTAGAAACTCCTTTAACATTTCCTTACATTAAATAGAAGAAACACGCGCGGATTAACGTGTTTTAACACGTGTTGAATAATGCCGTAGAAAACGACTATTGAAATAGTTTTTGATATATTTTTACTTTCGTTTGTGAGTATCGCTAAAATCCTGACATTATCTTCTCTTAATTAAACGAAAAATGTGTCCCTGTTAATAAAAGATATTCAAAGTTCATGGCGCGACTTTGTTTACGTGATGAGAATTAATGACAACCAATTTCGGGTTAAAATTAGCTCATCTCTCAGATAGACTTCGACCACAGAAACCGAATATTCATATTTTTCAAAATTAAAAGTAACTTTTCGAAATTAAAAGAATTTTGGCGCAGCTTCTTCCACGTAATGCGCCGTTTTTCCACGCGGGCTTTATCAAATGTTGTAGCAGCCTTAGATGACAGAAATGCACAGATGCGTCTACGGAAAAAAAGTCTAACAAGCTATTTAGAAGAACTTCAGGCCAGAAAAGAAAATACGTATCAATGAAAATCCACCGTATAATTTGACAAATTAATATTTGGGGAAACAACATTTTGAGAGTTTCTCATCCGAAGCTGCAAGGCATATCGCGGAAATTAAATTTGGGATTTTCGATCTTATTGTTTTAAACAAAACTCAGGTAATTAACTGCGCTTTGGAACATGTAGAGCATTTTTTCTTTAAGGAATAAGAAAAGCAGAAAAAAAAAGTAATTTAAGAGAATTTTAATTTAAAAAAGACTTTAACCTACAGACTTGCCAAAGGACAAAGACCGGTTAGTTCAGTTGGTAGAGGGCCGGACTACCCATGCGGAAGTTTCTGGTGTTGTGGTCTGGCCTTTCCCTTTGTGTAAAGGTTGGGGAGAGAAATGCTCGGAGATATAAACTATAATCAAGCTACCCTACTATCCTGGGATAAATAAAGAATTCAGCTCAGTTCAGAAAAAAAAAAACATTAAATTATGTAGTAAGCCGACATAACTTACCTATTTGCAGGAAAGGCTTTTAAAGTTTAACTCGTCATACAAGAGAGAACTAGCTGTTTACAGAGCGCAATAAGCTGCTTAAATAATATTTAGTGGATATATTAAACAAATATTGTTAGACAATATGTCAGCAAAATTGACGTCTTTACTTAGTTTAATTTGGTTAACTTTTCTCCACGGTCTACTTTCATTCAGGCTAGCTCGTAAATGCTTTATTATTGTGAGTGAAATTACTGTGACATTAATTGGAATGACATTCGCGTTGTGAAGCGCAGTTTAACACATACATGGCAAAAGCGTTATATAAGTGTATTCTTATTCCCATTTACTTTTAGTTTCAGATTCACCCACATTTTGGCCTTATTATTATGTTGGCATTTATTTTAAGGGAGTCTGCACGGCTGCGTCGACTGAAGCCGACAGGAAACGAAACATTCATGAGAATATAATGTTTGTAAACGTCCTTTGTATTAGTAATTATACGTTATCATTCTCAGCTTTGACAGCTTTGTGTCTCGTACGCTGGAACGTAGCGAGTTATCATAATTAGATTCACAGCTTTGCATATTGCGCACGTTGTTGTCAACATGGACTCGGAAGGTCTTCGGTAGCGACAAAACCTGCAATTTTATGACCAAATTTTCTCCGCCGATACAGAATTTCATGATTTGATTTCTGTTCTGGTGAAAATGAATTTCTAGAATCCCTTTTCGAAAAGAAGATAGCACGTTTCAAAGTTTAGATTAAAAGTTTTTATCCTCTTAGGAGCCAATAACTCCCAGCAATTTTTAAATTCGCGAGTTTTGTTCTGACCACAACACAAAATACGTTATGATTTACCACTAGGTTATATAGTCGTGTGGTGCGCTATTCTAGCTGGAAATTAAACTTGGACACAAAATCGCGTTATCGGCAGATTAACATTTAAGAGCTTGCAACATCAAAGTAAACGGTCACTTCTCAGTAAAACGACAATCATGATAAAATTCCATCATCCCCTATTATCCTTGATAAGTTTTGAAGGAATCCATATTCAAATTTAGGAGAACTAAACCTTTGCAATATAACACCCCGTCAAAAAAATGTCATTGAATTTATTAATGAGCAAGGGTCCTGCACAACCTTACGCTGACATATTAACTCGTTTTTTCTGCTTCAAAGCATATCGCCTGCCTCCATCTAAATTAGCTTTAATTTCCTGTTCTCCTGGTCCATTAGTGCTTTTATTATGTAAGGTTATGAGTGAAAAACACATCATGACAAACGCAACTGCTGCAAACGCAGTGCTTTAAATACACCAATGCCGCTATTTGAAAGACTTAAAAGTGGAAAAGCAAAACGAAAAACGTTTCCCAATTTAACCCGATCCAGACCAGGGGGGTCTGGAATTCCTCTAAAATTTATCTGGGAATAAATTGGTAGGATAGGTTGCTGTGTCTGGAGCTTGATGTTACCATGGCTACCTCATTTTGACAGACATGTATTTTCCAAATTTGTAATTTTTGTGTTTACTTTTATCAAAATTAACTTGAATTCAATTATTTTTCACCTCTTTTAGGATTTTTGTATTGTTTTATAGATTTTGAGTATTTTTCAATTATTTTGGGTGGATTTCTGACGTTTTGGAAAAATTTTGAAATCCAAGATGGTGGATCTAAGATGGCGGCTGTTTTGACATCATGACGTCATTGTCACCTGATGTGTACGTCATCATCCCACGTGACGTATATAAAAAGATATATTTTTGGACATACTATATATCCTGTAAGTTTCATCGTGATTGCTTAAATATTCTGGAAGTTAGGGAGGGGGGTCTAGAAAGATCCAAAAAAGCCCGGTCTGAAAAGGGTTAATTGAATGCACGCCAGACACCAGCCATCGGCAAATTTTCTCTAAGATATGTTGTTCACGCCGCGTAAATTGTAAGTAATTTAAGCATGGCGTATTTATAAATTATCAACGCTCCCACGCATTCTGATTATTTATTCTGGCAGAATAAAAGGTTTATGTTTAATATTGAATACGCAATCATCGCGGCCATGGATCTGTAAAGTGCAATCATAGCCATCGGATCATTAAACTGAATGTTTTTATCTTTTGTATTTTGCGAACTTAGACGCTCGCGGTCAGGTTATGAGCTTTGGCTGGAATATAATGAGCTTGTGCTCTTTGGCTAGACACTTTACTCTAACGGCCCTCACTCTCTCCCTTCTCAAGTGTATAACTACCCCCCTCCCCTCCAGGTTCGAATTTGATACTTGGGGTAGCCCTACGATTAATGAATTTGGATGTAATATATCAAACACGAGAGAGCGTGTTTCATCACATTTCCAAACACCGAGAAGAGAGTTGAAAATACGACGCGCAGCGGAGTATTTTTGACGAACTTTGAGGTGTTTGGAAATGTGATGATACACTCCCTCGAGTGTTTGATATATCTTCTCAATCGAAACTAAAACTACGGAGAAAACGGAGAAATAAAATCATAAAAATCTATGCCAATTAAGATCAGATTTCCAAACTGCCTTCACGGTTCTGATTTCCTTTGTTTTAACTAGATGAATTATTAATGAGTTTGAGAAATAAAGAACAATAATTAAATCCCCTGGAATTTTTAGGAACGAAACTTCCGAATATGGAATCGTAAATTGAAATCGACGTTTTTTTTTTTTTTTTTTTCTGCAGAGAGCGGGCAATGCAGCAAATACCAACCTCTATAGGAAGGGTGTATATTAGAGTAGACAAGTGTTCAAATTATACTGTATAATTATATTGCTGAATACAATTCTAGAAGAACAAATGAATTCAACGTTGTTTATTGCATTCACTACCAGAGAGTACTCTTTTGATTCACTATTAATAATAATTACAGCGACGATTCTATTTTACAACTTGGACTGTAAATATTGACCTTTTTTTTAACTTAGCTCCAATGTACAGGGCAATAAAACAAAAACAAAAAAATCGGAAAAAAAAAAAAAAACATTTCTATTTTATTCCCCCAGGCCTCCTTGGGCGAGGAAAGTTCAATTAGTCCAAAATGGGCTGCTGAACAACTATGAAGAATCAATCAAACAAAAAGCAAACATTGCCTTACAACATCGAGGGAAACAAGTTAATTTCTTCGATATATATTGTACAGAAATTAGGTCAAAATTGTTATTCTTGTATTTACACATGCTAAATTACCCCTTGTATTACCCCTTGTATGTCTGAGTAGTCCTTGTCTTCTCCTGAAAGGGGGAAAATTTTTGTTTCTTTGTTAAAATCTACTTATTGTTAGGACCCTGTTGCCCTAATTGGCAAGTGATCCAGTTGACGCAGTCTCAATTGATGGTTCGGATCAAGTTCATTTCCTCTGGAAGCCTTGTGGAAAAGTCGTAATACAGCCATTCGAAATTCAGGCATCCGTAAAGCGTAGACAATTGGGTTTAAAAGTGAGTTTCCAAACGATAATGCCGTTACTATAACTCGAACGTGGGATTCTGTTTGCCATGACAGCTGGTTGGTAATCTCACGATTAGTAGCAATAACAGAAAGTGAAAAGATGACGAGTGGTAGCCAGGACACCAAAGATGCAAGAGCCACCAAAACCAATGTTATTGTCAGTTTTCTTTCACTTATGGTTGCGCCATAGTGTCTAGGAAGAGAACGGTGTCGGACTTTGATAACAACTAAAATGCAAGATACACAAATAACAAATACACAAATGCCATAGTATGACATATGCATAGCATGGCGTTTCAAAGAATTTACACCCCGTTCCATGGAAATAACGTCTGCTGACCCGCACAATATAAATGCTAGCCAAATGACACAAATGCACATCCCATACACCCATTTTCTAAGAACGCGATGTCTGAATGGGCGAAATATAGCGTGAAACCGTTCTAAAGAAATAACAACGAGATTAAAAAGGGAGGTTAAAGGGAGAAAATATCTTAAAACATAACAAACGTAAATTTTGATAAGACTAATTCTCTCGAATTTCCAAAGTCCACAATCGCGTCCTATGTCTCCAAAGTAAATGTTAAGAGGCGCTGATACTGCTCCGACTAAGAGGTCGACTATGGCCAGATGGATAATCAAGTATGTACTCTTGCGCTGTAGCTGGCGCTGCTTCAGAAATACAATAATCGTGATGATATTAAGGATGACTATGGCAAGATATTCAATGATGAAGACAACAAGCCATGGAATGCATTCTGATGTAGGAAGGAGAAACATCAAGCTCGTGTTACTCGTACTGCTACTGGTGTTGGTAGCCATTGAGCTTCTGTTGCTGATTTGCAAACTGAAAGCACCTAAATAAAAGGGAAAACAGTTAATAAACATCATCTTTTTGGGCCGTTGCTAGGAAAAATGTAATTGGCCATAACTTGACAAAACTTTCCTTATATTCAAACGAATTAAGGCAGTTATTTTGGAGTGTAGGAGCAAGCCAGTTGATGACGTCATCTGGACACGCACACGCTCACGCAAGAAACTTACAGTCTTAACAATAGTGTGTGGTATCATGGCACAAAAACTTGAGAAACAAGGACACAAATTGTGTCCTGTTGACCACCTTTTTAAACATAACTTCTACACTTTTTTTGTTATTTTCGTAAAACGCATGCTTACGTTTCCTCTGCACTGGAGGTTAAACCTTATGGTGAATGATTGGTTGAAAGCATCGTAACTGACATTGCTGCAGTAATTTGGCTTCCTTACTCCTCACGTGCGCTTCGAAAATCGAAACCTTTTTGAAGGCGACAAACTTTAATTACATCTTGTTTGTTTTCGAACAGCTTCTATTTTGAAACTTTGCAAGGAGGCGTAGCCGTCAATCATAATCATGCAACCTTATTGGCTAGCTTGTAAGAAAGTTTGTTGGGTGGCCACGGTAAGGCGCGTCGCCTTGTACAGTTTGAATCTATTGTCCCACGTAGACCATCGAAGGACATCATGTACTGTATCTTAGAGCATCGATGCACCAAACTTGGGAACAATTTCCGATTTGATTGCAGACGACTAATCAACTCACACAGAGATGCCATTCGCAAAGCTAGAGAAGTTTTTTTTTAATTATCAAGGGCAAACTCTTGAACCGCATGGAACGAACAGACCGAAGACGAAACTTGATCTGTTTTTATATAAATATATATATATTTTTTTATTTTTTTTATTATTTTTTTTTTTGCACCCTTTATTGCACAAGACACTTTTTTTCTATTTTTGTCTACAAATCAAATTTCATCATTTTTCTGGGTAGTTTCAAATATTGTAATCGTCTACTTCCATTTTAAATTATTTTTTTTACGCCAAAATAAGGCTTCACTTCGCTGCTGTTTGTCCAAGGCTGTATGAAAAAAAAAAAAAATGAAGAAAATGGCTTTTATTAACAGCACAAGCGACTGAAGGTTCCGACAGAAAACAATAATTGAAATATTTTTGACAGAAGTAAGCACCTTCTATACTCAACACTTGCCCAACATCCTTTTCTCGAATTATGGTGGTCAAAGTTTGAAGTTTGAATTACATTTCCAATATTCATTATTGTCCGGCGTAATGTAAGGAAAGTCTGAATAATAAGAGTGGGCAGAATAAATAATACGTTTTGTAATTATAATTTTTTTCCTTATAATTTCTTTGAGCGGAGAGAAAATACAAAAATCGTCAGAAGAAAAATCCTTTTTTTGGTCGATTTGCTTGTAGAATGTACGCAGTAGGTCTTTTTTTGTTCCTGAAATCCTTCGCCTCTTATTTAACCGTAATTCAAATTCGTTTTTCTTGGGTAGCACGCTGGAAAAAAAGAAGCACCTGCTCACAGTCCAATTTCCAACTCAATTGATTGAGACGTTTGGTTCAGCATTGTAATTGTTTATGTAAATCAATATTTATACGGGAGGATCCAATTTAGAATAGCAGTCCTGATCCAACTTTGACAGTTCAACAGGCCAGTCCACAACACTGTGTACTTCATGTTCTACTCTTCGCACTAAGTCAGTTTAGTTGCGTTAAATAAAAATTGAAAAGGGGAGTATATACTACTTTTCTTGCTACACAGTTCAAATTCACACGGTAAAGAGAAATATGCACGTATCAGGATTTGATTAGTTATACGTATTATTTATAAACTTGTACCTTACCTTGGCAGGTGTTTGTTGCAAGTTCCTTTATTTCTTAGTATGTCGTTCTCCAATTAAATACTTGAAAAAACAGAGAATTATTTCTATTTACCGTTGAAAATAAAGAATTAAACCAATACTGCCGTTTCTTGGGATTTGAGTGAAAGGTCCAAGATGATGTTTCTTAATTAATTTGCTCAGACGTAAAATAACATCACGGCCTTACTGTTTTTCCTCCTCCTTTGCAGTTTTTTGAGACATAGTTCTTGATTGACTATAGGTCTGCGCGGTAAATAATTACTTCGCCAGCTTAAAAGCGATTCGGATCTATATTTTAACTTACCATTCGACACTACTATATACCTATAAATAAGCTTTTTGTGACGGTTTTAAAATGGTCACCTACAGTGAATAGTCTTGCTAAAGGACAAATTCACACTGCAAAGAAAAACATTAAATTATTTAGTACTCTGGCAACAAAAAAATATATAGATATAATTATATAACTTGCTAATAAACTTAGCTATTTGATTATTTTACCAACTTAACTTACCTTCTGGGTGGGGAAATCTTCCAAGGTTCTTGGCGATCAGTATAGCCCGTTATACCAGACTATAGGTTATATTAATTTAGTCGTTGTCTAAATGTGATTTGACAACATGTCGACAAAATTGACGCCTTTACTCAGTTTCCTTCACTTATGTGCATTTGAATACAAATAATAATTTTCATTGACGTGGTTCTTCTTGTTTGTAAATGCTCTATAACATTACAGGTAATATTGTCAGTTGTGACGTTATTGGTAGGAATAACTTATACTTTCAAATCCACTCACATTTCGCTGGCCATGCATAGGACACCTGAATTCACTGAAACTAGCTGCTAATTTTGACAATTTTTTGAATAACTGAACATCTTCCCTGATCCCTTGGTAAATTAAGGTTATTTTTATCTACGCAGTTCCCTTTCAGCTGTTTTCTTGCCATAATTTTACGCATCTGAATTATCTGTTTGGCGATTGTGAGTGAAAAACACATCGCGGTACACGGAACTAGAGCAAACACAATGCTTTAAATGATCAATCCAATTGTTTGAAATTATACTTAAAACCGCTATAGCAAAAAGAAAAAAGAATTTCTATTTTATTTAACTCACTTCAGACACAAGCCGTACATAAATTATCTCTGTGTTATGTCGTGCATACGTGGGTCCAGAAATATTTACGTATGTATAAATTATGCTTAGTAGAAAATAACTTTAGAGGGCCATTAGAACAATGCAAGATGAAGTTAAAGGTCTTTTATAAAGATTTTTGACAAAATGAATGACTACAAGACGTTCATAAGCTAGAAGACTACATCTGCGGTAATGGGCCTTGAGATATCTCTTTTGCGAGTAGGCTATTTTTAGAACGGCTTTTCCGCGAACTAGCCAATCGCGTTGAAGTTTTTCGATTGGCTCGCTTACAAGTTGGGCGAGAAGCGCTTGCCTTCTGGTTAGACCTGGTTTATTTGCTTAATTGGTTCCTTCTTCGGCCTGATGCTGAAAGAAAAAAATCTTCAATATTTCTTTTCCTAGTCCGCCAAAATAACAATTACGGCGCGACCGACCACGACCGAAGCCGTAGAAATTTGCATCAATCTGCAACGATCTCATTACACGTGCACGCCATCATTTCTTCGCAATAAGCTACGTAATTTTCTCGCTCGCTAGGTTTGTTCTAAACATAGCCGACTCGCGAAAGACATAGCACGATGCAGACTTCTGGGTTATGAACTTCTGGCACTACTGAGTATTATGCTATTGTAACAGCGAAATACTATGCTATAAAAATCGTTCCTTTCTAAGTTTAGGTTTGGACTTGTTTATTATTTAAAGCACCATTGGCGATGCCTCTTTATTAATTAAGGGACTTTCAATTTATGGACATCTTTTACGTGCGAACGTGCGTGTCCTTAAATAGAATACGCAATTGAACTTTTTACCGAAATGCAACGCTCGCACACATTTTGACCATTTAACCATCAGACTATTTAACCATCAATTCTGAAAAAATAAAAGGTTTATGTTTTAACCTGTTGTATTGAACTTCCGGTGCAACTATACCTGGCCAAGTCAAGTAAAAGTCTGTAAATCATTATTACATAAAACTAAAGAAGCGAGGAGTGGTCGCATATACTTTACAGCAGAGTGACCGTATCAGTTCTGGCGTGGCGACAAAAAAAAAAACGTTCTGAAAGGCTTACCAGGAATTTTTTGCAACTTTATATCATCTACAGCTGTATCCATGGATTTCAGGGGCGGATTCAGGCACTTATGTCCAGGATTGAACGTAGGTATTGTTCAGCAAGTACTTCGTATATGACTCGGTTATCGACCATTTTCATACTACTTCATATTTGACAGAATTATGTGAGTTTAGGTGAACTTTTATCAGTGAGGACACTTAATGATGCTTATTATGAAGAGCGTGCATCTCATTATCGTTCAATCCTGGACATATCTGGGATATACAATCGCATCCGGAGAGGGGAATATACCATCTCATCCGGGGAGGGGGATATATCCTCGCATCCGGAAAGGAGGTATACCATCGCATCCGGGGCCGGGAGGGGGATATATCATCGCATCCGGGGAGGGGGATATAGCATCGCATCCTGGGAGGGGGATATAGCATCGCACCCGGGGAGGGGGATATACCATCGCATCCTGGGAGGGGGATATATCATCGCATCCGGGGAGGGGGATATACCATCGCATCCGGGGAGGGGGATATACCATCGCATCCTGGGAGGGGGATATAGCATCGCATCCTGGGAGGGGGATATAGCATCGCATCTGGGGAGGGGGATATACCATCGCATCCTGGGAGGGGGATATATCATCGCATCCGGGGAGGGGGATATACCATCGCATCCGGGGAGGGGGATATACCATCGCATCCTGGGAGGGGGATATAGCATCGCACCCGGGGAAGGCGTATATTCCATCCCTCCAGGGGAGCACCCAGAAAATTTACAAATCTAAACTATTGTTTCGATTACTGCTTAACGAAAAAATTGAAAACACCCGTTTCTCGAAAGTCCGGCTACTTAATATGCAGTCGATATCGATTTGCACAGTTATATTATATTATATTAGATAATTTTATTAATATAATTTGCACGACTGAATTGAAGATAGATTTCTTATTCTTTTCCACAATTTCTATTACGTCGCGTCAAGAGTCGCGTATCGTAAACATAAGACCCCAAAACGTTACTATACAGTATGGGACAAAGTTGTCGGCCACTTTAGGCGTAAACTTGTATTTCTTACCTCAGAATAGCCGTAGGAACTTGAAATTTTGCCCAGAGCTAGCTTCAACTTCAAGCTTTTTTGGTGAAAAGCTATCGGCTGGTCAACACTTAACTTGCCCGAGCAATAATAAAATTAATTGCTCCGTCTGTAGGCCCAGTTCTCGGCCACCCGGGCCCAGTTCTCGGCCACCCGGGCCCAGTTCTCGGCCACTAAAAGAGTATACGCAATTGCAATTCTCTGTATAAAAAGCCCTTATTAATTTTCTCAGACATGAAATCACTTTTAAAACTTATTTGTGTTATTACGATCCCAAATTATGCTTATGGGGCTTTGTTCTACTTTATAACAGAAAGTTTGTAACGCGCTTAGTTGCTCTCCTAGTTGCAGGTTCTGGCCAAACCGCGGAGTTGTGTGATCACTGCATTCAGATGGTTTATTTTGTAGTGAAAAGGTCTTGAAAGAGTTACCCTTTGTAGACAAGAGTACTAGTCAAGTCAGAACTTAGAGATTTAATTCATCATTATTTTTAAAACATTTCTTTCTTTCATTCTGGCCACGACAGGTGAAATTGTGTTAAAAATTAGAGCGCTCAGCTGTGATTGCGAGCAGTGTGGCCGAGAATAGGCAAATACGCAATAGCCGCACGGAAATATTTCGAAGTAAAGTAAGGCCGAAAAATACAACAGTTCGACAAAACGTTTACAAAAGCAGAAAGCTGGATTATTCTACGCTTTATATGCCAAAAATTGGCTCCTTTGGTAAGAATATTCGAACAAAATACGAATTTAAGTACAACTATGATTTTTAAGGAGCCGTGAACAAACAAGTTTTAAGAAAAACAAATTTACCTACCCTTCGCGTAAAGTCAACGTGTGCGCGTTCTATAGCGAGTTGAAGGACAAGACCCAAGATACTTGGAGCACAAGAATCAGTCTATCGTTTGAAGAAAATGCCTTTTTCTTTTAATTCATTTGTGACGCGAAAAAACGCGTTGAACAGAAAGTGGCCGAGAATAGGACCCGGCCGAGAACTGGGCCACATACTGTATTCTCTATAACTTAGACGCCATAAACCCTCAGACTATTAAACAGGTACACATGGGCTTTTCGGTGGCGGACTCAGTGGCGTGTTAAACAACGGACGGCAATCCGTACTATTTGCGCAGACTAGATGATCCCTTTACGATAGTAGTCTGTTAATCTGAACAGTTTGGCTCAGATCGATTCTTTGATCCCATTCTTTACATATCATGTGGATTTTCGCGATATTCACGTGGAGGCCACGCCCACGACAATCCGGAAAACATTTGAAAGCTCATCTCTTCTTTGGTTTGGCCTAACTAACCTCCAAACAAAACCGGCGTTTAAGGCCATTGAAACGGAGCTTTTCGAAATTGCTCTCCAGGTAGAGAAATTGGTAAACGCCGGCTTGGTGGTGTAGTATAGCTCCCTTCGTAAACGCTCTATGCGCCTTTGATATGAGAAGCTTAAATAGTGTCTGCGTAGGAGGCAAAGTGTAGTATGGACGGCTAAAAAACGCCGACCTCACAATAGCGCGGCATCAAGTAATGTCCCCATGCTCTACCATTCGTTTTAACGTTTCCAGGGTTTCCGTTTTTAAATTTATCTGGATAAAATTGGACGGCAGAAACGATACGAAAAAGGATTGCGTGAACGAAAACGTTTTGTCCGTTTTCTGGGTGCTAACGCCTTTTTGCAATTTTTTCGGATTGGTGTGGACGGGGCCTCTACTTTACCCTTTTTAGATGCATAATCCGTGCCTGTCACAGCATGCATTGTGCGAACATATTACGCCCGCCCGACTACGTTCGTTAAAACCCAGTTCGTAAAATACAGTTTCACACTTATGGTTGTTTTTCGTACTGAGTATCAGGCAGCTTATTCAGGATATCTATCGGATAAACAACTTGCTGCAGCTGTGTATCTACAAACAGCGTTCAACTACAAATATAGAAATGCCAAATATTCGCCGTTGTTCTTCCGTTTCACGCAGAATTTGGTTATTTTACGTTGTTGTTTTGCAGGGAACGGCAAGGAAATGTAGCAATAAGACACGTGCAGGCATGTGCTATGGCGCTACTTTACGTAGAACGTCTAGTTTCGTTTTCAGTCTTGAAAGAAAGCGATCAAAGCTCACCCGGCAAAAATATGGTATTTTGCGATAAGAAAAATGTTTATTATCCAACACTGCTTCGTAGAGTACAAATAATGCGCGAAACGAGTACAAATATCATACGATATTTGTACTCGTCTCATTCCTCCGACCGCGCGAAAGATTAAAAACCTTGACAAGTCAGACTTTTAGAGCAATTTCAACGTTGTTTATTGCATCTGATATTAACAATAACTACAACAAAGATTTTATTTCACAACTTTGAGTATACAATATAGACCTTATTTTTAACTTGGCTCAACTTTTCAAGGAAATGAAACAAAAGAATTCGGACGATAAACCATTTCCTTTTATTAATTGCCTTAAACAAGAAGTTCCACTATAAAAGGGATGGCACCTCCCACATTTCACACCTTTCGGGCGCGAAATGCAAATTTTCATCCTTGCATTTATGGCACGTTGCAGAGTCAAGCGTCCTGCAAATTAAATACGCTTCAAAAAAGATACCCTCACAAAAATAAGATATCGATATAACTTGTTAACGTTTTAGCATAGCATTCTCAACAAAAATGAAGCACATTTTACCAGCAACTGTCACAGAGAAAGCGCGGGTTGTTGGTCAGCTGTTTACGCTTTGATGGTTTATTGACAACTGGGCGTGAGAATGGCCAGGCCAGGCCCCTTTTATACCGGAAATTCTTGTTTAGGCTTCCTTGGGCAAAGTTAATTAAATTATTCGAAAATGGCCTGTAGAACAACTATAAAGAATCAATCAAACAAAAAGAAAATGATGACTTACAACATCGATTAAAAGTAATCAAGTTCTTTAATACAATTTAAACGATCAAACCGATTGGTTCACAGTTTGGGCAGATGTAACGAAAATTAAATCCGAATTAGATTTGGTGTGTTTTACCAGGATTTACTCGGAGCGCCTGGAACTGAGCTGAGTAGCCGGGTTTATGGTCGAAATTGCCAAAAGTCCTGGAATCTGTAAATAAAATCATTTCCGTTCGGATATTCTGTTTGGTAATTTTGGATAGTTTTTCAAGATGCATGTTCCGTTTTACTCTGAAAAAATTCCGTTCGGGCAACATCGCCTCAACGTCTCATCGTGACCGAAACTTTCGGATATTTTTTTGT
This sequence comes from Meandrina meandrites, assembly GCA_963693305.1. Taxonomy (NCBI): domain Eukaryota; kingdom Metazoa; phylum Cnidaria; class Anthozoa; order Scleractinia; family Meandrinidae; genus Meandrina; species Meandrina meandrites. The sequence goes on from OY855903.1 coordinate 63,571,984, forward strand.
AAATGGTAAATACCCAATGTGAACCATTCAGTTTTGCTTCTTGTCGAATAATCAAATGTTTAAAAATTAAAAAAAAAATACAAATTAAGACTTTCACGGAAACATTCTGGCTTTCCACCGGCAGAAATATTGAATGTCTGTAATCTACTTAGGCGAATTTTAGAAATTTTGTTCTTAAGTATAGCTCCCTGAATTGCGGTTAGGTTCCCGGTAGTCAGTTTCCAAATTGTGTGATCTTTCATTTACGTACGACTGCAGGTCTACGATACTTTTTAGGATGGTCACACATTTTCAATATTTAACAATTTTTCCACGAGCGCACGTTGGATATGAGATCGTAAATGGGCAACGAGGTGGGTGACGCCACAAGAATTGCAATATTTGAGCTGCCGGCTGTTCTCGCTAACGAGTACACCGACCATATTTGTGGTCCATGGTATATGAGCTCGTATACCGTGGCGCGCAAATCAAACAAAGCTCGAATTGCAATAATAACATACCTTATTACTCAACAAGCTCGCGCGATGCCCATATATGGTCAGAAAGCCATTGTTATCTGTAACAGATATCCTGCGATATACGTAGATCGCCAAGATTCGTCCGAAATCTTGCAAAGCGCCGCACAACCACAGTTATTCTCGCTACAAAAAGCGTTTCGTTGACAATTTGTTGAATAATAAAACAATTATCCTGCTCAATCTTGCGGAATATCGTCTGATTTTAGCCAACTCGGCCTACGGCCTCGTCGGCTAAGTATCAGGCGATATTCCGCGCGATTTCGCAGGATAATTGTTAAATATGTTGGCTGATAATTAACACAAATACTAGGTGGTGCCTTACTGACAACGCTCCTTCTCCTAGCCATCTTATTCAGAAATAACTTGTATCGCTGTAACTGCCTTCATTTAGTTAACATAACAGAAGTTTAAAAGACATCCCCAAAGGCTTCGTCAACTTATCGATTCAGAACGTTCGTCCCGCCAATTTTGATTCTTTAAGGTTACTTCCCACCTTCCAGTGTAAAAAAATCATTTCCTTTTATTTGCCTAAATTGAAGTTAATCATTTTATCTAACATTTACAGAAAGAAGAACTTAAAAATATCAAAAAGCGCCGAAGTTATTTAACAAAACATGTTTTCAAATAAAATTGATTAATAATAAAGGTGTCATAATCTCATGAGAAGGTGTCGTCCCGGAGGAAATTTTCGCGGGAAACGGTTTAATCTGGGAGTTCTTATTTCATGTGATTTGCATATTTTAATTTACATTGCGCATTGGACAAAATCCTCACGTGCTCGAAGTTGCTGTGAGCGCTTTCGTGGAGAAATCTAAAACGGAGACGAGTCGTTAGAAGAAGAAGTGGTTTTCTAGAAGAAAAGCCTGGCAAAAAGCGACAAAGGCTCTTGGTTCGGCCCAGCGCTTTTATTACCCTCAACATCGACTGATGAACAGGAGCGGTCTTCAGCTGGTTCACGGTCTTCTTCCATTGGAGCAAGTCGTTTGAAAATCAAAGCTTTCGCGACAGAAAGATACAAAACGTGACTGTAATACAGCACTTTTCCCGGGGAATTCTAATCCATTGTAGTTGACGCTGGGAGGTCCTGTTACGCCATTGCCTTGCGGTTTCAAGAGGCGATATAATCTCCTGGGGCGGTGCGAATTGTTTATGAACCTTTTTGAGCGAAAATCTCGCGTTTGATTTCTCGTAGAATGTTTCGATATTTGAGCATATTAATAGGGTATGTAGATTTCACGGATTTTCTTAAAAGTTGGCCAAAACATTCCATGGGTAATAACAAACAAAAAAGTGCCAGAAAATTATCATATTTGAAATATTTCTCCCGTGGCGACCATTTACGCAACACGTCTTAAAATATTTTAGCGTCATCAAATTTGGACTAGGATATCTGGACAGCCAATTAAAATATCGAAAAAGCGTGTTGTTGATTGATGCCTGTTGAATAAGGCTGTGCAGCAATTTTGCTCATGGTGTAGCATTCGATACCCAATTAATTCACGAGAACAACCCTCTGTCGTTTCACGGTTTACCGGCTCCTGACACTTTCCAAAGAAATAATCACTTAAATTGTATTCTTCTCAAAAAATAAATTTATTAAGCTTTCTACTGATATATAGTTTGTTTAGGTTCTATTGAAACTGGCGCACGTACGAATTTTTTTCCTGAACGGCACCCGCGTAGGTGGGAAGTAACCTTAAGGTTGAAGTATATAGCGTATTCCTGTAAAATTCTATTTAATGCTATAAAAAACACTTACTTTTTATGATTCGTACTGTGTTTGATTTAAATAACACGAAGAGGGAAAGCTTGAACTTGCCTTTGATGCCGAGGTCTTTTAAAACACAATGTGAGTAAGGCTCTTCTGTACTCTGGCATTTTCAGGGTGTACAATATTGGATTTACAAGAGAGTTCCCATGATATAAAAACATCATTGCAAAGACATAATGTAAGTGTTCCTCTTCAGAGAACGATCTAAAAGCATCAATTATAAAATAAAGAAAGGATGATAATACAAATGGCAGCCACAGCAGCAGGGACACGAATGTCACTATCAACAATGTCATGGTCAGTTTCCTTTCTCTACTTGCTGTACCATGGTGTTGAGGCTGCGTTCCACAACGGACTTTGGTAATAATGCACGCGTAAGAAATACAAATAACTAACAGACAAATCGAATTGAATGAGCACCAGAGGTAAAAATATTTATCATTTTGCATTGCATATTTAAAATACCGAAAAGATGCTACACCAACTGACAGAAAAACTGACGTCACCCAAATGGCAGCAATAATTAATCCGTATGTCCATTTCTTGATTACGCGATGCCTGAACGGCCAAAACGTAGCATGCAACCGTTCAACAGAAATAACTGTAATGTTTAATAAGGAGCAAATAGGAAATAAAATGTCGAGTGCAGTCATTATTAGATAATTCAACCAGTTTTCTGGTATGATGTCCTTCCAAAGGTTACAATGTGCTCCAAACAAAATTAAATGATCGAGCACCGAGAATCCTCCAACCAACATATCTGCAACAGCCAGGTTTATCAACAAGTACATCCTGCGCCTGCGTAGGTAACAGTTTTTTATAAAAGCAATTATTGTGAGGATATTTAGTGTTACTATAACAACAGATTCAATTGTAAGCACTACAAGCCAGGAAATGCACCAAGGTAAAGTGAACATCTTGAATGCTGTTTTGGTTTCCTTTTCTGTAACAGAGAAGCAATATTTATATTTGAATTAAATATGAAAAATGGAATTAAAAACACTATTTAACGAAGCGTAGGAAAGTACAAATGAAATAAATAAGTTGAGACAAACAGTTGAGAACCAGAAAGAGTGATAAATAAGTAAATCAAAGGCTCCTGCGAGCCAGCTTTTTGGAAATAAAGAGAAAATGGATAAAAAAAGAAAAGGAATTGGTGGGTGGAATTATAGGTGTTAAAAGTGATTTGGCAGGAGCAAAAAAACTTTATTTGGTGGCCAGAAAGTAACCTTGTGGAAACTGCGGAAGAATTTCATAAAAATTGGAAGGAAAATGTGGTTGTGTTGTTGGCGTTTTCATAATTATTACGATCATAATCTTAAGTGGTGCGTTGAGGTTTGCAACTACTTGATAGCTTAGTAGCGTAGTTTGTGGTAAGATTTTATAGTACTAGGCAGATCAGGCAAAATGAATGCTTATGAGCCGAAGCGTTAAGGGAAGGAGGAACCTTAAAATTAAGCAACTGACTGCGGTTACAGAGTTTCTGAAGAACAGCAAGCCTGGATTAAACTGCGGAGTTTTTTGGTCTCCAGTGTAGAATAGGGTTGGGGTATCAGACTCCCAGTGACACACCCCTACTCCAAAAACGTTCAGAGTATCTCTCCTTGGTTTTCATTGATGTAATGTATATGAAATGATTCATATGTGAACTGCGGATATACATGAAGGTGATACAGCTATTTCGAGAAAGGTTGTCGGAAAAAAAGCATCAAAGTGCACGCGGCAAGACCGAAAGGTGGCATGGGTATTCACGGGAATTTTGCATATTGGCCTAGTTTTGCATATTGGCCAAGTTTGTATTTTTGCACGTGGAAAATTTGTTTTTCCTCTCAGGGGCCAATATCTTTAGCTTTACTTTTACTGTCGCATCTCTTTGAGTGAGGAAAATCCTTGTTAAGTTCAGAGGGGTTAAACGTACCTTGCTTCTACTTGTCTGATAAAGAAAGAAGACCTGAAATTCGCGCTTATTTTGTTGTTATATCTCATTAGTATTCAACACGTGCAGTAGCTCAATACGTCTACCCATACTACCTTTCGAAATTGGCTTGTGCAGTTTTGTGCTTTTTTTCCGACAACGTTTCTCGAAATAGCTGTATATGATCTTCGCAGTGAATTTCCAATATAAGCAATTTGAATAAAGAAGCCTGAAAAAAAAAAAAAAATCAGGGCTTCAACGGGATTCGAACCCGTGACCTCCGCGATACCGGTGCGATGCTCTACCAACTGAGCTATGAAGCCACATATTGGGAGCGAGGTCAATTGTGAGTTCATATTTTCCCGTGAAAGGAGTGAAATGATGTAATGTATATGAAATGATTCATATGTGAACTGCGGATATACATGAAGGCATGAAGGTGATATATGATCTTCGCAGTGAATTTCCATTTAGGACCATTTAGTGAACGACCTGATTTCACAGCTTCCTTTTTCAAATCTTAGCTTATGTGCAACTCTTATGGGGATTTTCGTGACAAGGTTGTCCGCTGTGTATGCGTCCTTGACTGCCTTGAAAGTGTTTGTGTTCAATCAATAATATTATTCAATGAATCTATTCTTCGAGCAGTGAGCTAGCAATGGGCAACGGAAAATGAAGGCATTAATTATGCGAGACCAACTGCGTGTGTCGTTATTATATTCCGGAAATCTAATTAGCGGTTAACGTCATCAGTATGGAATTTTTGGCCGTGAATCGCAGACGTCTCTCTCGCGAAAAATGCCAAATCGGCCGGGAGTGATGAGAGGCGGCTGTATTCGCAGGCTAATGAGTAACTAGAGCGAGAAATATTCACGAAGATCTATGTTCTCCAGCAGCTTTCTGAGCTTTCTTCGCGTCTTTCATTCAGCTTTTAAGGTGCCGCTTTTTCATGCAATCGCTTCGTTTAAGTTGAAATGAAATGTCCAGATCATTTTTTTTTTTTGGATCCGGAGAAAACATCTCTACAGTATGCTATAAAAACTTTAGATGTGATGGAGTGAAAAATAGTAACGAAGAAATATTTTCTGCTGCTCACTTTCTTCACATATTTTTATCCAGCTTACCGCGGTGAGCAACCGCCAACGATTTTACTGCCTTTTCATGCAATCGATTCGTTTAGGCGAAATGAATATCCCTACTCGATTTTCAACAGGAAAAAAAAATGTGCATTGTCCTACAAACTTCTACAATAGGTAAGTTTCAACGAAAGGTGTAGTATGGAGTATGGCCGTCATGTTGCACGACTCCGTTCGCACGCACGCACGTGCACGTAGAGCGCACGCGCCTGCGAGCCATGCCGCTACCACGATGATCATGAAAACTCAAACGCATGGCTTTCCTAATTTCTGTACTCGCACGACAGTTATGGGGCTCCGCTCTGCAGCCCTTCGCGCCGCTGGGGAGCTCCGCTACTATTCGGGTTACGCGATTTCTTCACTTGATCATGAACGATCACGTTTTAACACAATTGAAAGTGTTTTATCTTCCTTAGGTTACGGAAATGCATGGACAGGTTGTGTCTAAGGAAGAGAGTCCAACCCGCTATTTAGTAAGTACTAATTCAGGCCAGTAAAAATCACGGATCAGTGGAAATCCACCCTACAATCAATCGGGGCAAAACGAAGTAAACCGGGCAGAAATCGTAGCGGCGAAAGTTCTCTAAAAAAGTATTAGAGCCCCTGGGAAACCAGTCTCTCCAGGCCATTTCCAAGCGGCTCCGCGAATGCTTGCTCCTGATCATGATTGAGCAAAATTTTTGCATTATTTTGCCCAATCGGCGAACAGTAACTTCAAAGTCACTTTCGTGTGTTCTTACACGGCTGTTGTTGTATCGGCCATATTTTATTTTAATTAACATAAGATAGCCGAAAAAAGTCGGAAGTCGTTTCGGATGTCAGAAAGAAAGATATCTCAAGATCCACCGGTAATTTTTGTTTGGACCGATCAGAGATATCGTAAGTATAAAATAAGGCCTTGTTTACTTGTGCAATGCTTTGGGGGCGGTTCGGCATACTCGTCCAGCCCGCACTGCGTGCATTTCTTTGCAGCACGGGAATATTCCAGTTGGCCGAAATATCCTAAAATAGAAAAAAAAAATGGAGAACCGAAGTGAAATAAGTTGATGTAAACTTCTAGGTCTCGATTTTCTGAAAATTTTATTTGGGGTTAAAAGTATTGAAAGTACTGGCTTGTACGTTTGATTTTACGTTTTTCTGACTTTATCTCAATATTTTTCGGCCGACTGCATGCAATTTTTCCGCGCTGCGTACATTGTTTACCGCATGTGCCAGACGAGATCAGACGAGTGTGCCGAACGGTCGCCAATGCGTCGCATACAGGTAAACAAGCCACTGTTTCCGATTCCTCTGATCAGTCCAAGTAAAAATACCCGGGTAGATCTTGAAATATATTTCTTTCTGACATCCGAAATGATTCCCCGACTTTTTTTGTGGTTCTCTAAACTGCCGTGTAAGAACACACGAAAGTGACTCTGAAGTTACTGTTCGCCGATTAGGCAAAATAATACAAAGGATTTTTTTGCTAAATCCGGAGCCAGCATTCGCAGTCGCTTGTAATTGGTCTGGAGAGACTCGTTTCCCAGGGGCTCTTATACTTTTATAGAAAACTTTTGCCGCTACGATTTCTGCCCGGTTTACTTCGTTTTGCACCGACTAACTGCCCCTGGGCCTCCGAGGATGCCCTACAATTTGAGAACTTAACATTTACAAACCGAAAAAATCGAATTCTCACTTTCAAAACTGCAGCGCACTTGATGCTTGAATTAAGATACAGAAATTCGATCTCATTGTTTCTAACAAGACTCAGGAATTTAGTGAAGTTTAACTTTGCTTCTGAACTGGCAAAGCAATCCTTTTCCAGGTAAAAAGGAAACAACAAAAATACTCTGAAATAACTTTCTTAAAGATTTAATCAATCTACAGTGAGTAGCCTTGCTAAAGGACAAATTCGCACTGCAAATAAAAACATAAAATTATTTAGTACTCCGGCAACAAAAGTGTATATAGATACAATTATATAAATTGCTAAAAAAAACCTGTTTGATTATTTTACCAACTTAACTTACCTTTTGGCTGGGGAAATATTCCAAGGTTCTTGGCGATCAGTATAACTCGTGATACCAGAGCGCAACAAACTGCTCAAATGATTATGAATATTATTTTAGTGGCTGCCTTAAGTAAATAGAGCGGTTTTACTTCACCCGTGAAATACTAACTAAACTTTCAGATAGTATTACACACTAATTCTATTGTTTTCTTTTGTTTAATTTTGACGATACCACGCACTAATTGTTAGATGTTGTTTCAAGGGTTAAATCAAATCACTCTAAGGTAAGCTATGGTTTGACAACATGTCGACAAAATTGACGTCTTAACTCAGTTTCCTGCGCTTATGTGATTTTGAAAAACTGTTATTGACGTGGTTCTTCGATTCGTGTTTGTAAGTGACTGCTTTAAAATATTACGGGAAAAAAATCGTGTAACGTTAGTAGGAAAACCTTTTAGTTTCAAATCCACTCACATTTCGCTGGCCATATATAAGACACCCGACTTCGTTGAAACCAGCTGCTAATTTTGTCCATTTTGCTTTAACAACTGAACATCTCCCCTGTTCCCTTGGTCCATCAGGGCTATTTTTATCTACGCAGTTGTTTTTTTTTCCATTAGTTTGAATTATCTAAATTACCTGAATTATTGAATTACTCTGGATTATCTGTTCGGCGATTGTGAGTGAAAACACATCGCGGTATACGAAACTATTATTTATTTCTGGCGTATGTACAAATTATGCTTAGTGGAAATTAACTTTAAGGCAAATGTTACAACAAGGCAAGTTGAATTTAAACGTCTTTTTGACAAATGTTTGCACTACAAGAAGTTCATAAGCTAGAACTCTCCATCTCCGGTAATGGGCCTTGAGATTTGTCTTTCGTGAGTAGGCTATTTTTAGAACGACTTTCCCGCGAACCACTAGCCAATCGCGTTGAAGTTTTGCCGTTCGCAGCTTTCGATTGGCTCGCTTGCAAGTTGGGCGAGAAGCGCTTGCCTTCTGGTTCGACCTGGTTTATTTGCCTAATTTAATTTGTTCCTTCTTCGGGCTGATGCTGAAAGAAAATCCTCGCCTGTTTCTTCCATAATTTTATTTCTTTTCATAGTCCGCCAAAATGACAATTACGGCCGCGACCGACCACGACCGAAAGCCGTATAAATTTGCAACAATCTGCAACGATCTCATTACACGTGTACGCCATCATTTCTTCGCAATAAACTATGTCATTTCCTCGCTCGCTCGCTCGCTAGGTTTGTTCTAAACCTAGCCGACTCGCGAAAGACATAGCACGATGCAGACTTCTGGGTTATGAACCTTTTGGCACTACTGAGTATTATGCTATTGTAATAACTAAATACTATGCTATAAAAATCGTTCCTTTTCTGAGTTTATGGATTTGGACTTGTGGATTATTTAAAGCACCCTTGGCGATGGCTCTTTATTAATAGAGGGACCTTAAGGAGGCTCACAACGGTTTTACCTATTAAAAACACCCTTAATTTTCCCTTCAAGTGCGTATAACTCAAAAACGAGTCCGGTGACCCCCAGTTTTTATTTATGGGTTAGAGACTGTTGTGACTGTTTTGTTTACAAATACACGCACGCGCTGGCCGCACAATGAACGAGAAATTTTCAATACTACACGAGGCGTAGCCGAGTGCAGTATTGAAAATTTCGAGTTCATTGTACGGCCAGCAAGTGAGTGCATTTGTAAACAAAACACGAACTAACAGCGTCTAACCCTTTTAATATGCAATCTGAGTACACTGCAGCAATACACAATTCCCGGGGGGGGGGGACTCCCATATGAAATGGACGGGGATGCTCGTCGTCTCGCTTAGGGGTGTAAATTTCGGATTTTGGTCTCGCTTAGGGTGTTCTGGGCAAAATGTCATTATTTTTAGCCGTCAAGGTCTCGTTTAGGGTTGCACGCGAAGAAATAACAAAAAAGAAAGAATTTTGATTCGTTATATTTACTCTTTTAGGGGTCTGCATAACGTTCGACCACACCCAGATTGGTCTCTTTTAGGGGTTAAATTCAAAATTTCCGACGAGCATCCCCGTCCATTTCATATGGGAGTCCCCCCCCGGGACACAATTTCGCGAACTTTGAACAAGAATTTTAATAAATAAGAAATCGGTTGTATCTAAGTAGTACAAAATTATACTGGCGTAGTTTAAGAATATCGAAATCACAAAAAGCTTTACATAATTCAATATAAATGAGGCTTAAAATCATTCACAAAATTGTTCAAAAGCTGAAACAGTTCACAAAAAAGTCAGCCGTTGTCAATAATGCACGATTTTTATGCGTTATTGTCAATTACGCACTGTCGGAGTTTGCTGACGTCAGGTAAAGTAAAATCACGTGCTCGATTTTAACCAATTGCGCGCGTGGATTTTGGACAGTGAACGAAGATTGTATATTAATATTGAATAATGACTGGCATGTTAAGATGCAACTTTTTGCAAAGTTAAAAAAAATTCTCTGGAGCGGTTTCAGAGCCACCTTAAATTAACGAAAATATTATTAACATTTTCCCGTCCCGCCCGACCTAACTCAGTCAATAAGCATTTTATCATATGACCACTAATTTTCGTTCTTTTTTTATTGCTTTTCTTTCATGGATGCAGACGCGGCAGCCCGTTTCGGGCGCATTTTGAATAGCCAATGTCAGGCTCAGCCCAGTCCCTAGGCGTTCTCCTCCTCTCTCGGGCGAGCGCGAGGTTCACGTAAGGGCCTGGGAACGGTCATTTGGTGACGTCACAAAATTCTGCGCCAAATCGATAAGCGGGAAGGGAACGCCAGGGTTCTAGGCTGTGGAAGCCCGCAGTTTTTTTGGGGGGAGCCAGTGGAGTGCATTTGAGTTGCGAGGTGCGCACAAAGTATTAATTTTGCTCCTAAAATCATTACACATTATAGTCATTATAGTTATTACTTCACAAAAAAAAAATGGCCTTGGCTAATCCTCCTTGTAAATTTATCTATTACCTAGGAAAGGACAAAAGAAGTTGCAACTGAAACAAACATGCATGTTAAAAATTCGTGTTTTCTGAACATTATAACGACATGCAAATAATTGGAAGTTCTCCTTGTCGATTCGTTGCTGGTTGAAAACGGTGATTGAAGTCTCAAGCCAAAAAGTAACAAATTACATATTGCAAATTACATGTACACCTGTATACTGAAAAATAGGATCAAGTTAATGTTAATGCGCAACACTATTATTATTGGGTTTTTTTTGATATTGTTTCTAAGTATTTTAGCATAAATTCACACTTATTTACAATCAATGATGAGATATGGCAGCTAGTTTACCATGCCACATGTATAACGATGGACCAAATGTCCAAAAAATGTTTTCATTTTTTTTTCAAAATCTTACCACGTGCAGTGCACAAAAAAGCATTCCTGTACAGCCATGGCTTGAACTTTGATACTATTATTCTTGTAATACCTTTCATGCATGCACATGCTCATGGCTTTGTACAGGTACCATTTTTAATCTTCAAAATTTGACTTTATAAGTAGTTACTGGTTACAGAAAAAAAAAAAAAAAAAAAAAAAAATATATATATATATATATATATATATATATATATATATATATATATATATTCTTTGACCCCATTTTCATAAATCCATGTATATATATATATATATATATATATATATATATATATATATATATATATATATATACATGGATTTATGAAAATGGGGTCAAAGAAAAGTCTCCACGGCCTCTTTGGTCATGTACCTTTGGGGCTTTAGTAGGCTTAAAAGAGGGCCGAGAAACGAGAAAAAAAAAAAATTAAACAACGCGAAAGGGTTAATAAGTCAAAGGAGAAGAGAGAGAAAAAAAAATGACATTTCCTTTAGTTTTAAAACTGCTGGAGCGATCTGTGGTCATAGCTTAAAATATATAAACGGTTTAAACAGATCTAAAAAATATAAAAAGGGATACTCTAAATTTTCGATCGCCTTCTGCGGTCTTCTTCAGAGAATGATGGATTTTTGCAAGGTTCGCAGAATTCTAATAAGTGCATTGACGTTATTGTTCGTTGCCCCCCTGGGGAGCAACCAGCGATGCGTCTACTTTGGAGATAGTTTCTGGCGAGAAAAAAACGTTTACGGCGAATTTCGCACAGAGCGCTGAAAATAACGCTGACCCCTTTTTCATAAAATCAGACATATGATGGCATAGATCACGGTGAATATGACCGGAAAAGCCCAAAGTGTGCCTCTCGTGTTACTGTCAATCACTTTGAAAGCTTCTCGGTTGAAAACTAGGCTTTCTCTAGGAGTATGTAACATACTATGCTATGATATACATGGATTTATGAAAATGGGGTCAAAGAAAAGTCTCCACGGCCTCTTTGGTCATGTACCTTTGGGGCTTTAGTAGGCTTAAAAGAGGGCCGAGAAACGAGAAAAAAAAAAAATTAAACAACGCGAAAGGGTTAATAAGTCAAAGGAGAAGAGAGAGAAAAAAAAATGACATTTCCTTTAGTTTTAAAACTGCTGGAGCGATCTGTGGTCATAGCTTAAAATATATAAACGGTTTAAACAGATCTAAAAAATATAAAAAGGGATACTCTAAATTTTCGATCGCCTTCTGCGGTCTTCTTCAGAGAATGATGGATTTTTGCAAGGTTCGCAGAATTCTAATAAGTGCATTGACGTTATTGTTCGTTGCCCCCCTGGGGAGCAACCAGCGATGCGTCTACTTTGGAGATAGTTTCTGGCGAGAAAAAAACGTTTACGGCGAATTTCGCACAGAGCGCTGAAAATAACGCTGACACCTTTTTCATAAAATCAGACATATATATATATATATACATATTAATTAATAGTATTGGTATTTTTTTTGATAACTTTCATCAACATGTAGCACCTATGATATAAGAAAGAACACAATTTAACAAAAAGTAAGTGAAGGAGCACTGAAATAAGTGTTAGATATAGAACTTGGTGTCCAGACTGAGGCACTGTGCCTCAAGTATTGCCACAAATGGCATGGAGACTGGAGGAGAAGAACCTTTTTCTCTAGCAAAGTCAGCAGGGCTTCCAATAAAACTCAGTACTCAGGAGGTCTGACAGGTATTCTGTCGTGAATCCCCGACTAAAATTCATGCAGCTCCGCAAAAACGGTGAAGTGTTTCAGCTCCTCATAATTATTGCGCTCTCGCAAGTGGCACTCAAGGGCAGCCACCTACTAAAAGCTTATTGAAAGCCACGAGTCGGTCAATAAAAATCATTACATGACTAAGACAGTGCACCTTAAACCTGACCTGTCCTGACCTCGAGCCAAATATTTTCTGGTCCGGCCCTCCCACTCAGTCAGTCAATAAGTACATAGTACTGCAAAAAGTGTTTTGCAAATTCCAGCAATTGTGTAACATCAAATTACTCATCCCAGCATGACTGGAATAGAGGCAGCATATTGGGCTTATGAATGATCACTTTACTTCTTATGTCTAAGAATTTGCTAAGTATAAGTTTATTTAATGGAGAAGTCTTCTACTTGTTCGTCAGTTATAGATCATAGGGTTGTATTTCATTCTCAGATTCATTCATCACATGTTCAACTTCTTGTGGAAATGACGATGTGTGAATATTCGAGAATATTGTTGTTAAAAGGTTTACGTCACCGGAGGATGATGACTTGTGTAAGTAGGATTAGGGTGAGCGAGTATATTGTAAATAAGAACTTTGTAAAACTAAATTATTTAATACAACAATTGAAGCATCAAGAACTGAGTGTTTAATTATCTTATTATTTACAGCAAATAATAATATTACAAAGATGTATTATGACACTGGATATGTGCTTTACATTTGAACATCTATCAAGTTTCATTGTCAAGTAACATTCCTTAACATATCATAAATAATCATTGATAATAATATCATGAAAAAAAGAAGACTAGTTCATGAAAGAAGAGCTTTAAAAAATTAACAAAGAAAGTACTTTACATAACATTTTATTAAAGAAAATAACTTATGTTAATTCTAATTATACAAACAAAATGAAAACAATCATCTTAGTTCAATATTAAAATGGCGCTAACGTAAATCTGGATTTTTAGGATTCATGATCCGTGCGTTACTTTGGGAAAGGATTCGAAAAAAGTACATTGGCTCAGCGGTCTTTGCTGTCAAAATACAGGTTCGCTCTTTGTAAACACTGTCATACGGTAAGATTTCAGGCACTTATTTTGATCAAAATACAAACATAATTCACGATTAAAAGGAAATGTAACTTTATGAAGTGTCATTTTAAACTGGATGCAGGTTTTCTAAAACAGCCACCGCGTGCCTCCGGAAGTTGTATCCTTTTGAAATTGTCACGAGTGAAGTTGTTATTGATCATTTTGCAAACAATCTTCCCTCTCAGATACGTTTTTGCCACATTGTGCTCCAGGCTAAAGAAGACTGTGATTTTTGTGAAAGTTTTTTTTTTTTTTTTTTTTTATGCTGAGATGATTTTAGCTCGATGGAAAATAAATTTGTGCTGATATTTTTTATGCTCTGTGTGAGATGTGTTTACGGCGTTGTCAAGGCAAAATTCCATTTTCGGATTCTTCATTTCTTTGGAGCAAACTATCCGTGTGATCTGTCAGAGGTCGATGATCCAATTTTGGATTTTCCCAAAGGAACGCACCATGAGAAGTAAGGCATTCTTGTTTAGTTCTACATCGAGAGAAAAAAGCTCTAGTATATAGCAGTCATGTATCAAATGATGATACCGCACACAATAATGATCTTCTTTTTTTTTTTTTTTTTTTAAAAAAAAGGTATACAATCTAATTGTCTTTTTCTGTTTATCTTCAAACTTGCAAACTAGAATAATTATTTTGTGTCCACTTCCTTATTCATTTACAATCTCAGCTATTAAAACATTTCAAAGTAACAAAGCCTGGTAGAAGAAGGAAATAAGTGCTTCATAATATTTGCATTACATGTTAGGAAGAGAAAAAACTGCAACTTGTTGCAAAGGTCGTCCGCGAAAGATTGCAAGTACACCTGATCTGTATTCTGGCATGCGCATAGCGTATAATATAGGATTTACAAGCGAGTTTGCATAAAATAAAACCAACAGAATATTTGCTAACCATACAGACGCCACATCGGACATTGAAGTAATAACGTCAGTGTTAACGAGAAAATAGTATATGTTTAGTGGTAGGTACAACAGCAGAGATGCGAGAGTCACGATCAACAATGTCATGGTCAGTTTTCTTTCTCTACTGGCTGTACCATGGTGTTGAGGCTGCGCTCCACAACGGACTTTAATAACAATGGACGCGTAAGAAATACAAATGATTAATAGACAAATTGCATTGAATGAATCCAATAAGTAAAAATAATATTTGCGACCTTTAAATTCCCATAGAACTGTAACAGCAATTGAGAACAACCCAGCTGTAACCCAAACAAGGGCAATTATTAATGCATAAACCCATTTTTTAATTAGGCGGTGCCTGAACGGCCGCAGCGTCGCATGCAGCCGTTCAACAGAAATTGCTGCTATGTTTGTTAGAGAGGAAAGAGGGAACAAGCAGAGGAGTGCAATTAGTACACGGCCTGCCCTGTAGTTAAACTTCCAGACGTTACATCTAGCTGCTCCGAACAAATAGAATAGATCATACGTAGCATTAACTCCTCCAGCCAAGATATCTGCAACTGCCAAATTAACAACCAGGTACGTGCTACGCTTGCGCAGATTACTATTTTTTGTAAAAACAATTATTGTAATGATGTTAAGTGTTACTATAGCAACACACTCGGTTAAGCCCACAGAAAGCCAGATAACACATTCAGGAAACGAAAACATCTTGAATGCTCACTTCTTTTTTATTTGCTGTTGAAGAGATCTGTATCTGTTGAGAGAAATGAGTGATGTGTTAGTTTTTTTACTGTTTGTATACGGAGACATGCAGTCAACTTACATCAATGCGCAGATGTTTATTCTGGCGCGAAAGAATGCACTAATATCGGTGAGGTATTAGATAATTAAAAACGTAAAACAATTTGCTAACGGTATACTCAAGAGGATATGGAAATTAAATTTCAGCTCTTACCTTTAAATCTAAGTTAATAAAATATGAATGAGCATTACAGAGAAAAATTCAAAGTAAATCCTTTATTTATTTATTTATTTTTTTTATTTTACTGCTCCATGTTTGGGGCGTTTCGTCTTAAAATTTGACACTATCTGGAGACGACCAGTTGTTGATAAAACAACCACAAAAACTTAAGCAGTCGACGTACGCTGCCCAACTCATTTGAATCCATTTTTTTATTTAGGTTCTCAAACTGGCTTTACGTGACTGAATTGGTGACTATTTACCAGCTCACAGTGGAAAATGAAAGTCACCGGCATATCTCGTGGAAATATAACACAACTTCTGTGTATGTAATGATTACTAGGCAGGAGACTTTCGTCTATTTTAGCATTTCCAACATGTTAGAATCGTAACACGAACGTGATTGCCGTCAGATTTTGCCAGGGGAATTTATCCATTCACGCCTTTTTTTAATAACATGATAGAATTGTATAACCCATCTGGTGAATTTTCTTATTAAAGCACAGATTCAAGCCTAAACGAGAAAGACGAGTTTAATACTTTCCGTTACTTTAGTCAATGGATTATCCTAAGTATAAATGGCAAAGTGAAGCGAATGAAAAAGCTGGATATGCTATGACCGAAATCGATATGGTCTGCGACAGCAGTCTCATTCTTAAGAAAACAGCTTTCTTTCCAACAGAGAAAGTGAAACCTACGGAAAAATGGCACAAAAAAAGAAGACTTAAACGTCTTCATCTACCTTGTGAATAGGAAACTTCAGTTTCCGGTAAGTGGTCTCCGTATACTTATGGTAAACAGTCACACTGCAAAGAGAAAAAGTAGAAATGATGTCAAAATGCTACGAAGCTAGACAAAATTATTTCTTAGATATGCATTTTTAGCAGTCTTGAAAATACACCTGCTGGCGGACATCCTGGACAAAATTCTTCGATGTTAATAAAAAATATCGTTATAGCCATCGCGCTATCTTTTCTTTCTGTAAAGAAAGCAAAGCGTTCAACGGACACCCAAACCCAGAGATTAAAAACTTTACATGTTTTACCTTGATGATCGCCATGGTCCGTACCGTTGTGACAGGACGCGATGGCAGGCGGCTGTGTTATATACACTTACACCAACAAACACTCTAAGGTATGAGACGTTCCTGCTGCTGCGCTTATGTACAGGCATAAACAATTCTTTTTAGCCTTCTTTGATGGAAAATGAAAGTCATCATAACTTTTGGAAATTAATTAAGCCTACATCGTATTTATAAGCACAGCGCCGCAATCGGAAAAATAGCTGAAAAGTCTTTTATCTACCTTGTCAACAAAAGCTCGCCCAACTGAACATCATTCTTTAATCAAACACTTCAAACACAAAAGGATCTTTATTTCCCAGAGCGACAGGATGTGTCCAAATGTACTTTGCTGCGCACAAACTACTGAATAACCAGGACTTTATTAAGATGTTTAAACTGGTTTCCCATTTGATCATGATGCTTTCAAAAAGAGTGACTTTCGTAGCATTGGGCATGAAAACATAGGAAGAATAAGTAGGGGTGATCATGATATTAATATGGAAAGTACTACAAGAAAAAAAAAGTCTAGAAAATCTTGAAGCTACCTTATCAACAGGAATCTTCAGTTCCTGGTGAGTGGTCTCACTACTAATGGAAAACAGTCACACTGCAAACAGAAATATAATATACGTTTAATAGAAAGATTTAATGTAAATATAATGTCACCATGCTAATGAAGTTATTAAAATAATTATTGACTTCATACTGTCGTTGTTCAATTTTCAACTGTTAAGAAAATTTAACTCCACTGTGAAAATTAATTAAACTTAAAGGAAAAAATATCCACCATACGAAAAAATCAATCTCCTTATGTCGAATAGGATTTTCGTTTTTGCTTGATTATCTTCGCCACTTTGAACGGAAAAAGCGTTGGAAGGTAAAGTTCCAGGTAAAGCGTTCGAAAACAACGCGTCCAAAGCGATTACAAAAATTCAACGCCGGCGAAACCAATAGTTTGAGGTTCTTATTACTGGAGACGCTCGCTTTTCCAAAGCAGCAGATAACTGGGCGCCACTGACTTTCCCTGATCCAATATTTTGTTTCTCGGTGCTGATAAGTTTACACAAATTGAGACCTACATCGTAAAAAATGGTATATCGAGAGAAGCAAAAATTCAATTCAATTCTAGTCATTCCAGTCAACTTGAATTTTTCAATAAACGCACATCTATTAATTTGACGCCAAATAAAAAAGGAGCTAGAATAAGCATTCGAAGCCTCCTTTTATGACTAAAAGTGGTTAAATTAAAAAAAATAAATAAATAAATTCTGGAGTTCTTTAGCTCACGAAACCTAGTTGCAGCTGTCCCACCGTTTCATGTGAAAAAAAAAGAACATAAATAGGTTTTTCTCACCAACGGGACAAAAGAGACTCAACATTATTTTCTTCCTGTTGCGTTTTCGGATATTGCATTTTTTATAACGAGGTTCACTTCAATTTCCGATAAACGTAGACGCCAGATTGAAAAAATAGCTAGAATACGGTTAAGTAATTGCGTAGGTTTCTTGATCGCTTGTCGATATTCCAAGGCCGCGCTAAAAGCAAATTTCTTAGCGAATTTTAAAATAAATGTCGACTTGCAACTTTAAATTTTAGGGAAAACTAATTAATAATAATAACTAATAATAACAACCATGGTGAAAATATCGAATAAATACATTAGGCATATACGACTAGGAAAGGTTGATCAGGTTTTCCTAATCTCCTTTTAACTGGATACAACTCTAAAGCACTTTAAAAAAGAAATATTTAATTCAGAAAAATGATTCTATACAAAATTTCTTGAAAAGAAGTGCATTTCTGTGTTGAGATTCCTTTAATAAAGCCAAAAACATTTTGCAGCAGCTTTTCCTTCCAACTGCACAAAGAATGGATTAAAGAGACCCTGAGACGAGACCATTGAAAGGTTCAACTGACTTGGCATTTCAATTTGATGCTTTCAAACAGCTATTATCATAGAATTGCACAAAAGACAATAGGTTACAGCTAAAAATATCAGGCAAAAAATGTCTTTAACTCACCTTGCCAATGGGAAACTACCTTGTTAGTAAAAAGGCTCAAAAGCAAAGGACAACAGCCGCACGACAAGCAGGAATGCAGATGTAGTGGTCAAATAAAAGAATCGAATGTAAACAGCATGTCAAAATGAACTGATGTTAAAAAATTATTGTTTGAATATTATCTCATTTCCATTTTCAATTGTCTGGGATCAAGAAGCAAACATCACATTTCTAATATACCTCAGTGTAAATGTGCGATCCAGGAAAAAAGCACTGAAGTTGCATGGAAGCGAGGCTTAACCCTATCCAGACTGGGGAGCGTAGGGTGCCCGCACTGACTTTGAACGTTTATAACTTTTTTAAGATGCAACCAAACGGGAATATGGGAATAATTTGGTAGGATAGATTGTTGTGTCAGGAACTTGAAGTTACCATTGCAACGGCATTTTGACAGACATGTTCCCCAAATTTGTAATTTTTTTGTTCCTGTTAAATTTAAAACAATTATTTTCCCCTTCTGTTTTTTTTTTTTTTTTTTTCACCGTTTCATGGATTTAATTTTTAGTACTTCTCAGTAGTTTTGGGTGATTTCTGACATTTTGCCCACATCTTCACTGGCACAATAGCCACTAATAGCCCAAATGTGATTAAGTACATACTAAGGTCGAACATACGACCGTCATTTCTAATAACAGTCGAACTAACGACCAGAAGCGAGACTAAGGTCGAACCAACGACCAAATATTTTAGTAAAAGTCGTACTAAAGACCAGCAGCCAAATTACCGTCCAATAAACAACGTGATAGGAAATTAAAAGGACAAGGACGGGGCAACAGAAACAATGGCGCGTGAGCTGCAAACCTCGGACTGCGCTGGCGCCGCTGGAGCGGGTAGAAAAGCGCATAATGCAGCAACTGGAGAAAAGGAGGAACAGCAAGGGCAGCCAGCGTATGGATAAGGGTTTACAGGTAAAACTGCAGCGGCCATGGTGAGAACGTACAAAGATTTTGCCGCCTTTTTATATTTTCTACAAGTAACTTCAGTTAACTCTCAACGAAATGAGGACTCCAAATCAAGGGAAAAAAATCGGACGAAAAACCATTTCTATTTTATTCCTCCAGGCCTCCTTGGGCGAGGTAAGTTCAATTATTCCAAAATGGGCTGCTGAACGACTATGAAGAATCAATCAAACAAAAAGCAAACATTGTCTTACAACATCGAGGGAAACAAGTTAATTTCTTCGATATATATTGTACAGAAACTGGTTTGACAGGGTTTGACAATATGTCGACAAAATTGACGTCTTAACTCAGTTTCCTTCGCTGATAGCTGCTGGCTGCAGTTCAAAGATATTTCGGCCATACATAACATTACTCGTTTCTAACTAACCTGGTGTATTTTTTTTTCTTTTTCTACGTGGTTTCTTGTTGCATTATAATTAATTTTCACTGATTTTCAGTTCCCATACTGTAAGGCCTCGTGTCTTCAATTTCAAAATCGAGGACAATCGTCCACTGTCCGGGTAGGGTTTCACTAGCCAGCTAGAAGGGTCCTTATTTCTGTTGCATTTATGTTGTATGTTGGAAGGCTTGGAATTTGCTTGTTCTTTCCAAGTTCGTCAAAAAAAAAAACGTCATCGCTTCTGCATTCCGTGCCGCTTATTAACAGATAACATCAACGCTAATATCATCGTGCGAGTGCACTCGTAGAAAAAATAGAACCACAGTGTATTACAACAATCATATTACAACGATCACCTCACCAAAGTGTATACTAATATTATTGTAAATAGCAGGAATTTCTAGTAAATTGTTTCTTACACCTTTAAACTCAATCACAAATCTTATGTAAGATTACACGAAATATTATCGAACCTTTCCCCCGCACTCAAAAACAGGACACGACAAAACTACATCTGTTTTTTAATTCACTTCGATAAAATCTGTTAATCACATTCTTCACATTTTTTGGCGGTATTACAAAGTAAAACGAAGCTGCCACCACCGTGTTAGACCAAACATAATGTCCCAGCAAGTAGGTATATAAGGCCGGTATCAAGACAGAATTTTGAAATTCCTCCCTTAAAAAATCAAATTCCCCCTTAATTCCTCGACAAACCATACTCGCATCATCTCGTGATAAAATCCTCGATAAATTCTTCATGTGAAAGTGAAATTTTAGCTTAAAGGAATCTTTCATGATTAATAAGTATGGAGAACCAGACAGTCAAACAGCTGAAGGCTCTCGCCAGGGAGAAATCTGATGAAGAATTAAAGAAACGAGGGTTTAAACAACCACCATCAAACAGAATTATCACAGTTGATGAATATATGCAGATCCTAATACATAACTATAATGTGATTATGAAAGAGATTCACGACCATAGTCATCCTCGATAAATTATGTATCTTGTGAAAGTGAATTTTTAGCTTAAAGATTTATTTTATAAATAATAAGTATGGTGAATTTCAAAGTGAAAGATTTGAAGGCTCACGCCAAAAAGCTGGGTATCAAAGGGTATTACAGAATGTGTAAAGCGGAGCTGACTAAGCGAATTGAAGAGATTGAGGAGTTGCCGATAGAGTTGGTTAACGTAAAGATTGAGGGTATTGAAATATTTGAAAAAAAATGCTCTCACAAAATACGTGAAAAAAGTTGCAAAGACTGCGGTATATGCATTCACGATCGAGTAGTTTACATGTGTAAAGATTGTAATGATGAGGGTATCTGTGAGCATAATCGAGTAAAGTATGAATGTAAAGAGTGCAGAGAAATCTGTCAACATGAGAAACAGAGGCGTAATTGTAAAGATTGTGGATGGTCAAAGATCTGTATTCATGGCAGACAGAGATATCAATGTAGAGAGTGTAAAGGTAAAGGAATCTGCCCTCATAACCGACGTAAATCAAGTTGCAAAGACTGCAAAGGAAGTGAAATCTGTCAACATAATCGAAAGAGATACGATTGTAAAGAGTGCGGTGGAAAAGGAATCTGTCCTCACGAGAGACAGAGAGCTTTCTGTAAAGATTGTGGAGGGTCACAGATCTGTCAACACGGTAGACGGAAGTCAAGATGTAAAGAGTGTTTTTCATGACTTTACATTAACCTTTTCATAACTTGGTCGAGTTATGAAAAATTCTCACCCCCAACTTTATCGAAACATATACCAAGCTAATCCGCCGACGACAATAGTCAAAACCGCAAGATTAATCTCATGTTTCGTTGCGTTCGGCTTAGCCGGTGGTTTATCAGGCTCTTTCTCCTCAACCACAGGTTTACTCTTATTAACCTTCTTCACTACCGAAGTGTGAGGTAACAAAACCTTACTCTCTCCGAGGTTATGTCTTATACCGACAGGCACAGTCTTCAAATTAACATCTGTATTCACTCCCAATTTCATGCTCAGTTCAACACGTTTCAGTCTATTGTTATAACCGATCGTACTCTCTGTGTTGATCACCATTCTCGACGGCATCAACCACGTACCGGGAGAGACGGCCAGATCGAGCTTAACTTTAGCCTCCTGTACAGCGAGTTGAAATCTCTGTACACTCTTACTTATGTCCGGTTGTTTAATCGCATCCTCTAATAACACGAGAAACTCTTGTCGAACCTCCTGCGCACTTCCTGTGTTTCCAAGAATGCTGCTTCTGACGTTAACCTGTGAACCCAATACGCAGTAAACAAGCGCTTCGATAGATTGATTTAATCTAGCCTGACCGGCGTTCGTCAATCCGTTAGATACACGAGTGAGAAAGTACTCATAACCATTATCTATATCATTCAATATATACTGTAGAAGATTACCTTTTGATCCCTCTCCTCCCTCTTCGCTGAATTTAAAAAATCCAGGATAGGAAGATTCATGGCCGGCCTTAGACGGTCCTACGTAAGAGACCCAAATGTACACAGATCCCAACCCGTGATTCTCTCCTTTATGACAGCGAAAGTCAGAATCGGTCGAAACATTAAACTCTTTACAGATTCTCTTATAAGAAGGAATGTCGTATCTGTTATCCTTTTCATTAAAGGGTGGATCACCGGGTAAAGCGATCGAACTCTGTATTCCCCCCATCTGAAACAGGATTCTCCTGATAGTGAAGTAGACGTGAAACCAGAGAATGGCTCGTATCTGCGGCGGAAGTTTGAGTTCATGGTCAGTCGCATCCATCCCTCCCATCTTCTCCTCTAATAATGAACGCAGGCTTACCCCGCAACCTGTCGTCGCACACCAGACAGCGAAGTTAAGCTGCTGCGGCCAATACCGCATATTCGGACCTGCCAACCATTCATGCGACTCTTTTGAAGAGGTGTGTTTAATCGTTGTATTCGTAAATATATCTCTGACAGGTACAGAGAAAGAGTCTGTTGGCGTAGCGAAGATCTGAAGTCTCTTTAACTTCTCTCTCAAGTTGAGGCTTTTAAGTGGTCGACTCTCACCGAAATCGATCGCAGGAATCGGTAATGAGGGATGAGGATTCAGTGTCAACTCTAACGGAAAATCCACGGGAAGACCCAACGCTTTCTTCATCTCGTCGGGAAAGTACATACTGTACTCAAATCTTTTCTTATCGAAGACTTCATACTCTGAACCGTCCCTACCAACGAATTTTACATGCTCTTCTTTATTCTCTCTATCGTATCTTTCAAATACTCGTCGGAATTTAGACAGGACGGCATGGGGATACCGTTCGAGAAATCTCTTCCACAGAGATTCAGGTTCGGGTTTATCATCATCTTTCTTATCATCATCTTTCTTACTGTCCTGATTACTCATATCTATTTATCAATAATATGTTTTTAAACGAAGTAAGGATTATACGGAGGATCTCTAAATGACTCATCTCTCGACAAGAATATCAGACAGTTACAGCTCACTCTGACTGGGCGAGTTTTTTTAATATCTCTGCACGAATCTCTTCCTCCATCTTTTTTACATCCACCTGCGGAAGCGTCGGTGTTTTGTTTTTTTCTCTTATAGATCTCTTCATCTCATAATACTTCTCATACTCTTTCTTTATTAAAACAAACTCTTCATGGCTTATTTTATTATCCGTCAACGCCTTGGAGACGACGTCCTTTATCGTGTTTATTTTCGCTTGGCAGACAGAGACGGTCTTCTCATGCTTACTCACCTTCCCGGATAAGGCTTTTGCAAGACTCGCTGTCGCTACACTCGTCAAGGCACAGACACCTCCGACAACGCCTAATGCGACCGATACGGGAAGCCCGACTCCAGTGAGTCCCGTTCCCAATCCTCCACCGCAGAGAGCGAATGACAGAGTTCCACTGCCTGTAGACAGATTTAATAATGCACTCCTTGCACGTTTATACTTTTTGTATATTTTTTCACAATCCTGCAGATCCTTCTCGAGAAGGGATAACCAATCTGCACACTGTTTCAATCTGAAGTTTTCACCGGTGTATTCGTTTGGCAACTGAGGGTATATCTCTCTGTAACTCTCCATTTACTTTCTACTCTTCTTATTTTTAACCTTCTCAACGAAGTAGACAACGACAGCGACTATCAACAACCACGCATTCTTTGCGAGAAAACCGATCGCCTCACCCGCTGTTTTAAATATAAAACTTGCGATCGCACCCACCATTCCGGGAAGTATCTCCCCCAGTTTCTTTCCGATAGCTTTAAAACCCTTACCGATACCTTTACCGAGTTTTGAAAGACCGCTCTTCAGATTGGATACGATCACACCGATCACTGCACCCACAGCGGAGAGAACAGCGAAGGCGGTGAAACCGTACTTTTTAAAGATGGCCTTCACTCTATCTCTGATTGACATTCTCTCCTCTATCGCTTCGTTCTCCCTCTCCATACTCTCTCTCTCATCTCTCTGCTGTTCGATGTCTCGAACGATGTTCTCTCTCTGACTGGGCCCGGCATCTTTAAGAGAGGATTCGAGCTCCTTCTCTTTCTCTATTGTCCTTGTTATCCCTCTATCATTGGTCTCGATAACCTCCTCTGCGGTGGGCCCTAAACTCTCTTTTATGGTCTTCGGTAATTTTTCATTAAGTTCACCATCCGGTTTAAAAAGAGGGTAACTCTTACCTCCCTTTCTTTTCATTCTCACGACCACTCGATCATACTCATCTATATCAGATGTGAAAGAGGAGTTGGCAGGATTGACCTTCGGATACTTCTCTCGGATTCTTTCCCAAGCGTCATCTCTCCTCTCCTCTCTCCTTATCAGAGGAGTGTTCTCATCAATAAAAGAGGTCTCTTCATAATTGCGATTATCAAAACCTCTATCTCTTCTCGATGTGGATGTCATAGGTATCATCTCACCGTCATCATCGTCATCACCGGGGTCGACCGGTTCAAAAGGATTGTCAGTCTCTGTCGGGTCATATTCCATGATTCTTTACTTGATAAGTAAAGAATCTTTTAAATTAAAATAATCTACTTGCCAAATAACCCAACGCCAACATCCCTCCCCCGACGTAGGCCATCTCACCCATTCTCTGGTCATCACTCGGTCGGTAGTAATCAGTGAGTTGAGGTTCTTGAAGAGAGTAATCCGGATGTGTCTGAGAGTAGAGTTTAAAAGCCTCATCAGTGTTCGAGAGATTCTGCGAAGCCTGATGCTCCTCATCTCTCTGCTGATTATACCAATCCAAAAGTCTCTGTCTCTTCTCTTGGTAAGCTGCGTAGTCTCTTTGGTACTTTTCCAAGGCTTTATCGTGTCGAATTCTCTCTGTGTCTGTATTCGATCCGCTTAGATACTTTGCCAAAT
Organism: Meandrina meandrites; assembly: GCA_963693305.1. Classification (NCBI taxonomy): domain Eukaryota; kingdom Metazoa; phylum Cnidaria; class Anthozoa; order Scleractinia; family Meandrinidae; genus Meandrina; species Meandrina meandrites. The sequence continues at coordinate 63,597,226 of OY855903.1, forward strand.
ACGATCCTCCGACGAACGCTGTGGCGTTTAAAACTGCTCCACCTATCATTAACGCAATGGTCGCCATTTATTAATAAATAGATAAACCTTTAATATTAATAACCTTTATAAGGGAAGAATCTTCTGTTTCTCCAAATAATCTTTCAAGTACATACTTCCGGAAAGAACGGCGACCCATTTACCGTAGTTGACAATGCTGGATGATGGATCGTTCATAAACGATTCTTTCATAGCCTTCTTCGCAATGTATCCGACTCCTGCGCAGAGGCCGATCAGAACGGATGCATCAGTGACGGTCTTCACAAGTTTATTCTCTGACATTTTTACTCTTTGAAGATTATCTTTAAATAAATCTCACAAGAATGTGTCGTAATCATTCCCCTTCTTTTTTTCCTCTTCGATTCTCTTCAACTCCCGTTCTCTCCTTACGATCATTCGGTGATTATACTCTCCGCAATCACACTTTCCTCCGCCTTCAAGTATCTTAACTCCACAGACGCAGTGTTGTTTCGGTGAACGAAACGTAAGATAAATACCGAAGGCAATGATGGTCATTATTAAAACATTACCCCACATTTTAAAGAGGGGAGTAAATCTTTAATCGATCTTATTTATAAGGATCATGCCGAACTTCTTATACCCGTTACCCAAACCGTCAAATATGGTTCTGGCATCTGAGGTCTGTATAGACAGTTTTGTGTCTTTGTAAATATCTAAAACAGAGATAAAATTATACGTTTTCCAACCCTTGCCTGTGTTGGGTACCGTGATGTTAATATTATCGCTCAGACTCAGAAAGGGTGCGGGATTCAATATGGACTGAACGGTTCCGTTATCGTCTCTCTGATCGAGGGTCTTCAATCCGTCGATCAGAGATATTGAGTAGACTCCCGGATTCTTGATTATTATTTTCTCTTCGTCATCCTCATTCACGATGAAATCGGAGGGATCACTCTGTCTGGTGTACCGAGTATGATCCTCTGTTCCGTTTGGAAAGAATCTGATGAAGCTATCATTGTTGTGTTTGAGATAACCTTTGTAAAAGACTTTTTTGGGGACGGATTCACTGATCTTTTGCAGAGTGATCGATTCTCTCTCATCGACGGTTTTATTTACATAATTGACAGATGCCGCGTAATCAACATCTTTAGTTTCAGGGGTCTTTACATTATGTATTGAATTCCCTCCCATATCGAGATCTCCCTTCCTGTTAACCTTCTCGTCGACGTAACTTTTATTGACTGCGTCTCTATCACCGATGGGATTGGCAAGGTTTACTATTCTCTTCAATTTGAGATCGAGATTCTTCGGTGTCTTCTTTGAGTTAATGTCGTTATCCTTCTTTGAGTTAAGAGAATCGATCCTCTTCAAAATCTCCTCTCTCTGCATATAATCTTTCAAGTAAATACTACCGGAGAGTATCACTACCCATTTAAGGTAGTCTATCACACTTGTTGAGGGGTCATCCATATTGATAAAGTAACCGAACCCTGATGAGATACCTATCAGAACTGAGGCGTCATAAATCATCTTGAAGATCTTCTCTTTCGACATTTATCTTAAGAGAGAAGATCTTTAAAATCAGTGCATCCCCATTTTGGGTACTGGAATCTTTGAGGGTTGAGATCTTGCTATCGCGGGTGGTGATGGTTCACAGGGTTCAGGTAATCTTACCTGGGGAGTAATCTCACCTTTTTTGTAACTCATAAACAGATTGATTGCGGTTAAACCGATACCGACAAGAGAGATCGCTGTCGTAAAGGAAACCTCAGGAATCCAACCCTCCATTTGAGAGCCTTGCTCTGCTGTGAGATCTTTACTCTCCTCTTCTCTCTCTGCATCACGTCTCTTCTTCTCTTTCAGCGCCTCTTTCGCCCGTTTATTATACTCGGCGAGTCTCTTTCCTGCTGCGACCTTCTTGGGATCTTTCTCTTTTGTTTTAACGTTACTTTCAACAGGGGTCTTTGTGATCTGTTCAACATCATCAGACATTTAGTTCTTATTAAGCATCTCTTTAATCAATCTTCACACCCTTCATTATTAATTTACCGATAATGAAAGGCTTGAGATGCCAATAACAAACGTAGTGAGGGATTCTTATCAAGAGAACTCCTTCATCTCTGCACATCTCATCCTTCAAAGAGTCTTTCATCACTTGATACTCGAAATCACCCACACATGAGTGAAATAGGGGAGTGAACCTTGAGTGCTGAACACCGTCGTACTCGAATGCCAAACCTTTACCTTTGGGGGTGACTATGTCAGGGTTATAACCGTCCAACTCGAGGTTCTGGTAAGTCCAAGGATTCTTTAACCAATCGGGTCTCACCGATCTAAACTCTTTTTTGAATAACTCTTGAAATATCTTTCTACACTTCTCTTCATATACTCCGAATGACATTTTAGTTAACTAATAAGAAATGTTTAAATCAACTGTAACGGTTGATTTAGTCAAGCTTAACAGCCTATTAAGAGTCTTCTTCATTCTCTTGATTTTTGTTAGAATTCTCCTCACTCGGTCTTAACTTTACGTGCTTAGCGACCTTGAAGAGTCCGCTAGCTAACGCTACCAATCTTCCTCCCTTCAGTACTAAGAGACCTGCAAAGTTTGACAGTTCATGTTTAACAAGATCATCATTCTTCAAATCTTCATTGAGTGCCTCCACATCATCCACGGGAATGACGTAAGAGATAAGAACGGATGCTGCTGAGATGGCTGACTCCACCAATCCGGTCGATACCTTCTTACCCATGACCGTCTTATAACGATTAAAGTATTTTTTCACACCCTTTGGAGAGAGTTTTTTAATATCTCCCAGACTCATCGCTTTACCGAGAAACTCCTCTGTCGATCCGAGAGATGCGAGTATCGCGAGTGACTCTCTCTTCACTTCGAGATCGTCTTCCTCATCAGGGGTCTTATCCTTAATCTCCTCCGGTATCTCTTCGATATAATCTTCAACGTTCGCCATCTTTAAATTACTAAGTCTTCTTTTAAACCGGTATTTCGAGATAACACTCAAACGGATATCTGAGGCAGAGACAGAGTCGAGCGTATCTCTCCTCTTTTAACACTCTGTTAAATACTCTCTTCGTCACCGTGTCAAGATCTCCCCCATAATCATCGAACAGGGTCTTCATACCGACCTGAGAGGGATTGTGAAAAGCGACCACGCAGGCGACGTTCTCTCGGAAGGGTTTCGCTATCGAGGTCAACTGCTGTGTTACCACCCATACACTCAATCCGTCGTGTCTCCCGGAGAAAGCGAGGTCGATAAATTTATTAGATCGATTCTTCAGGTCTTTTGAGACGGCGCAGTCATCGAGAATTAACAGGGTGTTTGTTCCCGAGAAGAGATCTGACATTGCAGACAGAAGGTCGTTAATCTCTTCACTGTTACTCGAATCCGGAGAGAGGATGAAGAAGCGTTTATCACCCTGCGCGAACCCTCGGTAGGTCCTGTTCTTCGCATAGGTCGGGCAGATAAGAACAATGTACTCAAATACCTTGCGGAAGGGTCCTCGTAACTTCTCTATTAGGTACTCTGTCTTTCCGCAGTTCGTCGGCCCGGTTATGATCATGTTAAAGGGAATCTTATCTCGTAACTCATTCATTTATTTATTAAGCGAGGGATTTTTTTAATACAGGATCGACTTCAACTCTGTGTTCATGATCTCCATAAATGCGTCAGCGACCACAAACATGTAACAGTTGATTTTCCCCGTTCCACTGACCTTCCTCTTGATCTCAAGTTTCACTCCGTCTCGTGTTGTGTTTATGTGAAGACCTCCTCCGTGAATACCGTTGTCATAGAAGGTTCTCAAATCGATCCAGAGAGCAAACTTGTCTGTGTAGAAATCCTCTTCCTTTACCTTACCAGAACCGCCCATTCGTCTCTTGATCGATTCCCAAAAGTCAGACGGAATCATCCCCTTTGAGAAGAGTCGGTTGGGCATACCGTCGATGTTGATGTTGATCGATTTAATGTCAGGATTGACAAACTTCTCAGAGTCTCGTTCTCCCTCTTTATAATCCTCTTCAAACAGACAGAGTATACCCGTCATCGACTTTCTCAGAAGATTGATGTGCTCGTTAATTACGCTGTCGTCCGGCTTTGAGATGGTAAAACTTCTGTGAAGGATTACGTTCTCGTAGTAGAATCCTTTGCCGGCCTTATATGAAGAGGCGGCCTCACTAGCCAAGTATTCACTCGTGATGCATCGATACTCCAACTCAATGTTAGTCAATTTATAGGTCGGTGTTTTCTCCTTCTCTTTTTTATCATGATTTACTATCTGATCGACCTTCGGTAGAGAGATCTCAAACAACAGAGGATGAGGAAGAGCCTTCGGATAGAGAGCGCCGTGATCACTGAGAACGGTATGGTCAAGAGGTATAACGTATTTGGTGTTGTGAACTGTTGCGAGGGTGACCTCTTTTGCGTCAGTTTCAACCCTATCCCCTGCAGGTGTACGAAGTTTTCTCATATTCTCGGATGAGATTCCCTGTTTTAATCTGTCATCTCTATCCTCGAGAAAGAGGTCATGGTAGGTCTGAAAGAGATCGTATCTCTCTGTGGTCTGAAGTGTCTCTCCTCCGAAAGAGACCTTGAGCTGTTCAACGAGGTTTCTTCCGACGTTATTCACGAGGGTGTTGTTTGCATGACCACCGACTTTCATGTCAAAGAGAAGTTTAACGCTTCCCGGTACGATTACCACGTTTTCTGACAGTTTGGGAATGTAGATACTGATCGTCTCACCGGGATTCGCTGATGAGGGATTAAATGTGATCCTGTTGAGAGATGACTCCGCCTTAAGACCGAACGGTTCTCTCGGTACTCGGTTAGGATTGATAATCTCTGTGATAGCGTGCGACATTTTAAAAGAGAGAAAGATTATTTTTAAATGAGTAACGAGAGAATTTTTAAAAAGATTTACTACAGTCCGGAGGGTTATTGGAAAGGGTACTCCGCTGTATCGAAGTTGGCTTCTGCGGCTAAAGTTAGTGAGGATAAGGCGAGAGATTGGTTGGAGAGACAGGCACTTTGGCAGATCTATCTTCCTCCACCGAAGTATTTACCGAGACCTCATTGGAGTGTGAGTAGACCGAATGAGATTCACCAAGCGGATCTTCTATTTCTTCCTCACGATAGGGTGGGAAGAAAGACTTATAGATACGCGTTGGTTGTGATCGATGTTGCCTCGAGATATAAAGATGCTGAAGCGTTAACATCGAAAGAGAGTCAAGAGGTAGCGAAGGCCTTTGAGAGTATTTATAAAAGAAAGCTTAAGTGGCCAAAGACACTGATCGTCGATCCGGGTAAAGAGTTTATGGGCCATGTGACAAAATTAATGGAGAGACATAATGTGAAGATACAGAGAAGCGAAGCGGGTAATCATCGAGCTCAGGCATTCGTTGAGAGAGCGAACAGAACTTTGGGAGAGAGATTATTCAGTCATCAGTACGCGCAGGAGATGGTTAGTGAAGGGAGATCGAGAGTCTGGGTGAATAGATTGCCCGCCGTTATGAAAGCGTTAAACTCTCAGGTGATCAGAATCACAGGCAAAGAACCTGATAAAGCCCTCGGTTTAAAAGAGGTTGAGATACAACCGGTTAATTACAAAAGACCTGTCGGATTAAAGGAGAAGAGATTACCCTCGGGTGTTCAGGTAAGGTATCTTCTCTCTCCCGGTGAGGATGAGGGAGGAGAGAGAAGAAGAGCGACCGATCCTATCTGGAGTATCGAGATTTATAATATAAATCGTGTGGTGATCTCTGTAGAACAGCCTGTTTTATATTATCTTCTCGATGGACCGAAGAGATCGTTTGTCAGGGAAGAGCTTCAAGTCGTTTTGACTGACACCGAATTGCCACCCTTATAACCGTAAGCGAAGGTATGAATGTTATCCTTCCGTATTAATCTCTTATCATCGAACGGAGAGAGAGCGATCTTGTTAACCGTCTCTGTGTACATGGTGTGTAGATGACTTCTTATCACATTCATCTTTCTCATAGCGGGTTTATTATCGAAGAGGCAGTCTTTGTAATCGTTAAAGGTGATGGTCTTCTTTATCACCGCCTTCTTCACTCCCTTACACTTCTTCTCTTCGTAAGACTCTTCTACTCTGTATGAGTAGAGTTTAGCTCTCAAACCAACAAACTCAGCGATCTGCTTCCCTGAGGCTTCGTCTTTAAACATACCGATGACCTTCTTATTCACTCCTGTGAGAATACCGCTTGGGTGATCTTTCGGGTAATTACTCGTGTCGAACTTATCTTTCACATCGGAAGAGATGTCTCTATAAAAATCTTCCGTCTCTATTTCGTAGGCGAGGCTGTCCGTGTCTGTAAATAGGAGTTTAGCATTCTCTCCGTACTTCGGTTTGATGTAATTATAGTGAAAATCGTACATCAAGGTCTTACTCAAGTCTAGGATTGACATACCGAGGTATACAGGTTTATTGAATTTTAGACTGACCTTCTTCATATGAACTGCGGTGAGATTCTCACAGAAGATTGTGTGATGTTGATAATTCGGTTTACATGTCAACTTCTTCGCCTGAGATTCTCGAGTGACCAATCTTATGTCGACTCTGTTTCTGATGTTCTCCATAGTCTTTCCGAATACGGAGTTATTCATCAACTTAAAGAAGTCTTTCTCAAAATCGTTCTGTGCCTTCGCCCTGAGATTTGTGTTAAGATCGATGTACGGTTTTAACCACGCTGACTCTTCGAATGTGATCCCTCTGTGAATCTTGGTGATTTTAAGACCGAGAGATAGATAGAGTTTAAGGGTTTCGTGATGAATAACGTAATTCTTTTTATCATTAAGATTAGGGATCAATTTCTCAACCTTATTCACGATGACTCTCTCCGGTGCTAACGGATAGTCGTTATGCAGGTCGTGAAGATTCTCGGGATAGGTGAGACTAACCTCAAGTATGCAGGGCATACTCTTCCAATTCTTCAACTCCTCTTTTTCCATCCATCTAAAACCTTTAGTCGGCAGAGGTTTACACATTGCCCAACCGTAGAGATTGTTTGCATCGAGATAAGATATGTACTTTGTCGGTTGATCGGGATCGTAATTATTCATGTAAGGGTTGTTTGCCTTTCCGTATCTCGTAGAGATCATAGAGACTCCCCCTCGAATTCCTTTCTCTACCATCATTAACATCTCATAATCATGCAATAACTCAAGTTCAACCTTGGTGATCTTTAAACACGCATCCCAAGCGAGTCCGGGAGCTGTGTAATAGAACGCTGGGTCGAGATGGTAATTATCAATGCAGACATCCCTGAAGTTTTCAATGACGTCTGAGAGAAGGAGAACATCACTCTTGAGATAGAGGTCATGGTAATCTCTCATGGTCTTCATCTTGAATGTTTTCCAGACATTCTGTGCGTGAATGTAATCCTCTTCTGATATTCCGCTGTCATTCAATATGGAGTGAAAAGCCTCTTTCGGTGGAAGGTTATCAGCAGAGAGTTTACCGAAGTTATCGAACCAATCGTATGGAAAGACACCCTTTCTTTTTATAAGGTCTAACTCATCACCTTCATAGAATTCTGTGAGATTTTTAAAAGAGTCTTTCGGTAGATTCTTCACCAAGTTGTCGAGGCTCGCTGCCATGAATTTAAAAGAGTCGATGAATCTTATTTTACGCTTGACCTCTTTCTCTTCTCCCTCCTCATCAATAAATTTATCAACCAAGATCTCTTTGGTGAATGAGATGTACTTCTCCTCGTTGTTGGGTATGCAGTCTATCTTTCCCTCTGATTTACCGAGGTTTTTAATAAAGAGATGACTGTCGTAACCGGAGAGATTGTGAAAGATCACTGGATAGAACTTGGGTAGTCTGAATTTTAAATTACATATGCTATGGGCCGCTCCTCTAAACTTACCGGTGAGATGACAGTGGTCGCGAACCTTTATATCTTCATCTTTTATCTCTTCCTCACAGATGTGACAGTGAGTTGCCTTTTTATAAGTCATCCTATCCTCCCGCGTCATCACCATCTTCTTCGGTATTTTAAACCTGTTGTAGATCTCTTTGATATCTTCCTCCAAAGACTCTATGAATAACTGAGGGACATTATCGTTTATAGATTTAGCTGTGTAGTGAACGAGTTTCGGTGATAAAAGTTCGTCATCGAAGCATTTGATGAGATAACTGAAACCTGAGGGACTGTGCTTTTGGTACTGATTGGTAAAGCTTTTACCCTCATCTGGTTGACATGTGTCTATCTTCTCTGTGAAGCATTCAAAATCAGCATAAACAACGAATGGAACTCGCTGCTTTTTATAATGATTCTTAAAATAGATGTATTCAGGTCCTAAGAATTTTCCTTCATCGTCTTTAATCATCGGCATCTCTATCTTTACTTCCTCGTTATTCTGACAGTACTCAGTATGTTTATTCAGTGATTTCTCTGATTTAAACGAGTTTAGACATCTGTAGCAGAAATATCGCTTGTGTTGGTGATTATTAATCCCTGAGGATAACAGTCTCGACATGTTCTTTATCCAACAGAAGTGATTGGTCTCTTCGTCAGCGATGAGGAGAAGGTTTATCACCTGATCTTTCTTTTTACTTATTCTTAAAGGGTAAACGACCCTTTCATAACCGAATACATTGATTGCGTAATTGTTCTGATTCTCAAACTTATCTATCTGTTTAAGCGAGACGGGAAACTCGATACCTGTCCAGTCAAACTTCTCTGAATCCTCTCTCATCCGTTTGCTGAGTCTCTCTCCATGTTCTTTAGCAGGAAAGACTGCTGATGTTACTGCCCACTTGAAACACTCATTATCATTCTCATTCTTCACGTTGATTATCGCATTCTTATCTGCTAAGTTACCCGGTAACTCAATGTATGAAGAGGCAGAGAGAGGATTGTAAGGATTGATGTTGATGTCGAGGTGTTCGACTCGATCGAATTGCCAACCGGAACCTCTGTTTTGAAAATTCTGAATCAATTCAAAGATTTTATCTGCCATATGATCGTAAAGAACATAGAGATCAGTTGCCTCTGTCACAATCTCCATTTTCGATGCGAAGGAGTATACATTAATGTCGATTTTGCCTGTGGCGGGATTCTCTTTGGTAAACCTTACGGTGAGAATTAACTTTACTTTAATCGATCCCTTACTCTTTATGAGATTTATAACCCTCGGTTTGACGCTATTCATAAACGTCTTCTCATCCATACCGTCAACTCCGTTAACTCTGAACGTTTTAAAATAACCCTTTATAGCCGTCTTGTACTCTCTGGGTGTGAGATTATCCTCTTCAGGTGAATTTACATCCTCTATAGGTTGACCTACTTCTTCCCGCCTCCTGAATATACTGTTCACTCTCTCCTTCAGGTTTTCGACTCTCTCATTCACAGCTCTTTTGATAGGTTCAGGGATATAATTTAATAACCACCCTGTAAACCTGTTTATTGCACTCTTTACGGGCGCTGCCACTGATGTGGCAATATTCCTCATCTGCGTTGGTGCTGGAATAGGTATATCGACCTCCGGTACAGTTTGGTCATTCGCCGAGTAAAAAATCTCACTCTCCTCCTCTAACGCCTCGATCAACTCGGCTTTACGCATTCTATAATAACCTTTGATGCCCCGCTCTTTGGCGAGAGCCTTCAGCTGTTTGACTGTCTGGTTCTCCATACTTATTAATCATGAAAGATTCCTTTAAGCTAAAATTTCACTTTCACATGAAGAATTTATCGAGGATTTTATCACGAGATGATGCGAGTATGGTTTGTCGAGGAATTAAGGGGGAATTTGATTTTTTAAGGGAGGAATTTCAAAATTCTGTCTTGATACCGGCCTTATATACCTACTCAGCATTTACAATTTACTCTCTACCTTGTCAAACGCGTATAAATAAATAAAACTTAAAACTTTTTTTCCAGCAAAAACACATAATGTACCACAAATTTACCATAAATATATATATGCATTGTTTTAACATTGTTCACTCGTCCGGCTTCGTAGCCATACGTGAGATCTTACACGATGTACTACCCTAGGCCAAAGCTTCCACCATTTATTTTGTTACTTCGTGACCTTGCCACTTTGTTACCTTACGTGGGGTCTTACACGAGCTCTGCGCCAAAGCTACCTCACGTAACACGAGACAAGAAATAGAACCACTGTATTACAACAATCACATCACCAAAGTATATACTCATATCATTTTGAATTACCTAAATTTCCAGTAAATTGTTTCTTACTTCTTTAGACTCAATCACAAACCTTATGAAATGTATTTCACGAAGTATTACCCTGATCGAACCTCTCCGCCGCAGTCAAACAGTACAAGACAAAACCACATCTGTTTCTTAATTCACTTCGATCAAATCTGTAAATCATATTCTTGATTTTTTTTCGCGGTATTACAAAGTAAAACCAAAACAAACACATTCGTGTAAGAGCACACATAATGTCCCAGCATTCAGAATTAACTCAATACATTGTCACCCGCTTTTAAAATAAATATCTGAAAACTTTTCTTCGAGCAAGAGCACCTACAATGTACCACAAATTTACAATAAATACATATTCATTGTTTTAACTTTGTTCCCTTGTCGCTTCGTAACCTCACGTGAGATCTTACACGAAGTACTACCCTGCGCCAAAGGTCCCACACCAAATTCTCGTGTTACCATGGTAACATGAGACAAAAAGGGTATACTATGATATCTATTTGTCAAATTAGGATAATTGTTTTTCGTCCACTTCCTTATTCATTTACAATCTCGGCTATCAGTAAAGTAACAACCTAAAGTAACAAAGCCTGTTAGAAGAAGTAAATAGTGCTTCATATTATTTGCATTGCATATTAGGAGAAAAAAATGCAACTTGTTGCTAAGGCCGTCTGCGAAAGATTGCAAGTACACCTGATCTGTATTCTGGCATGCGCATGGCGTATAATATAGGATTTACAAGCGAGTTTGCATAAAATAAAACAAACAGAATATTCGCTAACCATACAGACGTTACATTGGACATTGAAGTAACAACGTCAGTGGTAAAAACGAAAAAAATGAATATAATAAATGGCAGGTATAACAACAGAGATACGGCAGTCACGATCAACAATGTCATGGTCAGTTTTCTTTCTCTACTGGCTGCACCATGGTGTTGAGGCTGCGCTCCACAACGGACTTTAATAACAATGGACGCGTAAGAAATACAAATGACTAATAGACAAATTGCATTGAATGAATTCCATAAGTAAAAAAAGTAACTGAAATCTTTAAATACCCATATAGCTGTAACAGCAATTGACAATAACCCAGCTGTAACCCAAACGAGGGCAATTATTAATGAGTAGACCCATTTTTTAATTAGGCGATGTCTGAACGGCCGCAGTGTCGCGTGTAGCCGTTCAACAGAAATTGCTGCTATGTTTGTTAGAGAGGAAATAGGGATTAAGCGGAGGAGTGCACTTAGTACACGGCCTGCCCTGGAATCAATTATGTTTAACTTCCAAACATTACAGCTAGCTGCTCCATACCAATAGAATAGTTCATACGTAGCAAGTCCTCCAACCAACATATCTGAAACTGCCAAATTAATAACAAGGTACGTGCTACGCTTGTGCAGATTACGATTTTTTGTGAAAACAATTATTGTAATGATGTTAAGTGTTACTATAGCAACACACTCGGTTAAGCCCACAGCAAGCCAAGTAATACATTCAGGAAACGAAGACATCTTGAGCTCCTTCTTTTTCTTTAATTTGCTGTTGGAGAGATCTGTATCTGTTGAGAGAAATGATTGATGTGTTCGTTTTTTGTTTTGTTTTTTTTACTGTTTGTATACGAAGACTTGAAATCAACTTACATCAATGCGCAGATATTTATTCTGGCGCGAAAGAATGTACTGATATCGGTCAGCCATTAGATAATTAAAAACGAAAAATAATTTGTTAACGGTATATTCAAGAGGAATATGGAAATTAAATTTCAGTTCTTACCTTTTAATCTAAGTAAATAAAAAATGAATGAGCATAACAGAGAAAACTTAAAAGTAAATCATTTTATTCTTTCTTAATTTTTTAGCGGAACTCCAGCGCGCGAAGCGCGCAAGCGGAGCACCATGGGTAAGGATTTTTAGTTAAACCCATGAGGCCGAGAAAATTTGGTTGCATCCGCCCGTCCGCCCGCGTCTACAGAATCTCGGGGAGGGGGAGGGGAGTCCCAAGGCAGCCCAACCGGGTGGAGGAGAACGCCCGTAAATAGTGAGAGGATGGGATGGGGCGGGGAGACCCAAGGTAGATGAATGCAATCTCTTCTTATCCCTACTTTGTTATGGTCAATTGACAGCTGTCAGCTGTCAAAACAAGGTATCCGCTGACCAGTATCACATGACCATATCGCGGGCTCGGGTGTAGAGCTGATCAAAATAACGTGTTTTTTGAAGTCTGACCAGGTACGGCTCAAGTCCTAATCATTTTCTTTCATTAAGAACCAGCAAAAAATGCATGTGTTGAGCTCCGCTTTCAGGCTTGGCTAAATCTATATAATTATTATCTTACTGTTTCCATGTCAACTCATTTAAAATCAGCTTTTTATCTAGGTTCTCAAATTAGGTCTATGTGACTGAATTTGTGACTATTTACCGGCTGTGCTTGGCTTCTAAACGACGAACGTTTGGTGGAAATTAAAGACCATTAAACACAACTTCTGCGTATGTAATGATGGCTCGGCAGGAGACTTGCGACTATTTTAGCATATTTGCAATGTTTATATAATTATTCTTGTTGGAATGGTAACACGAGCGTGATTGCCGTCACATTTTGGCAAGGAAATTTACTGTTACTTTAGTCAATGGATTATCTGTGCTTTGGTGTAAATGGCAAAGTGAAGTGACTGAAAAAGCTGGATATGCTATGACCGAAATCGATAACGTCTGCGAACGCAGTCTGATTCTTGAAAAAAACAGTTTTCTTTCCAACAGAGAGAGTGAAACCTACGGAAAAATAGCACGAGAAAAAGAGACTAGAAAGTCTTCATCTACCTTGTGAATAGAAAATCTCAGTTTCCGGTAAGTCGTCTCCGTACTTATGGTAAACAGTCACACTGCAAAGAGAGAAATTAGTAATGATTTTCAGCAGTCTTGAAAATATACCTGCTGTACCATTTTTAATCCTTGCTTGCTGGCCGTCATAACCGTCGCGCTATCTTTTTTGTAAAGAAAACAAAACGTTCAAAGTGACATCCAAACTCAGTGATTAAAAACTTTACATGCTTTACCTTGATGTTCGCCATGGTCCATACCGTTGTGGCTGGACGCGATGGCAGGTTGCTGTGTCAAATACACTGACACCAACAAACACTCTAAGGCATGAGACGTTCCTGCACTACTTATGTACAGGCATAAAAACTCTCTTTAGCCCTCTTCGTTGGACAATGAAAGTCAACATAACTTTTGGAAATTAATTATATAAGGAAGCCTACATCGTATTTTTAAGCACAGCGCCACAATCGGAAAAATGGGTGAAAAGTCTTTTATCTGCCTTGTCAACAAAAGCTCGCCCTGCTGAACATGATTCTTTAATCAAACAATTCAAACACAAAAGGATCTTTTTTTCCCCGCCGTGACAGGATGTGTGCAGGTTGTTAAAATTTACACTACTGAGAAACCAGGCATTTATTAAAATGTTTAAATTGCTTTCCCATTTAATTATGATGCTTTCTAAAAGAGCGATTTTCGTAGCATTAGGCATAAAAACATAGGAAGAATAACGAGGGGAGATCATGATATTAATATGGAAAATATTATAAGAAAAAAAGTCTAGAAAATCTTCAAGCTACCTTGCTAATACGAAACTGCAGTTCTGGTGAGTGGTCTCAGTACTAATGGCAAACAGTCACAGTGCAAACAGAAATATAATATAAGTTTAATAGAAAGATTTAATGTAAATATAATGTCACCATGCTATGAAGTCATTAAAATAATTATTGACTTCATACTGTCGTAGTTCAATTTTCAACTGTTCAGAAAACATAACTCCGCTGTGAAAATTAATTAAACTTAAAGGGGAAAAAAACGACCATACGAAAAACTCAATCTTCTTATGTCAAATAGAATTTTCGTTTGTGCTTGATGATCTCGACTACTTTGAAAGGAAAAAGCGTTGGAAGGTAAAAATAAAAAAGTGGTTAAATTAAAAAAAAGTTAAATTCTAGAGTTCTTTAACTCACAAAACCTAGTTCCAGCTGTCCCACCGTTTCACATGAAAAAAAATAAAATAGATACGTTTTTTTTCTCACCAACGGGACAAGAGAGACTCGACATTATTTTCTTCCTGTTGCGTTTTCGGATATAGCATTTTTTATAACGAGGCTCACTTCAATTTTCGATAAACGTAGTTGTATTATTTTGACGCCAGATAGAAAAAATAGCTAGAATACGGTTAAGTAATTGCGTAGGTTTCTTGTTGTCGGTACAAAAACATCGCTTGTCGATATTTCAAGACCGCGCTAAAAGCAAATTTCTAAACGAATTTTAAAACAAATTTCCACTTGAAACTTTAAATTTTAGGGAAAAAATAACTCGGAGCGGTCTCACTGCCAAACGTTGAAAGATAATTTAAATAAAATATAGACTATTCAGAGACAGATACTCGATGCCACTTTCATTTATCCACGAACTTTATTTTTCAGTTCTGATAAGATCATAATGCGAAAAAAAAAAAAATTCCTGTCGACATCGCTGTTCGTAGGAATTATTGGTTACTACGGGTTCTTCTCCAGAGAAGTCACGGTTTGATCCAGAACCATGGTGAAAAACCGAAAGAATTCAGTAGGCATATACGAATAGGAAAGTTTGATCAGGTTTTCCTTATCATCTTTTAACTGGATAAAACTCTAAAGCGCTTTAAAAAAGAAATATTTAATTCAGAAAAATGATTCTATACAAAATGACTTGAAAAGAAGTATATTTCAGTGTTGAGATTCCTTTAATAAAGCCAAAAACATTTTTCAGCAGCTTTTCCATCCACCTCCACAAAGAATGGATTAACGAGACACTGAGACGAGACTCTCGGGACTTTCTCGCTTTTTAACACACTGTACAATTCCCTCCTCGGTATTGAAATGTTCAAATCACTTGGCATTTCAATGTGGTGCTTTCAAAGAGCTATTATCATAGAATTGCTGGTTGAAAACGGTGATTAAA
This sequence comes from Meandrina meandrites, assembly GCA_963693305.1. NCBI lineage: Eukaryota > Metazoa > Cnidaria > Anthozoa > Scleractinia > Meandrinidae > Meandrina > Meandrina meandrites. The sequence continues at coordinate 63,612,423 of OY855903.1, forward strand.
GTCTCAAGCCAAAAAGTCAAATTTTGAAGATTAAAACTGGTACCTGTACAATGGTGCCATGGGCATGTGCATGCATGAAAGGTATTGCAAGAATAATAGTATCAAAGTTAAGCCACGGCTGTACAGGAACGCTTGTTTTGTGCACTGCACGTGGTAAGATTTTGAAAAAAAAAATGAAAACATTTGTTGGGCATTTGGTCCATCGTTATACATGTGGCATGGTAAACCAGTTGCCATATCTCATCATTGATTGTAAATAAGTGTGAATTTATGCTAAAATACTTAGAAACAATATCAAAACCCAAAACCCAATAATAATAGTGTTGCGCATTAACACTAACTTGATCCTATTTTTCAGTATACAGGTGTACATGTAATTTGCAATATGTTTGCAATAATTTGTTATTTTATAAAGTTATTTAATGCAGTAGTTACTGATTACAGGAAATATATATACATGATAATTAATAGTATTGGTATTTTTTTTTGATAACTTTCATCAGCATGTACCACCTATGATATAAGAAAGAACACAATTTAACAAAAAATTAAGTGAAGGAGCACTGAAATAAGTGTTAGAACTTAGTGTCCGGACTGAGGCACTGTGCCTCAAGTATTACCACAAATGGCATGGAGACTGGAGGGGAAGAACCACTTTCTCTAGCAAAGTCAGCAGGGCTTTCAATAAAACCCAGTACCCAGGAGCTCTGACAGGTATTCTGTCGTGAGTCCCCGACTAAAATTCATGCTGCTTCGCAAAAACGGTGGTGTTTACAGCTTCTCATAATTATTGCTCTTTCGCAAGTGGCGCACAAGGGCAGCCACCTACTAAAAGCTTATTGAAAGCCACGCGAGTCAGTCAACAAAAATCATTACATGACTAAGACAGTGCACCTTAAACCTGACCTGTCCTGACCTCGAGCCAAATATTTTCTGGTCCGGCCCTCCCACTCAGACAATAAGTACATAGTACTGCAGAAAGTGTTTTGCAAATTCCAGCAATTGTGTAACATCAAATTACTCATCCCAGCATGACTGGAATAGAGGCAACATGTTGGGCTTGTGAATCACTATACTTCTTATGTAGAATTTGCTAAGAAGAAGAATTTGCTAAGTTTAAGTTTTTTGAATGGAGAAGTCTTGTTACAACTATGTTGTTGTTCGTCAGTTACAACTATGTTCGTTCATCACATGTTCAACTTCTTGTGGAAATGACGATGTGAATATTGTTGTTAAAAGGTTTATGTCACCGGAGGAAGATGACTTGTGTAAGTAGGATTAGGGTGAGCGAGTATATTGTAAGTAAGAACTTTGTAAAACTAAATTATTTAATACAACAATTGAAGCAACAAGAAGTGTTTATTTATCTTGTTATTTACAGCAAATAATAATATTACAAAGATGTATTATGACACTGGATATATACTTTTCATTTGAACATCTATCAAGTTTCATTGTCAAGTAACATTCTTTAGCATATCATAAATAATCATTGATAATAATATCATGAATAAAAGAAGACTAGTTCATGAAAGAAGAGCTTTAAAAAATTAACAAAAAAATACTTTACATAACATTTTATTAAAGAAAATAACTTATCTTAATTATATAATTATACAAACAAAATGAAAAACAATATTCTTAGTTCAATATTAAAATGGCACTAACATAACACTGTCAACGGACACAATAACGGAACTAAATAGAAAATATCAAATTTTTAAATCTGGATTTTTAGGATTCATGATCCGTGCGTTACTTTGGGAAAGGATTCGAAAAAAGTACATTGGCTCAGCGGTCTTTGCTGTGAAAATACAGGTACACTGTCATACGGTAAGTTTTCAGGCGCTTATTTTGATCAAAATACAAACATAATTCACGATAAAAGGAAAGGTAGCTTTATGAAGTGTCATTTTGAACTGGATGCCACCGTGTTCCTACAGAAGTAGTTGGCATTGATCATTTTGCAAACATTCTAGGCTCTCAGATACGTTTTTGCCACATTGTGCTCCAGGCTAAAGAAGAACTGTTTCAACGTGTGATTTTTGTGAAAGATTTTGTATGCTGAGGTGATTTTAGCTAGGATACACTCGATGGAAAATACATTTGTGCTGATATTTTTTATGCTCTGTGCGAAATGTGTTTACGGCGTTGTCAAGGCAAAATTCCATTTTTGGATTCTTCGTTTCTTTGGGAGCAAACTATCCGTGTGATCTGTCAGAGATCGATGATCCAATTTTGGGTTTTCCCAAAGAAACAGCATTCTTGTTTAGTTCTACATCGACAGAAAAAAAAACTCTAATATATAGCAGTCATGTATCAAATGATAATACCGCGCACAATAGTGATCATTTTTTTAAGGGTATACTATCTAACTGTCTATTTCTGTTTATCTTCAAACTTGCAAACTAGGATAATTATTTTTTGTCCACTTCCTTATTCAGTTACAATCTCAGCAATTAAAACATTTCAAAGTAACAAAGCCTGTTAGAAGAAGGAAATAAGTGCTTCTTATTATTTGCATTACATGTTAGGAAGAGAAAAAACTGCAACTTGTTGCAAAGGTCGTCTGCGAAAGATTGCAAGTACACCTGATCTGTATTCTGGCATATGCATAGCGTATAATATAGGATTTACAAGCGAGTTTGCATAAAATAAAACCAACAGAATACTTTCTAACCATACAGACGTCACAATGGACATTGAAGTAATAACGTCAGTGTTAAAGAGAAATTGGTATATGATTTGTGGTAGATACAACAGCAGAGATGCGAGAGTCACGATCAACAATGTCATGGTCAGTTTTCTTTCTCTACTGGCTGCACCATGGTGTTGAGGCTGTGCTCCACAACGGACTTTAATAACAATGGACGCGTAAGAAATACAAATGACTAATAGACAAATTGCAGTGAATGAACTCATTCCATATAAGTAAAATAAATAATTGCCATCTTTAAATACCGTTATAACTGTAACAGCAATTGACAACAACCCAGCTGTAACCCAAACAAGGGCAATTATTAATGCATAAACCCATTTTTTAATTAGGCGATGTCTGAACGGCCGCAGCGTCGCGTGCAGCCGTTCAAGAGAAATTGCTGCCATGTTTGTTGGAGAGGAAAAAAGGAACAAGCGGAGGAGTGTAAATAGTACACGGCCTGCCCAGGGATAAATTAAGTTAAACTTCCAGACATTACAGTAGACTACTCCAAACCAATACAATAGTTCATACGTAGCAAATCCTCCAACCAACACATCTGCAACTGCCAAATTAACAACCAGGTACGTGCTACGCTTGCGCAGATTACGATTTTTTGTAAAAACAATTATTGTAATGATGTTAAGTGTTACTATAGCAACACACTCGGTTAAGCCCACAGCAAGCCAGATAACACATTCAGGAAACGAAAACATCTTGAATTCTCACTTCGTTTTTATCTGCTGTTGGAGAGATCTGCATCTGTTGATAGAAATGAGTTATGTGTTAGTTTTTTTACTGTTTGTATACGGAGACACGCAATATACTTATACGCAGATTTTTTTTATTCTGGCGCGAAAGAATGCACTGATATCAGTGAGGCATTAGATAATAAAAAACGTAAAATAATTTGCTAACGGTATACTCAAGAGGAATATGGAAATTAAATTTCAGCTCTTACCTTCAAATCTAAGTTAATAAAAAATGAATGAGCATTACAGAGAAAACTAAACGTAAATCATTTTATTATTTTTTTAATTTTTTTATCTTACTGCTCCATGTCTGCGGCGTTTCGTCTTAAAATTTGAAACTATCTGGTGACTACCCACCAGTTAGTAAAACAACAACAAAGTCTCAAGCAGCTGACAAACGCTGCCCAACTCATTTAAAACCAGCTTTTTATTTAGGTTCTCAAACTGGGTTTACGTGACTGAATTTGTGACTATTTACCGGCTGTGCTTAGCTTTGGTGGAAAATAAAAGTCACCGGCATATCTCGTGGAAATAAAACACAACTTCTGTCGTGTATGTAATGATTACTCGGCAGGAGACTTTCGTCTATTTTAGCATTTACAACATGTTAGAATCGTAACAAGAACGTGATTGCCGTCACATTTTGCCAGGGGAATTTATCCATTCACGCCTTTTTTTAATAACATGATAGAATTGTATAACCCATCTGGTGAATTTTCTTATTAAAGCACAGATTCAAGCCTTAACGAGAAAGACGAGTTTAACACTTTCTGTTACTTTAGCCAATGGATTATCCTAAGTATAAATGGCAAAGTGAAGCGAATGAAAAAGCTGTATATGCTTTTCTTTTCAACAGAGAAAGTGAAACCTACGGAAAAATGGCACAAGAAAAGAAGACTTAAACGTCTTCATCTACCTTGTGAATAGGAAGCTTCAGTTTCCGGTAAGTGGTCTCAGTGCAAATGGTAAATAGTCACACTGCAAAGAGAAAAAGTACAAATGATGTCAAAATGCTACGAAACTAGACAAAATTATTTCTTAGATATGCATCTTTAGCCGAGTCTTGAAAATATACCTGCTGTACCATTTTTTAATCTTTGCTTGCTTGCGGACATACTGGACAAAATTCATCGACGTTAATAAAAAATATCGTCATAACCATCGCGCTATCTTTTCTTTAAAGAAAACAAAACGTTTAAAGGACATCCAAACCCAGTGATTAAAAACTTTACATGTTTTACCTTGATGATCGCCATGGTCCGTACCGCTGTGACAGGACGCGATGGCAGGCGGCTGTGTTATATACACTTACACCAACAAACACTCTAAGGTATGAGACGTTCCTGCACCGCTTATGTACAGGCACAAAAAACTATCTTTAGCCTTCTTTGATGGAAAATGAAAGTCAACATAACCTTTGGAAATTAAGGAAGCCTACATCGTATTTATAAGCACAGCGCCACAATCGGAACAATAGGTGAAAGGTCTTTTATCTACCTTGTCAACAAAAGCTCGCCCAACTGAACATCATTCTTTAATCAAACACTTCAAACACAAAAGGATTTTTTTTCCCGCCGCGACAGGCTGTGTCCAAATGTACTTTGCAGCGCACAAACTGCTGAATAACCAGGACTTTATTAAAATGTTTAAATTGGTTTCCCATTTAATTATGATGCTTTCAAAAAGAGTGACTTTCGTAGCATTGGGCATGAAAACATAGAAACAATAATGAGGGGAGATCATGAAATTGATATGGAAAGTACTACAAAAAAAAAGTCTAGAAAATCTTCAAGCTACCTTATCAACAGGAATCTTCAGTTCCTGGTGAGTGGTCTCACTACTAATGGAAAACAGTCATACTGCAAACAGAAATATAATATAAGTTTAATAGAAAGATTTAGTGTAAATATAATGTCACCATGGTATGAAGTTATTAAAATAATTATTGACTTCATACTGTCGTTGTTCAATTTTCAACTGTTAAGAAAATTTAACTCCACTGTGAAAATTAATTAAACTTAAAGGAAAAAAATCGACCATACGAAGAAATCAATCTCCTTATGTCGAATAGGATTTTCCTTTTTGGTTGATGATCTTCGCTACTTTGAAAGGAAAAAGAGTTGGAAGGTAAAGTTCCAGGTAAAGCGATCGAAAACAACGCGTCCAAAGCGATTACAAAATATTCAACGCCGGCGAAATCAATAGTTTGGGGTTCACATTGCTGGAGACGCTCGCTTTTCCAAAGCAGCAGATAGCTCGGCGCCACTGACTTTCCCTGATCCACTATTTTGTTTCTCGGTGCTGATAAGTTTACACTAGTTGAGACCTACATCGTGAAAATGGTATATCGAGAGAAGCAAAAATTCAATTCAATTCTAGTCATTCTAGTCATGCATTAATTTGACGCCAAATAAAAAATGAGCTAGAATAAGCATTCGAAGCCTCCTTTTTTCTCACCCACGGGACAAGGGAGACTCAATGTTATCCTGTTGCGTTTTCGGATATTGCATTTTTTTATAACGATGCTCACTTCAATTTCCGATAAGCGTAGTTGTATTACTTTGACGCCAGAAAAAAAAAAGCTAGAATACGGTTAAGTAATTGCGTAGGTTTCTTGTTGTCGGTACAAAAAGATCGCTTATCGATATTCCAAGGCTGCGCTAAAAGCAAATTTCTTAGCGAATTTTAAAACAAATGTCCACTTGAAACTTTAAATTTTGGGAAAAATATAACTAATAATAATAACTAATAATAACAACCATGGTGAAAATATCGAAAGAATACATTAGGCAGATACGACTAGGAAAGGTTGATCAGGTTTTCCTAATCTCCTTTTAACTGGATACAACTCTAAAGCACTTTAAAAAAGAAATATTTAATTCAGAAAAATGATTCTATACAAAATTGCTTGAAAAGAAGTATATTCCAGTGTTGAGATTCCTTTAATAAAGCCAAAAACATTTTGCAGCAGCTTTTCCTTCCAACTGCACAAAGTATGGATTAACGAGACACTGAGACGAGACTCTCGGGACTTTCTCGCTTTTTAACACACTGTACAATTCCCTCCGGCTCGGTATTGAAAGGTTCAACTGACTTGGCATTTCAATATGATGCTTTCAAAGAGCTATTATCATAGAATTGCACAAAAGACAATAGGTTACAGCTAAATATATAAGGCAAAAAAAGTTTAGAAAGTCTTTAACCCACCTTGCCAATGGGAAACTACCTTGTTAGTAAAAAGGCTCAAAAGCAAAGGACAACAGCCGCACTACAAGATGATTAATGTCAGTTTTGACCACTGAAACTTACAAAGTTACTATAGTTTTTATCGATAGCAAAGGTCATTGTGTAAATTTTGATTCTATTTCCAAGGCCCAGGAATTTGCTGTACAGGTGCAAATTAAGTACAACGAATTTAAATTTGCAAGGACCACCGTGACGAAATAGAAGTACCGGATCCTCTAAATGTAGAAGATCTAATCAGCTATAACAAAATAGTAAACGAAGAAAAGCAAGGCTGATTGAACAGTTGGGAACTATATATAGTTCCCAACTGTTCAATCAGCCTTGCTTTTCTTCGTTTGCAAATTAAGTAGTTCAAAGGACACGGTTCAGTGTCTTAAAACTTTTATAGAGGAAGAATTATAGTCTAAAGTGTTGGGTGTGTAATTTAAAAGCATTATTATGTAGTCACAGCATTGTAGGTACTCACTGCATGTAATTATTAATTTATATCTTCTTTTATTCTGTTTTTTTTTTCAGGACTTACTCACAGGAAATATGTAGAACAACAAGAAAATGAACTAGTAGCACAATGTGGCCGGCATCCATTTTGCATTGCTTCAACATTTTCACCATGCACTCTGCCGTAAAACAACAAGAAAATGAACTAGTAGCACAATGTGGCCGGCATCCATTTTGCATTGCTTCAACATTTTCACCATGCACTCTGCCAAGATACTGTAGTATTGGTCATTAAAATCCGTCCACACCCCCCCCCCCCCCCCCCATATTAAAATAGGAATTTCCAATGACCTTCTGGTGGAAATGGTTATTATTATCTAAGCACTTACTGTTTAAAACCGTGCTAATTACTTTCCAAAATTAGATTGCCTGAAACAAGTGATATGAGAATATTAACCACAACACCAGCCCTGGCAACCTTATTTGAACTTGTCTACATGCATGCAAGTGAACATATTATAGCATCATCATGATTAATTGTTCACAGCCCTCTTTTTTTCATATTATTATTCCTAAGAAAGTCTTTTAGAATAAATATCACAATGTCATCACTTTGTGGAATCAATTACTGTACGGGCACAGCCTCGGGGGAGGTCTGCAAAAGGATTGCTATGCATATTCTGTGGTTAGATATTTTTTTTTTGCACAGTATAAGCTATTGGTATGTCACGGAATGAGAGTGACCACCCTGTTGTATCGAACATTGTCACTTGTACCAATGTTCCTCTTTCACATCTCAGTGCAAATTTCTCGAAAAATATTAAAGGCACCCTTGTTAACCGTCATCGCTTCTGCATGCATTGCATGCCGTTAATTTCAAAGATGTTGTTGAAACTTTAACAATTTTAACAGAAGTTTGAATACTCTCATTACTTTGTGCGCACCTCGCAGCTCAAATGCACTTCACTGGCTTCCCCCCCCCCCCCCCCCCCCCCCACAAATTACGAGCTGCCACAGTCTACTACCCACGCGTTCCCTTCCCGCCTATCGATTTTGCGCGAAACTTTGGGACGTCAACTTCGCGCTCGCCCGAGAGAGGAGGAGAAAGCCTAGGGACTGGGCTGGGGCTGACATTGGCTATTGAAAATGCGCCCGAAACGGGCTGCCGCGTCTGCATCCACAGAAGAAAAGTAATAAAAAAGAAAGAAAATTAGTGACCATATGATAAAATGCTTATTGACTGAGTTAGGTCGCGCGGGACGGGAAAATATTTGGCTCTCGGTCAGGACGCACGGACCTCGCTGCGCTTGGTCCGTACGTCCTGACCTGTCCTGACCTGGAGGCAAATCTTTTCTGGTCCGGCCCTCCCACTCAGTCAATAAGTACATACTACTGCAAAAAGTGTTTTGCAAATTCCAGCAATTGTGTAACATCAAATTACTCATCCCAGCATGACTGGAATACAGGCAACATATTGGGCTTATAAATCACTTCGCTTCTTATGTCGAATAATTTGCTAAGTTTAAGTTTTTTGAATTGAGGAGCCTTCTACTCGGTCGTCAGTTACAACTATGTTTTGATCATAGGGATGTATTTCATTCATCACATGTTCAATTTCTTGTGGAAATGACAATGTGTATATTGTTGTTAAAAGGTTTACGTCACCGGTGGAAGATGACTTGTGTAAGTAGGATCAGGGTGAGCGAGTGTATTGTAAATAGGAACTTTGTAAAAATAAATTATTTAATACAATTGACTTTAAGTTAACAATTCCAACAATTGTAGCATCAACAAGTTTTTATTTATCTTATTATTTACAGCAAATAATACAATCAAACGTGTATTATGTCACTGAAACGCTTTTCATTTGAACATCTATCAAGTTTCATTGTCAAGTAACATTGTTAACATATCATAAATAAATTATCATTGATAATAATATCATGAATAAAAGAAGACTTGTTCTTGAAAGAAGAGCTTTATGAATTAACAAAGAAAGTAGTTTACATAATATTTTAAGATGATGACTAATCTTAATATAATTGTACAAAATAAAAAAAATATATTCTTAGTTCAATATTAAAATGGCACTAACATAACACTATCAACGGACACAATTACGGAACTAAATAGAAAATATTTTCATTCATGATACGTGATACGTATCGATTCATGATACGTGCGTTACTTTGGGGAAGGATTCGAAAAAAGTACATTGGCCTAGCGATCTTTGCTGTGAAAATACAGGTTCGCTCTTTGTAAACACTGTCATACGGTAAGTTTTCAGGCGCTTATTTTGATCAAAATACAAATATAATTCACGAATAAAAGGAAATGTAACTTTATGAAGTGTCATTTTAAACTGGATGCAGGTTTTCTAAAACAGCCACCGTGTGCCTACAGAAGTTGTATCCTTTTGAAATTGTCACGAGTGAAGTTGGCATTGATCATTTTGGAAACATTCTTCGCTCTCAGATACGTTTTTGCCACATTGTGCTCCAGGCTAAAGAAGAACTGTTTCAACGTGTGACTTTTGTGAAAGATTTTGTATGCTGAAATGATTTTAGCTAGGATACACTCGACGGTAAATAAATTTGTGCTGATATTTTTTTATGTTCTGTGTGAAATGTGTTTACGGCGTTGTCAAGGCAAAATTCCATTTTCGGATTCTTCGTTTCTTTGGGAGCAAACTATCCGTTTGATCTGTCAGAGATCGATGATCCAATTTTGGATTTTCCCAAAGAAACGCACCATGAGAAGTAAAGCATTCTTGTTTAGTTCTACATCAAGAGAAAAAAGCTCTAGTATATAGCAGTCATGTATCAAATGATGATACCGCACACAATAATGATCTTTTTTTTTTTTAAAAAAAAAAAAGGTATACAATCTAATTGTCTATTTCTGTTTATCTTCAAACTTGCAAACTAGAATAATTATTTTGTGTCCACTTCCTTATTCATTTACAATCTCAGCTATTAAAACATTTCAAAGTAACAAAGCCTGGTAGGAGAAGGAAATAAGTGCTTCATATTATTTGCATTACATGTTAGGAAGAGAAAAAACTGCAACTTGTTGCAAAGGTCGTCCGCGAAAGATTGCAAGTACACCTGATCTGTATTCTGGCATGCGCATAGCGTATAATATAGGATTTACAAGCGAGTTTGCATAAAATAAAACCAACAGAATATTTGCTAACCATACACCCGCCACATCGGACATTGAAGTAATAACGTCAGTGTTAACGAGAAGATAGTATATGTTTAGTGGTAGGTACAACAGCAGAGATGCGAGAGTCACGATCAATAATGTCATGGTCAGTTTTCTTTCTCTACTGGCTGCACCATGGTGTTGAGGCTGCGCTCCACAACGGACTTTAATAACAATGGACGCGTAAGAAATACAAATGACTAATAGACAAATTGCATTGAATGAATCCAATAAGAAAAAATAATATTTGCGACCTTTAAATTCCCATAGAACTGTAACAGCAATTGAGAACAACCCAGCTGTAACCCAAACAAGGGCAATTATTAATGCATAAACCCATTTTTTAATTAGGCGGTGCCTGAACGGCCGCAGCGTCGCGTGCAGCCGTTCAACAGAAATTGCTGCTATGTTTGTTAGAGAGGAAAGAGGGAACAAGCAGAGGAGTGCAATTAGTACTCGGCCTGCCCTGTAGTTAAACTTCCAGACGTTACATCTAGCTGCTCCAAACAAATAGAATAGATCATACGTAGCATTAACTCCTCCAGCCAACATATCTGCAACTGCCAAATTAACAACCAGGTACGTGCTACGCTTGCGCAGATTACGATTTTTTGTAAAAACAATTATTGTAATGATGTTAAGTGTTACTATAGCAACACACTCGGTTAAGCCCACAGAAAGCCAGATAACACATTCAGGAAACGAAAACATCTTGAATCCTCACTTCTTTTTTATTTGCTGTTGAAGAGATCTGTATCTGTTGAGAGAAATGAGTGATGTGCTAGTTTTTTTACTGTTTGTATACGGAGACATGCAGTCAACTTACGTCAATGCGCAGATATTTATTCTGGCGCGAAAGAATGCGCTAATATCGGTGAGGCATTAGATAATTAAAAACCTAAAACAATTTGCTAACGGTATACTCAAGAGGATATGGAAATTAAATTTCAGCTCTTACCTTTAAATCTAAGTTAATAAAATATGAATGAGCATTACAGAGAAAACTTAAAAGTAAATCCTCTTTTTATTTTATTTTATTTTTTTTATTTTACTGCTCCATGTCTGGGGCGTTTCGTCTTAAAATTTGACACTATCTGGCGACGACCAGTTGTTGGTAAAACAACCTCAAAAACTCAAGCAGTCGACGTACGCTGCCCAACTCATTTGAAACCAGCTTTTTATTTAGGTTCTCAAACTGGCTTTACGTGACTGAATTTGTGACTATTTACCAGCTCACAGTGGAAAATGAAAGTCACCGGCATATCTCGTGGAAATATAACACAACTTCTGTGTATGTAATGATTACTCGGCAGGAGACTTTCGTCTATTTTAGCATTTCCAACATGTAGAATCGTAACACGAATGTGATTGCCGTCACATTTTGCAAAGGAAATTTATCCATTCACGCCTTTTTTTAATAACATGATAGAATTGTATAGACGGAATCCGCCAGGACAGGACAGTACAGGACAGGACAGGACAGTAGTTGTTGGACAAAATTATGTACCAAAATTATTTACACCTTATTGCAAGCTTTTGTGTTACTGCTTCAAATATCTTATCAAAAGAAATCTTTTCTAACAACACCAAACATCGAAAACCAATCTCGAAGTTCCGCTGAATTCCACTAAATCTCTTAAAAGACGCGAGCTTTTGCCTATAGCTTGTGAACATTAAATTTCATTTTCTCAGGCTCTGATAAGAAATTTTTGTACCAAAATTATTTACACCTTATTGCAAACTTTTGTGTTACTGCTTCAAATATCTTATCAAAAGAAATCTTTTCTAACAACACCAAACACCGAAAACAAATTTTGAAATTTCACTGAATTCCACTGAATCGCTTAAAGACGATTTTACAAAATGGCTGCACGTGAGAATTTCCCTATAGCTTGTGAACTTTTAAATTCATTTTCTAAGACTCTGATAAGAAATTGTTGTTGGTGTTATCAGTGATAATTACTTACATCTTTACCTTTTATTTAGGGTAGAAAATAACGCAATAGGATTTAAATTGTTCTGGTGCTCGATTTTTGTCCAACTTAAATAAATATTACTCGACTTCCTGGTGGATTCCGTCTATAACCCATCTGGTGAATTTTATTATTAAAGCACAGATTCAAGCCTTAACGAGAAAGACGATTTTAATACTTTCCGTTACTTTAGCCAATGGATTATCCTAAGTATAAATGGCAAAGTGAAGCGAATGAAAAAGCTGGATATGCTATGACCGAAATCGATATGGTCTGCGACCGCAGTCTCATTCTTAAGAAAACAGCTTTCTTTCCAACAGAGAAAGCGAAACCTACGGAAAAATGGCACAAGAAAAGAAGACTTAAACGTCTTCATCTACCTTGTGAATAGGAAACTTCAGTTTCCGGTAAGTGGTCTCCGTACTTATGGTAAACAGTCACACTGCAAAGAGAAAAAGTAGAAATGATGTCAAAATGCTGCGAAGCTAGACAAAATTATTTCTTAGATATGCATTTTTAGCAGCCTTGACAAAATTTTTCGATGTTAATAAAAAATATCGTCATAACCATCGCGCTATCTTTACTGTAAAGAAAACAAAACGTTCAAAGGACTTCCAAACCTAGAGATTAAAAACTTTACATGTTTTACCTTGATGATCGCCATGGTCCGTACCTTTGTGGCAGGACGCGATGGCAGGTGGCTGTGTTATATACACTTACACCAACAAACGCTCTAAGGTATGAGACGTTCCTGCTGCTGCGCTTATGTACAGGCATAAACAATTCTTTTTAGCCTTCTTTGATGGAAAATGAAAGTCATCATAACTTTTTGAAATTAAGGAAGCCTGCATCGTATTTATAAGCACAGCGCCGCAATCGGAAAAATAGGTGAAAAGTCTTTTATCTACCTTGTCAACAAAAGCTCGCCCTGCTGAACCTCATTCTTTAATCAAACACTTCAAACACAATCTTTATTTCCCACAGAGACAGGATGTGTGCAAATATATTTTGCTACGCACAAACTACTGAATAACCAGGACTTTATTAAAATGCTTTCAAAAGGAGTGACTTTCGTAGCATTGGGCATGAAAACATAGGAAGAATAATTAGGGGTGATTATGATATTAATATGGAAAGTACTACAAGAAAAAAAAAAGTCTAGAAAATCTTCAAGCTACCTTATCAACAGCAATCTTCAGTTCCTGGTGAGTGGTCTCACTACTAATGGCAAACAGTCACACTGCAAACAGAAATATAATATACGTTTAATAGAAAGATTTAATGTAAATATAATGTCACCATGCTATGAAGTTATTAAAATAATTATTAACTTCATACTGTCGTTGTTCAATTTTCAACTGTTAAGAAAATTTTAACTCCGCTGTGAAAATTAATTAAACTTAAAGGAAAAAAAATCCACCATACGAAAAAATCAATCTCCTTATATCGGATAGGATTTTCGTTTTTGCTTGATGATCTTCGCTACTTTGAAAGGAAAAAGCGTTGGAAGGTAAAGTTCCAGGTAAAGCGTTCGAAAACAACGCGTCCAAAGCGATTACAAAAATTCAACGCCGGCGAAATCAATAGTTTGAGGTTCTTATTTCTGGAGACGCTCGCTTTTCCAAAGCAGCAGATAACTCGGCGCCACTGACTTTCCCTGATCCACTATTTTGTTTCTTGGTGCTTATGAGTTTACACTTATCGAGACCTACATCGTGAAAATGGTATATCGAGAGAAGCAAAAATTAAATTCAATTTTAGTCATTCTAGTCAACTTGAATTTTTCAATAAACGTACATGTATTAATTTGACGCCAAATAAAAAATGAGTTAGAATAAGTATTGGAAGCCTCCTTTATGACTAAAAGTGGTTAAATTAAAAAAAAAAGTTACACAAGACCTATTTGCAGCTGTCCCACCGTTTCATGTGAAAAAACAGAACATAAATAGGTTTTTCTCACCAACGGGACAAGAGAGACTCAACATTATTTTCTTCCTGTTGCGTTTTCGGATATTGCATTTTTTTTTTTTTTATAACGAGGTTCACTTCAATTTCCGATAAACGCCTGTAGTTGTATTATTTTGACACCAGATAAAAAAAAAAAGCTAGAATACGGTTAAGTAATTGCGTAGGTTTCTTGTTGTCGGTACAAAAAGATCGCTTGTCGATATTCCAAGGCCGCGCTAAAAGCAAATTTCTTAGCCAATTTTAAAACAAATGTCCACTTGAAACTTTAAATTTTAGGAAAAAAAATGACTAATAATAAAAACTAATAATAACAACCATGGTGAAATATCGAAAGAATACATTAGACGTATACGACTAGGAAAGGTTGATCAGGTTTTCCTAATCTCCTTTTAACTGGATACAACTTTAAAGCAATTTAAAAAAGAAATATTTAATTTAGAAAAATGATTCTATACAAAATTACTTGAAAAGAAGTATATTCCAGTGTTGAGATTCCTTTAATAAAGCCAAAAACATTTTTCAGCAGTTTTTCCTTCCAACTGCACAAAGAATGGATTAACGAGGCCCTGAGACGAGACTCTCGGGACTTTCTCGCTTTTTAACACACTGTACAATTCCCTCCTCGGTATTGAAAGGTTCAACTGACTTGGCATTTCAATATGATGCTTTCAAACAGCTATTATCATAGAATTGCACAAAAGACAATAGGTTACAGCTAAAAATATCAGGCAAAAAAAGGTTAAGAAAGTCTTTAACCCACCTTGCCAATGGGAAACTACTTTGTTAGTAAAAAGGCTCAAAAGCAAAGGACAACAGCCGCACGACAAGCAGGAATGCAGATGTAGTGGTCAAATAAAAGAATCGAATGTAAACAGCATGTCAAAATGAACTGATGCTAAAAAAGTTATTGCTTGAATATTATCTCATTTCCATTTTCAATTGTCTGGGATCAAGAAACAAACATCACATTTCTAATATACCTCAGTGTAAATATGCAATCCAGGAAAAAAACACTGAAGTTGCATGGAAGCGAGGCTTAACCCTATCCAGACTGGGGGGCGTAGGGTGCCCGCACTGACTTTGAATGTTTATAACCTTTTGAGATGCAACCAAACGGAAATATGGGAATAATTTGGTAGGATAGATTGTTGTGTCAGGAACTTGAAGTTACCATTGCAACGGCATTTTGACAGACATGTTTCTCAAATTTGTAATTTTTGTGTTCCTGTTAAATTTAATGCAATTATTTTCCCCTTCTCTATTTTTTCACCGTTTTATTGATTTAATTTTTAGTACTTCTCAGTAGTTTTGGGTGACTTCTGACGTTTTGCCCACATCTTCATTGGCACAATAGCCACTAATAGCCCAAATGTATGTGATTAAGTTATGGGAAAAATAGTTTTGCCCCTGTAAAAAATAATTTTGTCACTGTATTGATTTAATATAACACCAGAAAATAACACATTTAGCGACTTCAAAACCCCAAAAACCGGCAAAACCACACAAATTGACCGACCCAGACGATAACGGCAGAGGACCGTCCAAGCTGGCGGGTTTGCCCTCCCAACAACACTACACTTCAGCAACGATTTGAGATCTTAACTGGACCAAAGTAAAGGCAAATAAATCGGAGGAATCTGAAATTCACTTGAAAAACAAAATCTGAAATAACTGAAAGGTAAACAATCCCAATAAAATAAAGAAGAGAAAAATATAAAGCAAGCGGGAGCCCAAACCCCCTAGCCGAACCGGACCGGGAACCCGTCCAAAGACAAGTTATAGGGTGTATATTTAGATTACCCTTCTGGACACGGTTAAGCAAGTGGACAGGGAGATAGAACAAAAAGAAAAAACGGAAAACCCCAAGGAAACCAAAATGCCCTTATTGACAACAGGCGGTAAGACTCATGCATTTTGGGTTGACAAAGTTGTTTCGATTCATTGGACCAACAGGATGTAGCATAATACCTGGGCGTATAAATAAATAAGAAAACTTAGGCTTGACGAGTCTTTTTGTAAGGGCCCGGCGGGGCTCTAGACACAAAACAACTTGGTAATAAGAAGGGTACGAATCGTCTGAGTACGAACTGCTCGTGGGTCCGAAAACGACTGGATACTTCTGGGACTCCATTGTTTGAACCCCTTCTTCATTTCGCTAACTAAAATTGAAAAGCAAAAGATGCTAAAACGAAGGATTATGAAGCAGGGTACGAGTCTGCCTTAGGATACTCCAAAACGATTCGCTCTTTAATCACCCTTTTCTCGGGCAAGATTAACCAGATGCTCCATGGTCGCCAGAGAAGCGTGTGGAACAAAAATTCATGCAGGGCGAGCGTTCACGAAGAAAGCCAAAGACCCAGTCAACACTACCAGTATCGTGTTGTTGGCACAAAAAACCAGCACAATACTAACAACTACGTTTATCGGAAATTGAAGTGAACCTCGTTATGAAAAATGCAATATTGGAAAACGCAATAGGAAGAAAATAATGTCGAGTCTCTCTTGTCCTGTTGGTGAGAAAAAACTTATTTATGTTCTTTTTTTTCACATGAAACGGTAGGACAGCTGCAACTAGGTTTTGCGAGTTAAAGAACTCTAGAACTAAACTTTTTTTTTAGTCATAAAAGCAGGATTCGAATGCTCATCCTAGCTCAATTTTTATTGGCGTCAAATTAATACATGTACGTTTATTGAAAAGCTTCAAGTTGACTGGAATGACTAGAATTGAATTTAATTTTTGCTTCTCTCGATATACCATTTTCACGATGTAGGTCTCAACTAGTGTAAACTTATCAGCACCCAGAAACAAAATATTGGATCAGGGAAAGTCAGTGGCGCCGAGCTATCTGCTGCTTTGGAAAAGCGAGCGTCTCCAGTAATATGAACCCCAAACTATTGATTTCCGCCGGCGTTGAATTTTTGTAATCGCTTTGGAAAGCGTTGTTTTCCATCGCTTTACCTGGAACTTTACCTTCCAACGCTTTTTCCTTTCAAAGTAGCGAAGATTATCAAGCAAAAACGAAAATCCTATTCGACATAAGGAGATTGATTTTTTCGTATGGTGGATTTTTTTTTCCTTTAGGTTTAATTAATTTTCACAGTGGAATTAAAATTTTCTTAACAGTTGAAAAGTGAACAACGAGAGTATAAAGTCAATAATTTTTTTAATAACTTCATAGCATGGTGACATTATATTTACATTAAATCTTTCCATTAAACTTATATTATATTTCTGTTTGCAGTGTGACTGTTTTCCATTAGTAGAGAGACAACTCATCAGGAACTGAAGATTCCTGTTGATAAGGTAGCTTGAAGATTTTCTAGACTTTTTTTTTCTTGTAGTACTTTCCATATCAATTTCATGATCTCCGCTCATTATTCTTCCTATGTTTTCATGCCCAATACTACGAAATCACTCTTTTTGAAAGAATCATAATTAAATGGGAAACCAATTTCAACGTTTTAATAAAGTCCTGGTTATTCAGAAGTTTGTGCACAGCAAAGTACATTTGCACACATCCTGTCACTGTGGGAAATAAAGATCCTTTTGTGTTTGAAGTGTTTGATTAAAGAATGATGTTCAGCAGGGCGAGCTTTTGTTGACAAGGTAGATAAAAGACTTTTCACCTATTTTTCCGATTGTGGCGCTGTGCTTATAAATACGATGTAGGCTTCCTTAATTTCCAAAAGTTATGTTGACTTTCATTTTCCATCAAAGAAGGCTAAAAAGAGTTGTTTATGCCTTTACATAAGCAGTGCAGGAACGTCTCATACCTAGCCTTAGAGTGTTTGTTGGTGTAAGTGTATATAACACAGCCGCCTGCCATCGCGTCCTGCCACAACGGTACGGACCATGGCGATCATCAAGGTAAAACATGTAAAGTTTTTAATCACTGGGTTTGGATGTCCTTTGAACGTTTTGTTTTCTTTATAGAAAAGATAGTGCGATGGTTATGACGATATTTTTTGTTAACATCGAAGAATTTTGTCCAGTATGTCCGCCAGCAAGCAAAGATTAAAAAATGGTACAGCAGGTGTATTTTGAAGACTGCTAAAAATGCATATCTAAGAAATAATTTTGTCTAGCTTCGTAGCATTTTGAAATCATTTCTACTTTTTCTCTTTGCAGTGTGACTATTCACCATAAGTGCGGAGACCACTTACCGGAAGCTGAAGTTTCCTATGCACAAGGTAGATGAAGACGTTTAAGTCTTCTTTTCTCGTGCCATTTTTCATGTATTTTCTCGCGTTCAGGAATGCACGCTCGTTTAAGTGCTTACTATTTTGGAAGCGTGCGTGAGTATTTGTTATCAGGTATATAAGGTGTTTTTCGCAGGTTCAAGGTCACTCGACGGCATCTCTCGCTTCGTTTTCTGTAAATTTTCAAAGTTATGGATAAAACGGGCAGTGATTCTTCACTTTCTAACGTTAACCCTGAAGAAGTTTTCTGGAGAGTGGCCTTTCCGGTGAAGAAACGTTAGGTTTGATTTCCCGTCTTCTCGATTCTAAACTCGATAAGAAGTTTTTGGAGTTTAAGCGGGGTGTCGACCAAAAGGAACTTGAGACAAGCACTAAAATCTTGAAGTTGAAGTTGAAGTTGAAGTTGAAGTTGAAGTCTTCGAGCAGCTTTCAGTTCAAGGGAAACAAGTTACAGTTTGAATTTAATTCGAGTTTGTTAGACTATTAACTCCGCCTCAAATCATTTGCTGGAGGGCAATTTGGCCGGCGTTAATACTGAACTGGAGAACGCTGAAACTTTGCTGAACAAACGCAACAAAGTGATACGATTTGCGGACAAGAGTCCAGCAGGTTGGACGGCGGTTGAAGAGTACGAGTCTGACGAGTTAGCCGATGATTCAGAGGATGAGAAGAAACTTCGATCTGCCGAGAGAAGGGCCCTTGCTAAGCTTTGCACATGTAAGCAGAATAGCGGTACTGCTCAGAACCGTAAAATCCCTCAAGAGGTTTCTGTGGTTGCTGGGAGCTCTTTACACCGCTCTGTTTCTCAGCCTTTTCGTCATCAACAATTTCCACAGCAGTCTTTTCGGCCACAGCCATTTCGGAGCAGACAGCCTCAACCTTCCGACAAATGTTTCGCCTGTGGTCAGTTCGGGCATTGGGCAAACTCCCCATTCTGCCCAAACAGCAGTCGCCTTTACAGCAACAGAGCCTTGCCAAGCACGTCCAACGCTACCATCAACAAGTAGTGAAGCATTTAACAGACTTGGAGCAGATGAGTATTTCAATGTTGTTGATGATATGTGTTCTCAGTCTTTTGGAATTGAGGAAATAGACTTATTGGAACGTAGTTATGAGGACTATTTAGAAGGTTCTGAATCAGTTATTGCTAAGGGTAGGCTTAGAATTAATGTTAATTTTTGGGAAAGCATTGATGCTTCTCAGTTTGTCCTCAGTGTTATTAAGGAAGGTTATAGGATACCATTTTACTATACTCCTACGCCAGTTTATCTTCAAAACAATAAGTCTTCCTTGCAGAATTCTGATTTTGTTTTCAGTGCAATCTCCGAACTTCTTAAAGTTGGTTCTGTCGTGGAGTGTCCTTTTCCGCCAGTGGTTATTAATCCCCTGTCAGTTTCCATTCAACCCAACGGGAAGAAAAGGCTTATATTAGATCTTAGGCACGTAAATTTCTTTGTAAGAAGTCTAAAATTAAGTTTGAAGATGCTAAATTGTTCCTCGGGTGTCTGTTAGCCAGGCCTTGCGCGTGGGCGTGCTCGTTTGACATCAAATCGGGCTATCATCATATTGAGATTTTTGAATCCGATCAACAATTTTTGCGTTTCGCCTGGGTTTTTGAAGGTGTAACTAAATATTTCAAGTTTACAGTTTTGCCGTTTGGGCTTTCTGTGGGTCCATATATTTTTTCGAAAGTTATGAGACCGTTAGTTAAATATTGGCGTTCTAAGGCCATCAGTATTGTTGTTTATTTGGACGACGGCATATCCGCGGCCCCAAGTTTTTCTAAATGCGAGGAGCACTCGTTGCTCGTTAGGTCGGATCTTGTAAGATCCAGGTTTGTTCCCAACAAAGACAAGTGTCAGTAGGTCCCCGTTCAGATCATTTGCTGGCTGGGTATTTTTTGGGATTTCAAGAACAATTGCATGTTTATACCACTGGAAAAGATTTCAGGGATCTTGGATGAAGTGGTTGAAATTATGTCTTGCAAGAGCATTTCTGCAAGGAAACTTGCTCGTGTAACTGGGAGAATTATTTCAAATTTTTTGATTATGGGTGATGTTTGTAAGCTCATGACTAAAACCATGCATCGTTTAATTGAATGCAGAACAGGTTGGGATGCGCTGGTCGAACTTAGATTTTGGCGTGAGCAGTTGTGCGGCTTAAATTCAAGACCTATTTGGAGGAAACCTGTTTTACCATCTCGGGTTGTTTATTCTGATGCTAGTGCAGTTGGTTGCGCTGCCGTTATCTCTATGAACGGTAAACCAGTTTTACACAAAAACTGGGATGCAATTGCGATGAAACAAAGTTCGACATGGAGAGAGCTCATGTGTGTTAAACACGCTTTGCAGAGTTTTGCTAATTTGCTCAAGGGTAGTCATGTGAAGTAGTATACAGACAATCAAGGTGTTGTAGCTATTGTTAAGACTGGTAGCAGCAAGGTTCACCTGCACAAGTTGGCAATGGAAATTTTTTCGCTCTCTAGGGAACACGATGTAGTCATTGACATCGAGTGGATCCCGCGTTCAGAAAATGAAGTTGCAGACTATTTGAGCAAAATCGTCGATTTTGACGACTGGAGTGTTAAAGATTCTTATTTCCGGGCGGTTGATTCTATTTGGGGCCCCTTTGCCAATTCCGTTAATGCTAAAGTTCCTAGGTTTTATTCATTGTTTTTTCAACCTGGGGGTTTGGGTGTAGATTCTCTAGCTTTTGACTGGGGTGCTGAAAATTGTTGGCTTGTTCCCCCAGTTTGTTTAATTCCTCGCGTCCTTATGCATTTTCTCAATTGTCAGTCTCGTGGTGTTTTGGTTGTCCCGTTCTGGCCTTCGTCACTGTTTTGGCCATATCTAATTCAGGAGAACGGCGCATTTCAGAATTTTGTTGTGGACGTTTTGTTCGTGCAAAATGGAAGCGATGTTTTTGTGCAGGGGGGCAAATAAAGAAACTTGTTTTGGCTCGTCTTCTTTTAGTACTCCAGTTTTGTTTTTGAAACTTGATGGTACCCAAACTTCATTAGTCCACTGGGACTAGGGCGGTGTCTTAAAGGTCCAATTTATTGTCTCCATTGGCGGTGTGGATTTAGTATTAGCATCAGGAATTAGGATCTTATTAGTCCACTTGGACTATGGTGCATTAATGTTTACATTTCAGAGATATAACAGTCCACTGGGACTGGTGTGGATTTGGTATTAGCATCAAGAATTAGCATCTTATTAGTCAACTGGGGCTATGATGCATTAATGTTTACATTTCAGAGATATAATAGTTCACTGGGACTTTTGTTTGGTCCACTGGGACATTTTTGTTTTTATCGCAAGAGTGAGCCGCGGTTACCGCAAGGCTGTTTTGTACTTATTTCTCTGTTCGTTTGTTTATTACAAGGTGCAAGGGCATTATCAACTTTCGTGGGTCACTTTACAGATCCTGAGCTCAGTCGATTGGCAAGTCGTTTACCTTTTCGCTGTTTAGGAGCTAAAGCGGATTCCACTACTGAGCGCTATTCAAGAGCTTTTGAAAGGTTTAGATTCTGGGCTTCTAGTTATAAGGAAATTAGCGTTCTTCCATCTAATTATTTGTCCGTTGCTACTTATTCAGAGTCCTAACTTCAGTGTAATTCGTCGTATTCGGCTTTGGAAGCCGCTGTTTACGGTATTCGCTGGGCACACAATCTTTATGGATTTTCTAATCCTTGTGAGTCTAACCTTGTTAAAGGTATCCTAGAATCGGCTAAGAGAAGTCTTTCTAGACCGATAGTTAAGAAGGAGCCTGTCACTCCTGATAGTATATGTCAGAAGTATGCATCAGAGAATGCTAGTTTGTTTGACCTACACACTACCACTATTTGTGTCATAGCTTACGCTGGGTTCCTGCGCTTTAACGAACTGGCCTGTTAACGCTGTTGCGATGTTAAGTTTTGCGACGACAAATACATTGAGCTGTTTATAGCTAAGAGCAAGACTGATATTTATAGAAATGTGGAAATGTTGTTATATTGGCTAAGACTGGTCACATTACTTGCCCTTTTGGTTTGTTGAATAGATATGTTAAGGCTGCTGGTATCGATTTGTCATCTAACTTAAAGTTTTTTCGTACATTACATTTTGTAAGATCTAAAGCTTCGTATACTTTAAGGAGCACGGGTATCTCATATACCCGCGCTCGGGAGGTAGTTTTGGATGCATTTTCTCAATTAGGTTTTCCTGCAAAATTATTTGGTCTCCACAATCTTAGATCAGGAGGCGCTACTGCTGCTGCTAATGCAGGTGTTAATGATAGATTATTTAAGCGCCATGGTCGTTGGCGATCAGATAAAGCTAAGGATGGTTATGTTAAGGATAATTTTGAAGCATTGCTTTCAGTTTCTCAAAGTTTGGAACTTTAGTTTTTTCGTTTTCTTTTTTCTCTTTCTTTATTTCGATTATGCGGTTGATAGTCTAGCTATCAATAAACGACATGCCTAGTCCTGATTCTTGTCTGCGTTTATGATCTTTAGTGTGAAAATGATTTGTTCTCGTTTCACTGCAGAGTGATTAGAGAACAAATGTATTTTCTCGCGTTCAGGAATGCCCCGGGGGGGGGTTACTTGGGCCAATCTTTGCTGGGTATGTGCCGCTAGCCTCTCAGAACCCCTACCCCATTATAGTCATATTCTATGGCCAATTATAGACCCCATCTTAGTCACTTTTGGGTAAATGTAATTTTCATGACCCCAACTTAGTCACTTAATGGTAGCCGTTTGTCAAATATTAAACAACAGCAATGAATACGGTAACTTTTTCTTTTCGGCAAATCTTTCCGTTTATAAATCACAACTTGCCAGAATTTTCTTACTCTCAAAATCCCAGAAAAGTGTGACCCCATTCTAGTCACCCTATAAAAAGTGCTTGAAAAGGCGACCCCATTATAGTCAGTCCAGTCGTGAAAATGCGACCCCATCCAGCGGCACATCCCCATTAGCCCATTTATAGGAAGTGCCCCCCCCGGGAGGAATGCACGCTCGTTTAAGTGCTTACTATTTTGGAAGCGTGCGTGAGGTTTTGTTATCAGGTATATAAGGCGTTTTTCGCAGGTTTAAGGTCACTCGACGGCATCTCTCGCTTCGTTTTCTGTAAATTTTCTTTAATCTCGTTATTGTTTCTTTCTATACATTATACTTAGACATGTAGGCTTTTGTTGTCCGCAAGCGAGCAGCAACAGTTTATTTAATTATGCTAAGTAGCATTTCATATGCTGGGACAGTTTCATTGCATTTGTCCGTTAGCGTGAAATGTTAATTATATTAGGGATAGCTTTGGATAGTTGGCAATTTTCCTCGTTATTTGTGGAACAATTGCTCTTGTAACATTGCCCGTCTACTTATAGTCTAGCTATCAATAAACGAGATGCCTAGTCCTGATTCTTGTCTGCGTTTATGATCTTTCGTGTGAAACTGATTTGTTCTCGTTTCACTGCAGAGTGATTAGAGAACAACGTAGGTTTCACTTTCTCTGTTGGAAAGAAGACTGTTTTCTTAAAGGGAAACAAGGGTCTAGAAAAATGTTACCTTAAATGAAAGTTCATACGATGGAATAACTGAAAATAGCAATAATTTGATTTGACATCAAATTTGTTGCTCAGTATTAGGGCTAGCAAAGTGGTCATTTTGCTGCCGCGAGCGGCCATCGTTTTTTTCCATCATGCAAGCGAGGCTAGACGTAGCATTAGTCAAGGAGTGTAAAATGAGTCGATATAAACAGCGATATAAAGAGTGAAAGGGAGTCGTCTCTCGTGCTAGAAATCAAGTCTGTTGGAACCAAACGCCCGTTTTTTGCTCGAACTACAACACGGCACGTCCTCAAAAGAAGAAATTGACTCGAGCATGGCTCAAGATTAACCAGAAACGTTGGAATCTGACGCCGACGGACCTACACAATCGCATCTTCGGCAACTTAGCAATCGCGACTGGTGTAGCTGAACGGAAACGGAAAGTATTTGTTACCAGAAGATGGAAGTTCTGGGTTTAATACCGTTTGGTCCTCTAAGGTTAAAATTAAACATATAAATAACATGTTAATACAGACATTTACTTTACTTTTAATACGGAATCTGGACGCAAGCGATTTGTCAGTTCACAAATGCGACTAAAATGGTGAGATGTTGTTGTTCTTAAAGTTTGTAGGAGACAGTTCGAGAAGGAAAGTGAAACATTGCAATTTTATCGAATTTTCTTAGTAAAATGGCCAAGAAATTCTAAGCGACTCAAATCAAAGTTTTTAAATCATAATTTTTGACGAATTAAACTTTTTAAATCATATTGTTTGACGATTGCATGCGATGCGAAACAAATTAAATTACAAAATTCAAGTCGCGGCGGGTTTCCTCAGAAATCCTAGTTTCCAACTCATCCTTTAAATGGTAAAAGGTTTACTGCGTTAATAATGAGAAGAACTTGATTGAAAAAGGTAGAACAATGATGCTATGACAACATTTGCCGATCGGCAAATTTTAAAAAACGTCTTGGCGTTGTCGCGGAAGCATGAATACACGCACGGCAACTCTGTCTCACATGAAGATGTTTAACTCATATTTATTTTCACACTTCTACAAGTTACAGAGGTGGAAAGAGATTTTACTTAATCGAATTTCGATCAGACAGGCTTCGAATTAGTTATAGTGTACTAAATTCATTGATGATCGATCGTAACTTTCATTGCTTTCGCGAAAATAATTATGATTGTGAACAGCGTCAAAAGTGAACACCTTTTTAGGTTTTTATATCTTGGTTTAACTTTGAATATTATAATATTCCACAACAATTTAAATTCATTTGTTGTTAAGACACTTGTCATTTGTGGTCTTCAAAAGTAGAACACGTAACACGTGTAGCTCTACCATCCCGGGCGCCAGAGGTTGATTATTCTACGTGAAAATTATAAACAAAACCCACTCTAGCCTGCGCCTTCTCTTTATTATTATTATTTTTTTTTTTTTGCACGGAGAGCCTGCTCGCAGCCAAGCAACTCAAACCATTCGATCGGCTCATTTTCAGAGTTATTTGCCTGATTTTTAAAATGATTGCTAGCTCAATACTAGCTTGACGGACTATCTTTTCGGGAGTGTAGCTGAAAATGGTAGGAACAGCTTCTCCCTTTAGAGGTGGGATTCCTTTTTTGCCTCTTGTCAACAGTCTTGTTCCGAGAAGCTCCGTCTGTAAGGAAATACAGATTGCGTGACGTGAAGACCAGAAAGGCGAACTGTTTTTATATACTTAACTGTACATGTATCAAATAAAAGTACAGTTTAATATTCCTACAAGTAGGGGAAGTTCCTTAGATTTAGCTACCATTGCTGACTCAAAATAAACTAAAACACTGGCTGAATGTGTGTGCCGCTGCTTGTTTTCGAAAACAAATACATTGCCGCCAGGAATAAACTTAGTCTAAAATAATTGTATATAACTTGGCATACCACACGCTACTTATTTGAAGGATTCAAAGTATCAATTAAAAAAAAATCACGTACCTGATGATCTTGATCGTAGTCATTTGTGATTAAATTATCGAAATAAACAAAACATTTCCCGGGCTTCGGTCATTAATTCCCAGCGTATTTACCCTTTCGTTTTGTCTTGGCGAGCCGCCTTTTCTATTATTTAATTTTCATCCTCAGGTGACTTGTAAAAGGCGTTTTAGTAGGTGTTGCTACAGCCAACAACGAGGCAGTGAACCATAATTCTGGCCTTCAGATGATACTCTTGCATCGTGTTGTAAACTAAGATCTGGCCCATTCAAAACCAGCCTTGTCTAATGCTACGTCATAGCCTCGATATCATTCCTAGCGTCCTTGGTGTTCAAAAGCGGTAATTTTGAACGATTTCAAAGCCCTCTTTCTTAAATTCAAGTCGGCGCTTCACTAATCGACAACTATTTTTGAAGTCCTTAACACATGGGCTTTCATTTAAGGTAAGATTTTTCAAGACCCTTCTTTCCCTTTAAGAATGAGACTGCGGTCGCCGACCATACCGATTTCGGTCATAGCATATCCAGCTTTTTCATTCGCTTCACCTTGCCATTTTTACTTAGTATAATCCATTGACTAAAGTAACGGAAAGTATTAAACTCGTCTTTCTCGTTAAGGATTGAATCTGCGCTTTAATAAGAAAATTCACCAGATGGGTTATACAATTCTATCATGTTATTAAAAAAAAGGGGTGAATGGATAAATTCCCCTGGCAAAATGTGACGGCAATCACGTCCGTGTTACGATTCTAACATGTTGTAAATGCTAAACTAGACGCAAGTCTCCTGCCGAGTAATCATTGCATACACAGAAGTTGTGTTTTATTTCCACGAGATATGCCGATGACTATCATTTTCCACCAATCGTTCGTCGTTTGGAAGCTAAGCACAGCCGGTTAATATATAGTCACAAATTCAGTCACGTAAACCCAGTTTGAGAACCTAAATAAAAAGCTGGTTTTAAAAGAGTTGGGCAGCGTACGTCGACTGCTTGAGTTTTTGTGGTTGTTTTACTAACAACTGGTAGTCAACTGATAGTGTGAAATTTTCAGACGAAACGGCGCAGAGACATCGAACAGTAAGATAAAAAATTAAGAAATAATAAAATGATTTATATGTAATGCTCATTCGTTTTTTTATTAACTTGGATTTAAAGGTAAGAACTGAAATTTAATTTCCATATTCCTCTTGAGTATACCGTTAGCAAATTATTTGCCGTTTTTAATTATCTAATGCCTCACCGATTTCAGTGCATTCTTTCGCGCCAGAATAAATATCTGCGCATTGATGTAAGTTGATTGCATGTCTCCGTATACAAACAGTAAAAAAACTAACACATAACTCATTTCTCTCAACAGATACAGATCTCTCCAACAGCAAATAAAAAAGAAGTGAGAATTCAAGATGTTTTCGTTTCCTGAATGTGTTATCTGGCTTGCTGTGGGCTTAACCGAGTGTGTTGCTATAGTAACACTTGGCATCATTACAGTAATTGTTTTTACAACAAATCGTAACCTGCGCAAGCGTAGCACGTACCTGGTTGTTAGTTTGGCAGTTGCAGATATGTTGGTTGGAGGATTTGCTACGTATGAACTATTCTATTGGTTTGGAGCAGTCTACTGTAACGTCTGGAAGTTTAACTTAATTAATCCCAGGTCAGACTATGTACTATTTGCACTGCTCTGCTTGTTCCCTCTTTCCTCTCTAATAAACATAGCAGCAATTTCTGTTGAACGGCTGCACGCGACGCTGCGGCCGTTCAGACATCGCCTAATTAGAAAATGGGTTTATGCATTAATAATTGCCATTGTTTGGGTTACAGCTGGGTTGTTGTCAATTGCTGTTACAGTTTTAACGGTATTTTTAGGTGAAAATTATTTTTGTAAATCCTATATTATACGCTATGCGCATGCCAGAATACAGATCAGGTGTACTTGCAATCTTTCGCAGACGACCTTTGCAACAAGTTGCAGTTTTTTCTCTTCCTAACATGTAATGCAAATAATATGAAGCACTTATTTCCTTCTTCTAACAGGCTTTGTTACTTTGAAATGTTTTAATTGCTGATATTGTAATTGAATAAGGAAGTGGACGAAAAATAATTATCCGAGTTTGCAAGTTTGAAGATAAACAGAAATAGACAATTAGATAGTTTACCCTTTAAAAAAAGATCATTATTGTGCGCGGTATCATCATTTGATACATGACTGCTATATACTAGAGTTTTTTTCTCTCGATGTAGAACTAAACAAGAATGCTTTACTTCTCATGGTGCGTTTCTTTGCGAAAATCCGAAATTGAATCATCGATCTCTGACAGATCACACGGACAGTTTGCTCCCGAAGAAACGAAAAATCCGAAAGTGGAATTTTGCCTTGACAACGCCGTAAACACATTTCACACAGAACATAAAAAAATATCAGCACAAATTTATTTACCGTCGAGTGTATCCTAGCTAAAATCATTTCAGCATACAAAATCTTTCACAAAAATCACACGTTGAAACAGTTCTTCTTTAGCCTGGAGCACAATGTGCCAAAAACGTATCTGAGAGCGAAGAATGTTTCCAAAATGATCAATGCCAACTTCACTCGTGACAATTTCAAAAGGATACAGCTTCCGTAGGCGCACGGTGGCTGTTTTAGAAAACCTGCATCCAGTTTAAAATGATACTTCATAAAGCTGCCTTTCCTTTTATCGTGAATTATGTTTGTATTTTGATCAAAATAAGCGCCTGAAATCTTACCGTATGACAGTGTTTACAAAGAGAGAACCTGTATTTTCACAGCAAATACCGCTGAGCCAATGTACTTTTTTCGAATCCTTTCCCAAAGTAACGCACGGATCATGAATCCTAAAAATCCAGATTTAAAAATTTGATATTTTCTATTTAGTTCCGTAATTGTGTCCGTTGATAGCGTTATGTTAGTGCCATTTTAATATTGAGCTAAGAATATTGTTTTCATTTTGTTTGTATAATTATAATTAAGGTCGCGCAGGACCCTTGCTATAATTATGTATGCATTTATTTTAAGAGTATGCACGAACTGCGACGACTGAAGCCGAAAACAATTGAAATATTCATGAGAATATATTTCTTAAAGTTCTTTGTATAAGTAATTACATGTTATTGTTCTCCGTTTTGTGTCCCGTGCGTTGGAACGTAGTGAATTATCATAATTCAGCATAATTAGATTCGAAGCTTTCGAATAAAGCGCACGTTATTGTAAACAATGACTCGGAGGTCTTCGGAAGCGGCAAAATCTGCAATTTTTTGTCCAAGTTTTCTCCACTGATACAGAATTTCGGGAGTTGATTCGCGAGGAACATAAACTTGGTGTACTCTATTGTGCCCTGACAGAAGCGAATTTACCAAACTCCCTTTCAAAAAACAGATATAACGTTTCAAAGTTAAAAATTCACATTTTTACTCTTTTAGAAGTCAATAACTTCTAGGTATTTATGAATTCGAGAAATGTCTTTCTGTCAGGGCACAATAGAGGTTATGATTTATCTCTAGGTTGTATAATCATTTAATTTGGTGCGCTATTCTAGCAGAAAACTTGGCGAGCTGCCAGTAAAACTACAACCATGATGTAATTCAATCATCCCCTAATATCATTGGATAAGATTTAGAGGAATCGATGTTAAAAATTCGGAGAATTAAAGCTTTACAAGATAACACCCCCTCAAGAAATTTGGCTAATCAATTTACTAATGAGCAAGGGTCCTGTGCGACTTTAAGATAAGTTATTTTCTTTAATAAAAACTTATGTAAAGTACTTTTTCTGTTAGTTTTTTAAAGCTCTTCTTTCATTAACTAGTCTTCTTTTATTCATGATATTATTATCAATGGTTATTTATGATATGTCAAAGAATGTTACTTGACAATGAAACTTGATAGTTCAAATGAAAAGCGTATTAGTCCAGGAGCATATGTTCAAAAATCAGGTTCCGTGGGCAATTCGTGAAGAAAGCAATCCACTGGGCTAGTTGTGTTCAGGGGACCTAAAAGAACAAAAAAAGTTATGTTGCCACCTTTGCAACCCGCACAGAGGTCTTTTAAGGGGTATTTTGAATAATGACGTCAAATTCCCAGCATGGAAACGAGGCTGAGGATATTATTGTATCGTATCTCTTATAAACTTGGCTCAATTCTCTGCGTATTATCAGGATGTGTCAAGTATGCAATAATGTACGACTCAATCTATTGTTTTCAGGTCACGTGATCACTGTGACATGAAAACGAGGCTCCGAGTAGTTAATTTAAAGTTGGTAAAGCCCGCAAAATCAAGAAGACTTTTACAAAATATGTTGCTAGTTGCAATGGTAAAAAAACAAAAGCATTCTTATTAAGCAAGATCATTGAGTAATATCATCCATTTTTACTCGCATTAGAGCTTCCAAAAACACCACAGGCAACCCATCCCGGAGAGGATTAGTCACTATGAACTATGTTAGTTGCAAGTGTAAAAAACCAAAAAGGTGAAAAAACAAAAAACCTTTTTATTAAGCAAGATAATTGAGCGATATCATCCATTTTTCCTCGTTTTATGATAGACTTTGTCGCATTACAGCTTATAAAAACCACAGGCAACCCATCCTGGAGAAGAACGTTTTTGGTCGCTATGAAAAATGGTAACTACAAATTGCGTCACTTTTTGCAAGGGTGAAAGAAGCAATAAAAGTTTTATTTAACAAGATATTTGAGGGATATCGTCCATAGTTCTCATTTTTATAATAAACGTTCAGGCATTAGACCTCAGGACAAAACCACAGGTAGTCCATCCGAGAAGCATCCATTCCGGTTCTTGAAAATATATATTAGTCACTTTTTCCTTATCTGCATTGCGCGCAACATGAAAAAATGCTAAACACTGCTCATGTGGTTTAATCAAAGAATTTGTTAGCTATATCAATAACCAGATATAAATTCTGGAATGCTTAATTAATTCCATTAAGGTGGCCAGGCATATTCAATGATGACAAGTGCCAGTTAATGGTTAAACAATTGAATTAAACATTGATTAGGCAAGTAGTCACCCTCTGGATTTTCCTGTGGTTACTTGTTCAGAATGGGGTCTGTTGATTTCATGAGTTCGAGTTAGAAATTTCGAGTTTGAGTTAAAATATCGAGTTGCTTGCGGTTAGCTCCACTCTGGTTTGCTTGCGGTTAGTTCCACTCTGGTTTGCTTGCGGTTAGTTCCACTCCTATTTGCTTGCGGTTAGCTTTCATTTGTTGATAAGGGCGACACTATGCGTGACCAACTGCGAAAATGTCACGCCATGTTGTGGGCCTTTTGTTTTCGTTTTATTTCTTTCTTTTTTCTTTTTTTCGCCTTCCATCACAAAATCAGTAACTTTTCAGGCCCTTCCTTTTAACTCGAACTCGAAATTTCTAACTCGAACTCATAAATTTAATACACTCTTCAGAATGTGTTAAAAATATATATTTAAAACGTTTCTCGTGAGGTCTGATCTTTATGACCCTACAACGGTGAAGCAAATCCTTGATGGCAATCACATGAAGAGAGGAGAAGAAGCTCATATAACCACCTCGCAGGCTCTATTTATCCTATACTAGAGAGTATTTTTATCTCAACACGATCCGCCTATGGTTAAGGATATGGAGGAATGCGCAAGTCAGCTGGGAAGTGATTTTGACATGGGCCCCGAGGAAGAGGTAGAAATAGCTAGTGCAAGAACGGTAGGTCATAAAGTCCCTAGATGTGATCAGTAAAATGAAGCCCTTTGAGGAGGAAAATAGCGAGATTTCAGAACTCCAGGTGTTCCGATGTTACATGTAAATGATAATGAAATTGATCCAGTTCATAAGAGCGGTCCGAACAGGGGACTGGCAGCTGCATCTTACGTCGCTGGAGTTGTTTACAAAGTACTTCTTCTTCTGAAATGAATATGTAGAATGAGTAAGACCCTGAGAAATATGAGGAGTTCCTGGAAGGTAATTGGGTTGTTAACAAGAACCCGGGTGTGCCATTTCGTACTTGGGTGCAGACGATGTCCTAGGGTAAATAAATCTCTTAATGAAAGTCTCAGAAGGGCTAGTTGGTATCGCACTGAATGCAAATTCCCGCAATGAATTATTTCTCATAGCTCCAGAGCTTGCCCATCTAGCCGAAGATGCTAAAGAAATGGCCATGGTTGGAACCACTTTGGCAAAGGAAGGCACCCATCATCACACCTTGTCAGCTTCTGTGATTTCCCACGAAGAGAAAAACATAGAACAGTTGGTAACAACAATGGAGAATTTCACAAATCCTTTCATTGAACAGAGCAACCATCTTTTCAACGTTGTGACAAAGGTTGTAATGCCGAGCAAAGTAACGAAAGATCTCTTGGAACAGAATGGCATTGGCCAGCAATTTTTGGTCACCCGTCAAGAAAAGAAAGTTTCAGACATGGAAAACCATGGGGAAGAAGATCACAGTTTCCAGTGCTGGCCAAATAGTGGAGTTGCAAGAAGATCGAAACCTCTTTGCGTGCATAATAGTCATATGCAAAAGCAGACCCGACATTGACATCCAAGGTTCAAAGATCTATGTTTGCTACAGATGGAGAAATGCCACACTACCCAGCCAAAAGTGCATTGATGTCCATACTAGAGAAGCTGCCAGCCAGTGCAGATGAGTGCAGTATACTGCAGGTCAAGACACTGCTCATCATGAAGAAAGAATGAGAGACTCTGTCATCGATGCAATGGCTGACAAGCCTGAGTGGATTAGATTCCGCTCACATCTCGTAGATCGCATCTTTGAGAAGTATGGAGAGAGTGAGATTCACCTCGTCTTTGATTGATAACAGCTCAAGTCATCCCTGAAAGAAGCTCCACGCAGAAAGAGACAGGGGAACCAGCATTCAGGCTTTTTTCTATCGCATTACGTCTTTCATGCATATCGCCAAGGTCACGATGAAGAAGATGCTTTCCCATGCTCTTACAAAGAATGAGCTGACAGAATACTTCGCGTAGAAGACTCTTGAGCATGCTGAGCACCCGGGTGGTGGTAGTGTACAGTTGTGAATGCAAGGAAAACAACAAAGATATGTCATGTCTGAAGAGTGACCATGAAGAAGCTGACACGAAAATCGTTTTGCATGTCCTAGATGCTATAACAAATGGAGCAACAGAAATCAGGACACATTCCCCAGGCACAGATATCGATGATTCTATTCTTTTCTTGAGTAGATATCCCGATCTCTGTCAGAATACAGTGTTTGCGACTGGCAAAGGCCAGAACCACCGCGATGATGAAGGTGCAGCCAATAGGCCCTTTGCCCGTCAAAGACAGCAGCACTACTGGCCTTCCACTACTGGCCTTGACAGGTGCAGACAATAATGGTTCTGATGATGATTTGGACACTGAAGATTGCTAGTAAACTTAGTTTCCGCATCCAATGTTAAATGCCAGAAGTTATGTCTTATCTCCACTACTAGCTGTAGATCGAACTTTACAACTGTTGTACAATTTTTAAACTAGAGTCTATTATATCTCGTATGAAGTGTTAGTATTCACATAAGTTAAACTTCAAACAGAAAAAGAGAACAGGATCTGCGAATAATTTGTAGTTACCATTTTTCATAGCGACCAAAAACGTTCTTCTCCGGGATGGGTTGCCTGTGGTTTTTATAAGCTGTAATGCGACAAAATCTATCATAAAACGAGGAAAAATGGATGATATTGATCAATTATCTTGCTTAATAAAAAGGTTTTTGTTTTTTCACCCTTTTGGTTTTTTACACTTGCAACTAACATAGTGACTAATCCTCTCCGGGATGGGTTGCCTGTGGTGTTTTTGGAAGCTCTAATGCGAGTAAAAATGGATGATATTACTCAATTATCTTGCTTAATAAGAATGCTTTTGTTTTTTTACCATTGCAACTAGCAACATATTTTGTAAAAGTCTTCTTGATTTTGCGGGCTTTACCAACTTTAAATTAACTACTCGGAGCCTCGTTTTCATGTCACAGTGATCACGTGACCTGAAAACAATAGATTGAGTCGTACATTATTGCATACTTGACACATCCTGATAATACGCAGAGAATTGAGCCAAGTTTATAAGAGATACGATACAATAATATCCTCAGCCTCGTTTCCATGCTGGGAATTTGACGTCATTATTCAAAATACCCCTTAAAAGACCTCTGTGCGGATTGCAAAGGTGGCAACATAACTTTTCTTGTTCTTTTAGGTCCCCTGAACACAACTAGCCCAGTGGATTGCTTTCTTCACGAATTGCCCACGGGAGTACACATGCTCCTCCACTATATATCCAGTGTCATAATAAATCTTTGTAATATTATTTGCTGTAAATAATAAGATAAATAAACACTTCGTGATGCGTCAATTGTTGTATTAAATAATTTAGTTTTACAAAGTTCTTATTTACAATATACTCACTCACCCTAATCCTACTTACACAAGTCATCTTCCTCCGGTGACGTAAACCTTTTAACAACAATATTCACATCGTCATTTCCACAAGAAGTTGAACATGTGATGAACGACCATAGTTGTAACTGACGAACAAGTAGAGGACTCCTCCATTCAAAAACTTAAACTTAGCAAATTCTTAGACATAAGAAGTAAAGTGATTTATAAGCCCAACATGTTGCCTCTATTCCAGTCATGCTGGGATGAGTAATTTGATGTTACACAATTACTGGAATTTGCAAAACACTTTTTGCAGTACTATGAACTTATTGACTGAGTGGGAGGGCCGGACCAGAAAATATTTGGCTCGAGGTCAGGACAGGTCAGGTTTAAGGTGCACTGTCTTAGTCATGTAATGATTTTTATTGACCGACTCGTGGCTTTCAATAAGCTTTTAGTAGGTGGCTGCCTTTGTGCGCCACTTGCGAGAGAGCAATAATTATGAGAAGCTGGAAACACCACCGTTTTTGCGGAGCTGCATGAATTTTAGTCGGGGATTCACGACAGAATACCAGTCAGAGCTCCCGGGTACTGGGTTTTATTGAAAGCCCTGCTGAGTTTGCTAGAGAAAACGTTTCTTCCCCTCCAGTCTCCATGCCATTTGTGGCAGTACTTGAGGCACAGTGCCTCAGTCTGGACACTAAGTTCTAACACTTATTTCAGTGCTCATTCACTTAATTTTTTTGTTAAATTGTGTTCTTTCTTATATCATAGGTGGTACATGCTGATGAAAGTTGTCAAGAAAATACCAATACTATTTCTTAATATGTATAATAGTTTTACCCATATAATCGGTAAATGCCAATTTTAGTCGAAATTTAAGCTGACTGCCTCGTTTGTCTGGTTTAAATGCCCTCTTTGCAATGAGCTGCCAATCTAGTCATCAAGAAAGTCATATTGAGTCTATTTAGGATAAAATCTTAGAGGTTGAGCCTTTTTAAAAATTTTGCTGCAAACCAAATAATCTATTTGACCTTTCATTTGGTCTTGAAACTCTCTCTGAACAGTTTAAATGACTTTAACATACACGGCGTAGCTTTTTTCTGGTTTAAATGAGGCAAACAGAACTCTCAGTAAAGCATAAGCATATTTATGTACACAGTCTGACCGGATTTGAAAAAACCAGGCTCTAGAAAGTATCACTTCATTTATGCAGTTCGGTTTTCATGCTCGTGTCTCTTTTAGACAGCAAAAGGCTCTAGGCACATAAATTAGGGCTCGGAAGCAGTAGTTAGGGCACATTTCTAATCGATGGTGGCCATATTTGGCTTGAATTTGACCGTGCTTAGAGTGTTAGTTTTTTCTCTGTTGTATGTTGGGGACGGGTATTTCCCACTTCATAAAATTAAAGTACATCCGGGACATTGTTATTTGTGAGAAGAATCATGCCGAACAAAAGGGCCAAGAAATCACTTCAAGCGATTATGTGAGTAGACCTTGTTCCTTCTACTTTCAATTTTAGGCGTTCTCCGCTTACCAAACATTCAGAGTTCAAACATTCATAGTTCAGAATTCGGGAAAAATAGCCTGAAGTTAGTGTTTTTGGCCTCTAAAGGCAAAAGGAGAGGCTTTTACATTTTACATCCGGCTACAAATTATGCTTTGCGGAAAGCTCTCTATTCAGGGCTAGTATCAAAACTATCAGTGTCTGGTGAAATTTCTGGAGCCTTTAGCAAATTACAAATTGCAAATACACCGATTCATGAAAAAACCGGAAGTTGCATGGAAGCGAGGCCTAAGGGCCCTCGCCGGCCAGAAATTATTAAGTTTTTGTAAGCGTGTGGGGAATTTCGAGTCGGAAAACAGCATTTCATTCCCAAACTAGCCACGTTCCTGATCCTTTAAGTTCAATAGTATGAAAGGAAGAAATTTAAGGTCTAGCAGGCGAGAGAAGAAATTCTAACAGCTTAACGGTAAGATTTTGTTGTCGACTTCTCTGGAATCGATTGAATTTCATCCGTTCTCTGGTAGCTTACAGTCAATTTTGGATTTTGTTGATCAATAAAATGGAACCGCTATATAATTCACAAGAACTTTTAAGAAACAGATTTTGGTTTGGGATGCCCTTTGGTTTTCGTTCGGAATGGAAATGTCTGGTATCGAAAGTTATAGGGTGTATATTTATATTACCCTTCTGGACACGGTTAAGTAAGTGGACAGGAAGATTAGAACGAAAAGATGATCTTTTTCAACAATGACACGAGCATGGGACAAAGAAAAATTCTGAGTCCCTGACGGGAATCGAACCCATGGCCTCCCAGATACCGGTTGGGCGCTCTAACCAACTGAGCTACAAGAGACTCGTTGTGAGCTTGGCCATTTACTAGGTTGATATGTGACACGCGTCCTGCATACTGCTAGGATCAGCAATGTCGAAATCATCAAGTTTTGTAGTAAATAATAAAGATGGTAAGTTTTTTTAAGCTCGGTGATAAATAATGAAGATGATCTTTTTCAACAATGACACGAGCATGGGACAAAGAAAAATTCTGAGTCCCTGACGGGAATCGAACCCATGGCCTCCCAGATACCGGTTGGGCGCTCTAACCAACTGAGCTACAAGAGACTCGTTGTGAGCTTGGCCATTTACTAGGTTGATATGTGACACGCCTTAAAATGCCCTTAATGCCCTTATTGACACGCCCAAAATGCCCTTATTGACAACAGGCTATAAGACTCATGCATTTTCGGTTGACAATGTTGTTTCGATTCTTTGGACCAACAGGATGTAGCATAATGCCTGGGCGTAATAAATAACAAAGCTTCGGCTTGACGAGACTTTTTGTAAGGGCCCGGCGGGGCTCTAGACACAAAACAATTTGGTAATAGGATGGGTACCAAACGTCTTAATTTGTTGGGTACGAAAAGTCCGAGTTGGGTACGAATTGTCTGAGTACGAACTGCTCGTGGGTCCGAAAACTCATGGCTTCATAGCTCAGTTGGTAGAGCATCGCACCTGTATCGCGGAGGTCACGGGTTCGAATCTCGTTGAAGCCCTGATTTTTTTTTTTCAGGCTTCTTTATTCCAATTGCTTAAATTGGAAATTCACTGCGAAGATCACTTATCACCTTCATATATATCCGCAGTTCA
This sequence comes from Meandrina meandrites, assembly GCA_963693305.1. Classification (NCBI taxonomy): domain Eukaryota; kingdom Metazoa; phylum Cnidaria; class Anthozoa; order Scleractinia; family Meandrinidae; genus Meandrina; species Meandrina meandrites. The sequence continues at coordinate 63,649,948 of OY855903.1, forward strand.
TATATGAATCATTTAATATACATTACATCATTACTAATTTCTATAGCTATGGATGCTCTGCCAGTGCGAGCCTTCGCGCGCGCGGGAGCTCCGCTATAAAATTATGTCTTCAGTGGGAAGATTACTCTCATACCGAGCCTCCCCGGGGAAAGAGCTATAAGGTGCCGGCACACGAGAGGACATGTCGCAGCGAATTGTAGCAGTGACAAAATCATGTGTTGTTCACACAAGGGGACATTTAGCAGGGACATGAAGCAGCGTCAAAATCACAACGACGCATCCCTGCTACATCTATTATGTGTACGTATTGCGATTTTATTGCTGCTACATATCCTCGCTAAACGTCCCTGCTTAAAGTCCCCTTGTGTGGGCAACACATGATTTTGTCATGATGCTACAATTCTCTGCGACAAGTCCCCTCAAGTGCGAGCACTGTTTTCTTAAAGGGAAACAAGGGTCTAGAAAAATGTTACCTTAAATGAAAGTTCATACGATGGAATAACTGAAAATAGCAATAATTTGATTTGACATCAAATTTGTTGCTAAGTATTTGGGCTAGCAAAGTGGTCATTTTGCTGCCGCGAGCGGCCATCGTTTTTTTCCATCATGCAAGCGAGGCTAGACGTAGCATTAGTCAAGGAGTGTAAAATGAGTCGATATAAACAGCGATATAAAGAGTGAAAGGGAGTCGTCTCTCGTGCTAGAAATCAAGTCTGTTGGAACCAAACGCCCGTTTTTTGCTCGAACTACAACACGGCACGTCCTCAAAAGAAGAAATTGACTCGAGCATGGCTCAAGATTAACCAGAAACGTTGGAATCTGACGCCGACGGACCTACACAATCGCATCTTCGGCAACTTAGCAATCGCGACTGGTGTAGCTGAACGGAAACGGAAAGTATTTGTTACCAGAAGATGGAAGTTCTGGGTTTAATACCGTTTGGTCCTCTAAGGTTAAAATTAAACATATAAATAACATGTTAATACAGACATTTACTTTACTTTTAATACGGAATCTGGACGCAAGCGATTTGTCATTTCACAAATGCGACTAAAATGGTGAGATGTTGTTGTTCTTAAAGTTTGTAGGAGACAGTTCGAGAAGGAAAGTGAAACATTGCAATTTTATCGAATTTTCTTAGTAAAATGGCCAAGAAATTCTAAGCGACTCAAATCAAAGTTTTTAAATCATAATTTTTGACGAATTAAACTTTTTAAATCATATTGTTTGACGATTGCATGCGATGCGAAACAAATTAAATTACAAAATTCAAGTCGCGGCGGGTTTCCTCAGAAATCCTAGTTTCCAACTCATCCTTTAAATGGTAAAAGGTTTACTGCGTTAATAATGAGAAGAACTTGATTGAAAAAGGTAGAACAATGATGCTATGACAACATTTGCCGATCGGCAAATTTTAAAAAACGTCTTGGCGTTGTCGCGGAAGCATGAATACACGCACGGCAACTCTGTCTCACATGAAGATGTTTAACTCATATTTATTTTCACACTTCTACAAGTTATAGAGGTGGAAAGAGATTTTACTTAATCGAATTTCGATCAGACAGGCTTCGAATTAGTTATAGTGTACTAAATTCATTGATGATCGATCGTAACTTTCATTGCTTTCGCGAAAATAATTATGATTGTGAACAGCGTCAAAAGTGAACACCTTTTTAGGTTTTTATATCTTGGTTTAACTTTGAATATTATAATATTCCACAACAATTTAAATTCATTTGTTGGCATATACTTCATGGTAACACAACATGGCCGCCAACAATGAAAACATATAGTCACCCAACCACAAAATGAATGCTAACCGCAAGCAAATTGCAGTTGCTGTAGTTTGCTTGCAGTTAACATTTATTTACTGCAATTTGCTTGCGGTTAGCATTCATTTTGTGGTTGGGTGACTATATGTTTTCATTGTTGGCGGCCATGTTGTGTTACCATGAAGTAAACTATATGCCCATTTGTTGTTAAGACACTTGTCATTTGTGGTCTTCAAAAGTAGAACACGTAACACGTGTAGCTCTACCATCCCGGGCGCCAGAGGTCGATTATTCTACGTGAAAATTATAAACAAAACCCACTCTAGCCTGCGCCTTCTCTTTATTATTATTATTTTTTTTTGCACGGAGAGCCTGCTCGCAGCCAAGCAACTCAAACCATTCGATCGGCTCATTTTCAGAGTTATTTGCCTGATTTTTAAAATGATTGCTAGCTCAATACTAGCTTGACGGACTATCTTTTCGGGAGTGTAGCTGAAAATGGTAGGAACAGCTTCTCCCTTTAGAGGCGGGATTCCTTTTTTGCCTCTTGTCAACAGTCTTGTTCCGAGAAGCTCCGTCTGTAAGGAAATACAGATTGCGTGACGTGAAGACCAGAAAGGCGAACTGTTTTTATATACTTAACTGTACATGTATCAAATAAAAGTACAGTTTAATATTCCTACAAGTAGGGGAAGTTCCTTAGATTTAGCTACCATTGCTGACTCAAAATAAAATAAAACACTGGCTGAATGTGTGTGCCGCTGCTTGTTTTCGAAAACAAATACATTGCCGCCAGGAATAAACTTAGCACGTCCCCTTAGTCTAAAATAATTGTATATAACTTGGCATACCACACGCTACTTATTTGAAGGATTCAAAGTATCAATTAAAAAAAAAATCACGTACCTGATGATCTTGATCGTAGTCATTTGTGATTAAATTATCGAAATAAACAAAACAGTTCCCGGGCTTCGGTCATTAATTCCCAGCGTATTTACCCTTTCGTTTTGTCTTGGCGAGCCGCCTTTTCTATTATTTAATTTTCATCCTCAGGTGACTTGTAAAAGGCGTTTTAGTAGGTGTTGCTACAGCCAACAACGAGGCAGTGAACCATAATTCTGGCCTTCAGATGATACTCTTGCATCGTGTTGTAAACTAAGATCTGGCCCATTCAAAACCAGCCTTGTCTAATGCTACGTCATAGCCTCGATATCATTCCTAGCGTCCTTGGTGTTCAAAAGCGGTAATTTTGAACGATTTCAAAGCCCTCTTTCTTAAATTCAAGTCGGCGCTTCACTAATCGACAACTATTTTTGAAGTCCTTAACACATGGGCTTTCATTTAAGGTAAGATTTTTCAAGACCCTTCTTTCCCTTTAAGAATGAGACTGCGGTCGCCGACCATACCGATTTCGGTCATAGCATATCCAGCTTTTTCATTCGCTTCACTTTGCCATTTTTACTTAGTATAATCCATTGACTAAAGTAACGGAAAGTATTAAACTCGTCTTTCTCGTTAAGGATTGAATCTGTGCTTTAATAAGAAAATTCACCAGATGGGTTATACAATTCTATCATGTTATTAAAAAAAAGGGGTGAATGGATAAATTCCCCTGGCAAAATGTGACGGCAATCACGTCCGTGTTACGATTCTAACATGTTGTAAATGCTAAACTAGACGCAAGTCTCCTGCCGAGTAATCATTGCATACACAGAAGTTGTGTTTTATTTCCACGAGATATGCCGATGACTATCATTTTCCACCAATCGTTCGTCGTTTGGAAGCTAAGCACAGCCGGTTAATAGTCACAAATTCAGTCACGTAAACCCAGTTTGAGAACCTAAATAAAAAGCTGGTTTTAAAAGAGTTGGGCAGCGTACGTCGACTGCTTGAGTTTTTTGTGGTTGTTTTACTAACAACTGGTAGTCAACAGATAGTGTGAAATTTTCAGACGAAACGGCGCAGAGACATCGAACAGTAAGATAAAAAATTAAGAAATAATAAAATGATTTATATGTAATGCTCATTCGTTTTTTTTATTAACTTGGATTTAAAGGTAAGAACTGAAATTTAATTTCCATATTCCTCTTGAGTATACCGTTAGCAAATTATTTGCCGTTTTTAATTATCTAATGCCTCACCGATTTCAGTGCATTCTTTCGCGCCAGAATAAATATCTGCGCATTGATGTAAGTTGATTGCATGTCTCCGTATACAAACAGTAAAAAAACTAACACATAACTCATTTCTCTCAACAGATACAGATCTCTCCAACAGCAAATAAAAAAGAAGTGAGAATTCAAGATGTTTTCGTTTCCTGAATGTGTTATCTGGCTTGCTGTGGGCTTAACCGAGTGTGTTGCTATAGTAACACTTGGCATCATTACAGTAATTGTTTTTACAACAAATCGTAACCTGCGCAAGCGTAGCACGTACCTGGTTGTTAGTTTGGCAGTTGCAGATATGTTGGTTGGAGGATTTGCTATGTATGAACTATTCTATTGGTTTGGAGCAGTCTACTGTAACGTCTGGAAGTTTAACTTAATTAATCCCAGGTCAGACTATGTACTATTTGCACTGCTCTGCTTGTTCCCTCTTTCCTCTCTAATAAACATAGCAGCAATTTCTGTTGAACGGCTGCACGCGACGCTGCGGCCGTTCAGACATCGCCTAATTAGAAAATGGGTTTATGCATTAATAATTGCCATTGTTTGGGTTACAGCTGGGTTGTTGTCAATTGCTGTTACAGTTTTAACGGTATTTAAAGGTGAAAATTATTTTTTTTACTTATTGAATTCATTCAATGCAATTTGTCTATTAAGTCATTTGTATTTCTTACGTGTCCATTGTTATTAAAGTCCGTTGTGGAGCGCAGCCTCAACACCATGGTGCAGTCAATAGAGAAAGAAAACTGACCATGACATTGTTGATCGTGACTGTCGCATCTCTGCTGTTGTACCTACCACAAATCATATACCTTTTTCTCGTTAACACTGACGTTATTACTTCAATGTCCGATGTGGGGTCTGTATGGTTAGCAAATATTCTGTTGGTTTCATTTTATGCAAACTCGCTTGTAAATCCTATATTATACGCTATGCGCATGCCAGAATACAGATCAGGTGTACTTGCAATCTTTCGCAGACGACCTTTGCAACAAGTTGCAGTTTTTTCTCTTCCTAACATGTAATGCAAATAATATGAAGCACTTATTTCCTTCTTCTAACAGGCTTTGTTACTTTGAAATGTTTTAATTGCTGATATTGTAATTGAATAAGGAAGTGGACGAAAAATAATTATCCGAGTTTGCAAGTTTGAAGATAAACAGAAATAGACAATTAGATAGTTTACCCTTTAAAAAAAGATCATTATTGTGCGCGGTATCATCATTTGATACATGACTGCTATATACTAGAGTTTTTTTCTCTCGATGTAGAACTAAACAAGAATGCTTTACTTCTCATGGTGCGTTTCTTTGCGAAAATCCGAAATTGAATCATTGATCTCTGACAGATCACACGGACAGTTTGCTCCCGAAGAAACGAAAAATCCGAAAGTGGAATTTTGCCTTGACAACGCCGTAAACACATTTCACACAGAACATAAAAAAATATCAGCACAAATTTATTTACCGTCGAGTGTATCCTAGCTAAAATCATTTCAGCATACAAAATCTTTCACAAAAATCACACTTTGAAACAGTTCTTCTTTAGCCTGGAGCACAATGTGGCAAAAACGTATCTGAGAGCGAAGAATGTTTCCAAAATGATCAATGCCAACTTCACTCGTGACAATTTCAAAAGGATACAGCTTCCGTAGGCGCACGGTGGCTGTTTTAGAAAACCTGCATCCAGTTTAAAATGATACTTCATAAAGCTGCCTTTCCTTTTATCGTGAATTATGTTTGTATTTTGATCAAAATAAGCGCCTGAAATCTTACCGTATGACAGTGTTTACAAAGAGCGAACCTGTATTTTCACAGCAAATACCGCTGAGCCAATGTACTTTTTTCGAATCCTTTCCCAAAGTAACGCACGGATCATGAATCCTAAAAATCCAGATTTAAAAATTTGATATTTTCTATTTAGTTCCGTAATTGTGTCCGTTGATAGCGTTATGTTAGTGCCATTTTAATATTGAGCTAAGAATATTGTTTTCATTTTGTTTGTATAATTATAATTAAGGTCGCGCAGGACCCTTGCTATAATTATGTATGCATTTATTTTAAGAGTATGCACGAACTGCGACGACTGAAGCCGAAAACAATCGAAATATTCATGAGAATATATTTCTTAAAGTTCTTTGTATAAGTAATTACATGTTATTGTTCTCCGTTTTGTGTCCCGTGCGCTGGAACGTAGTGAATTATCATAATTCAGCATAATTAGATTCGAAGCTTTCGAATAAAGCGCACGTTATTGTAAACAATGACTCGGAGGTCTTCGGAAGCGGCAAAATCTGCAATTTTTTGTCCAAGTTTTCTCCACTGATACAGAATTTCGGGAGTTGATTCGCGAGGAACATAAACTTGGTGTACTCTATTGTGCCCTGACAGAAGCGAATTTACCAAACTCCCTTTCAAAAAACAGATATAACGTTTCAAAGTTAAAAATTCACATTTTTACTCTTTTAGAAGTCAATAACTTCTAGGTATTTATGAATTCGAGAAATGTCTTTCTGTCAGGGCACAATAGAGGTTATGATTTATCTCTAGGTTGTATAATCATTTAATTTGGTGCGCTATTCTAGCAGAAAACTTGGCGAGCTGCCAGTAAAACTACAACCATGATGTAATTCAATCATCCCCTAATATCATTGGATAAGATTTAGAGGAATCGATGTTAAAAATTCGGAGAATTAAAGCTTTACAAGATAACACCCCCTCAAGAAATTTGGCTAATCAATTTATTAATGAGCAAGGGTCCTGCGCGACCTTAAGATAAGTTATTTTCTTTAATAAAAACTTATGTAAAGTACTTTCTTTGTTAATTTTTTAAAGCTCTTCTTTCATGAACTAGTCTTCTTTTATTCATGATATTATTATCAATGGTTATTTATGATATGTCAAAGAATGTTACTTGACAATGAAACTTGATGGTTCAAATGAAAAGCGTATATCCAGTGTCATAATAAATCTTTGTAATATTATTTGCTGTAAATAATAAGATAAATAAACACTTCTTGATGCGTCAATTGTTGTATTAAATAATTTAGTTTTACAAAGTTCTTATTTACAATATACTCGCTCACCCTAATCCTACTTACACAAGTCATCTTCCTCCGGTGACGTAAACCTTTTAACAACAATATTCACATCGTCATTTCCACAAGAAGTTGAACATGTGATGAACGACCATAGTTGTAACTGACGAACAAGTAGAGGACTCCTCCATTCAAAAAACTTAAACTTAGCAAATTCTTAGACATAAGAAGTAAAGTGGATTTATAAGCCCAACATGTTGCCTCTATTCCAGTCATGCTGGGATGAGTAATTTGATGTTACACAATTACTGGAATTTGCAAAACACTTTTTGCAGTACTATGAACTTATTGACTGAGTGGGAGGGCCGGACCAGAAAATATTTGGCTCTAGGTCAGGACAGGTCAGGTTTAAGGTGCACTGTCTTAGTCATGTAATGATTTTTATTGACCGACTCGTGGCTTTCAATAAGCTTTTAGTAGGTGGCTGCCTTTGTGCGCCACTTGCGAGAGAGCAATAATTATGAGAAGCTGGAAACACCACCGTTTTTGCGGAGCTGCATGAATTTTAGTCGGGGATTCACGACAGAATACCAGTCAGAGCTCCCGGGTACTGGGTTTTATTGAAAGCCCTGCTGAGTTTGCTAGAGAAAACGTTTCTTCCCCTCCAGTCTCCATGCCATTTGTGGCAGTACTTGAGGCACAGTGCCTCAGTCTGGACACTAAGTTCTAACACTTATTTCAGTGCTCATTCACTTAATTTTTTTGTTAAATTGTGTTCTTTCTTATATCATAGGTGGTACATGCTGATGAAAGTTGTCAAGAAAATACCAATACTATTTCTTAATATGTATAATAGTTTTACCCATATAATCGGTAAATGCCAATTTTAGTCGAAATTTAAGCTGACTGCCTCGTTTGTCTGGTTTAAATGCCCTCTTTGCAATGAGCTGCCAATCTAGTCATCAAGAAAGTCATATTGAGTCTATTTAGGATAAAATCTTAGAGGTTGAGCCTTTTTAAAAATTTTGCTGCAAACCAAATAATCTATTTGACCTTTCATTTGGTCTTGAAACTCTCTCTGAACAGTTTAAATGACTTTAACATACACGGCGTAGCTTTTTTCTGGTTTAAATGAGGCAAACAGAACTCTCAGTAAAGCATAAGCATATTTATGTACACAGTCTGACCGGATTTGAAAAAACCAGGCTCTAGAAAGTATCACTTCATTTATGCAGTTCGGCTTAAAAAAAAATCTGAAATTATGTAGCGTGCCTAGTAGGGAAAGTATACAAGTTCTCAGTAGACATGTGTTTTCTCTCAATCTCTCATTCTCCCCCCCCCCCCCCCCCCCCCCCCCACCCCCTTCGCATCCTCAGATACACTTCTGTGGGGTGGCTGGGGTTAGTCAGGTCCCAGTCCCTGATGCGCTGTGTACACAGGTTTGAATTTTATTTGTGGACGGACTAGTATAAGTGAGCTGATCGAGTTAGCTTTCTATAACTTGCTGTCTAAAGGAGGTTTGCCTGAAAACATCATTAAGTCTAGTGAAGGTGAAAGTCCAACGATTTGCAGGTTTACGTCGTCTGTTATCCTACTTCCGACTTAAGCGGGTCGACTTTAAGACTCGAAGCGGTTGGACGTAACGATAACGTCGTGTCTCTTTTAGACAGCAAAAGGCTCTAGGCACATAAATTAGGGCTCGGAAGCAGTAGTTAGCGCACATTTCTAATCGATGGTGGTCATATTTGGCTTGAATTTGACCGTGCTTAGAGTGTTTGTTTTTTCTCTGTTGTATGTTGGGGACGGGTATTTCCCACTTCATAAAATTAAAGTACATCCGGGACATTGTTATTTGTGAGAAGAATCATGTCGAACAAAAGGGCCAAGAAATCACTTCAAGCGATTATGTGAGTAGACCTTGTTCCTTCTACTTTCAATTTTAGGCGTTCTCCGCTTACCAAACATTCAGAGTTCAAACATTCATAGTTCAGAATTCGGGAAAAATAGCCTGAAGTTAGTGTTTTTGGCCTCTAAAGGCAAAAGGAGAGGCTTTTACATTTTTACATTTTACATCCGGCTACAAATTATGCTTTGTGGAAAGCTCTCTATTCAGGGCTAGTATCAAAACTATCAGTGTCTGGTGAAATTTCTGGAGCCTTTAGCAAATTACAAATTGCAAATACACCGATTCATGAAAAAACCGAAGTTGCATGGAAGCGAGGCCTAAGGGCCCTCGCCGGCCAGAAATTATTAAGTTTTTGTAAGCGTGTGGGGAATTTCGAGTCGGAAAACAGCATTTCATTCCCAAACTAGCCACGTTCCTGATCCTTTAAGTTCAATAGTATGAAAGGAAGAAATTTAAGGTCTAGCAGGCGAGAGAAGAAATTCTAACAGCTTAACGGTAAGATTTTGTTGTCGACTTCTCTGGAATCGATTGAATTTCATCCGTTCTCTGGTAGCTTACAGTCAATTTTGGATTTGTTGATCAATAAAATGGAACCGCTATATAATTCACAAGAACTTTTAAGAAACAGATTTTGGTTTGGGAAGCCCTTTGGTTTTCGTTCGGAATGGAAATGTCTGGTATCGAAAGTTATAGGGTGTATATTTATATTACCCTTCTGGACACGGTTAAGTAAGTGGACAGGAAGATTAGAACGAAAAGAAAAACCGGAAAACCCCATGGAAACCAAAATGCCCTTATTGACAACAGGCTATAAGACTCATGCATTTTCGGTTGACAATGTTGTTTCGATTCTTTGGACCAACAGGATGTAGCATAATGCCTGGGCGTAATAAATAACAAAGCTTCGGCTTGACGAGTCTTTTTGTAAGGGCCCGGCGGGGCTCTAGACACAAAACAACTTGGTAATAGGAAGGGTACCAAACGTCTTAATTTGTTGGGTACGAAAAGTCCGAGTTGGGTACGAATTGTCTGAGTACGAACTGCTCGTGGGTCCGAAAACTCATGGCTTCATAGCTCAGTTGGTAGAGCATCGCACCTGTATCGCGGAGGTCACGAATCTCGTTGAAGCCCTGATTTTTTTTTTTCAGGCTTCTTTATTCCAATTGCTTAAATTGGAAATTCACTGCGAAGATCACTTATCACCTTCATATATATCCGCAGTTCATATATGAATCATTTCATAAACATTACATCATTACTAATTTCTATAGCTATGGATGCTCTGCCAGTGCGAGCCTTCGCGCGCGCGGGAGCTCCGCTATAAAATTATGTCTTCAGTGGGAAGATTACTCTCATACCGAGCCTCCCCAGGGAAAGAGCTATAAGGTGCCCGCACACGAGAGGACATGTCGCAGCGAATTGTAGCAGTGACAAAATCATGTGTTGTTCACACAAGGGGACATTTAGCAGGGACATGAAGCAGCGTCAAAATCACAACGACGCATCCCTGCTACATCTATTATGTGTACGTATTGCGATTTTATTGCTGCTACATATCCTCGCTAAACGTCCCTGCTTAAAGTCCCCTTGTGTGGGCAACACATGATTTTGTCATGATGCTACAATTCTCTGCGACAAGTCCCCTCAAGTGCGAGCACCTTTACACCCGCGAACCGTTTATATGAGAAATCGCAAAGTTGGAATTATTCGAGGGACAGGGTGACCCTGGGCGAGGGGTCATTTTCCATGTAACAACTGATTATATTTGACTTGTCTGCCAGGGACTAGTCTGGACATGTAGAGCATGTGTCAAACCGGGAGGGTCAATACTTTCTAGTGTAAATGCCCAGTAAGATATGGCTCAACAGTCCCTTTATTTGTGGTGCTACACTAGAAGCATATTTGTCACATTAACCTCTATTTCTGTGAAATAAAATAAGTAGCCTTGCAGAATCACGTTAACCCTTTGAAAAATTGCTGCAGCGATCGACACCTAATTTCTCTATACAATATCAATGCATTTTTTAAGGAATCATGTGATGAGAACAAAGCAAAACATCAACAAAATTTTTCATGCACGGTTGTATTTAAAGCTACCTATTCCCGATCGAATCGGAATTTGAAGGTGTTGGTTTTTGTGGAAGTTGGAAAACCGAAGAACCCTCAAGGAGTCCAGGAAATCCAGGCCACACCGGCAGAAGGCGAGTGTCTCGCCACTGCGTCACCCTTTCCAAACCAGATTCTAAGAACTATCATTAAATGAAATGTACGTCAATTACGAAGGAAATTTGAGATTTCGATCCTGGGAAAGACGATAAATAGGAGATTTTCATTTCTCTCAGACAGAAAGAAATCAAGTTTTAATTCACATCATCTGTCGGAACTTGTTAACAAAAAAAATTTAGAAATACAGATTCTTGCCGCGTTTGGCTTGTGTTGCTTTATCTGTCCAACATTTTTTAATCTTATGGATTTAAAAAGTCTCTCTGAAGGAGAAAACGTCGGTCATTTACCATATGTACGGTAAGCTACGGTTATGGGGTAAGTAGAAATAGTTTCAGAAAACGGAAGGCCTTTTGTTGAAAATTATAGGCCAGAACTTGTTGTTGTTGTTGATCGGAACCAAGGTTCGTGGCACCAGATCAAACATGGCGCAAGACCTGGCACTAGTAAAAGGAGGAAAATGGAGAAACCGTTAAGCAAAGTTCATTTCTTCTTGGAACCAAAAATACGGTTTAGTTTTTCACATTTACATTTTATAAAAAAAATCTTAGAAGAAGCTTTGTCACGCTTTGAATAACATCTAATGCAAACTACAATAATTATACTATACTCAAACCGAACACACACAAAAACAAAATAGAAAAACAACATAAACTTGATGCAATAACACGGATGGCTAGAGGCTAGAAAGAAGGCTAGGGCGGATTACTAAACTCACGTTTCTTTCTTTCCGTGCTACAAGGAAATTAAAACCGAATTTCTTGCTCGCTCATTTTTTTTCTCGTTACAAATCCGATATAAAATCATTTTATTGTTAAACGTAAGTCCGCCAGAGATTACCGCTCGCCAGTGCTTGATAAGTAGATTTTTTTCATGTACATTGTGTTGGCATAGAGCACCATTAGCGACACTGCCTTGTATAGTCTTTACATTCTATTTATCATATCTATTCATTGATTATCGCGCTTTTATTCCTCCGGTTCTTCAGGCTTGCTCTCTTCTCTTGAATGCTTTAGCTTCTCTGTTAGGATTCCTGGCTTCTTCTTCAAATCTCCTTTTCTCCACAGGACTATTTCCTACAAGATACACATACCTTTGTCAGGGAAGAAGGCTTACATAGAGAACAATTCTTGCTACTCAAGACCATTTCCAACAAGACAGACAACCTAGAGAAAAGGAGAAGCCTAACATGCATAACAGCCTTTTCTCCAGCAAGATACAGAACCCTAGAACAGAGGAGAAGCCTGGGCCCCAGTTGTTCAAAGGGTGGATAACGCTATCCACTGGATAAATCACTATTCATTGCATATATGTAAGTGTTGAGAAAACAAACTACGCTATCCACTGGATAGTGATTTGTCCGGTGGATAGCGTTGCCCACCCTTTGAACAACTGCGGCCTGATGTACACAACAACGTTTTCTCCAAACGACTTCATGTATTGCTACAGGTATCAAGACACACAGGTTTAAATTTATATTTGGTTTAAAATTTTTTAACCAGTTTGATTTTGATTTTTCATTGTCTCATATCCATTCAATCTGAAACAAAGGGAGATAAAAATCTATCTGGTTTGAAAAACTATAAACCAAAAATAAATTTAAACCACAACATAGAAACTAGACGCAGTTAATTACACTCCTCGCATCAAAAGGTATACCTGCTGTTTAAAGTATCTTCTTTCTTCTTCATCGACCAGGACAAGATTCAAGAAGTACCTCACAGAAAACTTCTTGTTGACATCTTTAAAAGTGGGTGTCAGTTCATAGCCAGCTAGGAAAAGTCTGATAGGAATGGACTCTCCTAAAAAATAAAGTGTCCATCACCAAATGTTACATGAATTATAATAACTGCAATGCTACAAGATTCAAATCATAGTAGTAAGCATCATTTATCTGCATGGAAGGAACAAGGAAGTTGAAATAATATACAAACCTCTGACTGGAGCTCCATCCATGATCTCATACTTGGCAATTGTTTCGTTTTCGTTATAAGTATTTGGGCCTAACAAAGAAGTGTATAGTTGAAGAAATATTAATAAAGTTGCATGTATAATATACATGAACAAAAAATGTATTTTTTTTGTGCACAGTCTGGTTGGTATTCACATGAAAGTTGCGCTAATAACTAAGCTACACAGCCAGATGAACTAAGGCAATCTTATAAAGAAGTGACTATTTGTATCAATATGTTATTTCAATACAAGGGGCAGGCAAAAATAATATTCAAGTTGGGCTAGCAAAGAACATTATTATTTTGCCCAAGAGCACAGCACATGCATGCCTGGGATTAGCCTTGCATGGTATCTGTCAAAACATTGCAAACAAATTCAAGGTTCCATGGATGAAAGGGGTTAGTGTGTGCACCCAAAAGAATAATTTAGCAGGGGCAGTCATCAAAAAAGTGTCTTTCATCAAAAATAAGGAAGGCCCCACTCCCTCCCCAGGCCTCTTCCCTTGGCCCACCACTGCTCTCTACTCCTCTCTTCCCAACTGGTTGATACAAATTAATGTCAGAAATATCAGTCTGTTTAATTATTTTTTGAGACACAAGGAAAGCTAAAGGGAACAGCAGTCAATGAAGAACAGGAATGGTATGGGTGGTGCGGTGGCCTGATGGTTAGTGCTCTAGATTTCGGATTGACCGGTCAGGAATGGAGCCCCAGCCATGGTCATTGTGCTGTGTTATTGGGCAAGACACTTTACTCTCACAGTGCCTCTCTCCACCCAGGAATAAAAGTTGGTACCGCAAATTGTTGGGGACCCCTGACAGAATGCTGGGAAGTAACCTGTGATAAGCTAGCATCCTGTCCAGGGGGAGTAGCAATACTCCTAGCCACTCCATGATACAGAAACCAGAGTTACATATTAGATGTCTCTACTTGTTTCACTTTGCTACATGTGCACTTGTATCTACTACTGGGCTGCCTGACCAAAGATTGGTGCTTGTAAATCCATACCAACTGCTAGCCCGTGGCTAGAAAAAAAATGAGAAAATGCCATGGCCAGGTGTCACCAGGAAGAGAATTCCTTACAGAGGAGAAGAAAAGGGGGCACTACAGCTGTACAATATACATGTGTGTAACAATGACACTTTCTTCACATTCAACATTACAACTCTTAATTGCTTTAACAAGACATTACTTTCATTACAGCTGCTTACCTGTGCCAGTTGTTTCTCTTTTGATAATTGCTAATTCCATGTGTTTAATCTTGATTCGCACAAGAAGGAAGTAAATCTTGCCCACAATCACATCTTTCAAGTGATACCTAGCAAGAAAAGATGTACAAAAAAGGAATTGCTATGCACACCTCAAGCATGCAAGAAACTGTATCAACCCTGTCATCAAATGAAAGTTTCTGATAACAACAATTCAATACAATTGTAAAACAGACAAGTGACGAGGAGTCAATTCAACACCTTAAGGGGGGTGACTCTTAACTACCAATTTGTTTCTAAGGCAGGTTTCTAATTGCTATATTTTGGAAACAAAACATCATACAGATAAGCTTTTTGCACGAGTTTGTTCTATTGACGATTCCTCCAAGAGTTTCAGGTCACGGTCATATTTAACGCATCATGTGACCAGAACAGAATAAACCCTAAAACTCAAACAGCAGATAGATTTTAAAATTAAAATGAGTGTCAATAGATAAAGAACGTCCACATGCATAATGTGATGTATCGTTTTTTGTGAAATTCGCATTATTATAAGAGTTATGGCGTAATAAACACTCATATTTACAGACTTTCATCAGTAGCGTTTCCTTTTTTCGTGTAAACGGTAAAAGCATACGTCAGATTATAAACACGGCTACGTTGTCTCTGATTTGTAAGAGAAATCGGAACTTTACCTTGTTTCCGTGAAGTTTTAGGGATTTTAAATTCCAACGCGCGGTTTGGGACTGCCACTAGTTTTGCACGCGCAATGATGTATTTTTTAAAGCAGGTGTATCCCCAAATAAAATTCACCATTCAGTGTTACAAAAAGCTTCAAAATTGCTTGCTTCAAAATACAGTCTTCAGCAATTCCTTAGCAACTGCTCCAGATCTGTAGTTAACAGTCTCCCCCCTTAAGGGAAGACGTAGTTTATAACAATAACAGCAGACCAGCAAAAATACATGTACAATACTTACAGCTGTAAATGGAATGGAGTAAACTGTGAATTTCAAATCATATTTGCACAAACTTTTGGATTCCAAAATCATGTCATCACATAATCTTATAAGGCATTTTAGTGTGTAGTATCCCTGTATATTTTTACGAGTCATGTAGTATTTTGGTGAGCCCAAAGGTGAATCAAAATACGAGTAAAAATTTACAACGATAGTACACATTAAAATGTCTAATAAGAGATTTATTATCCAACGTTTTCGTTTCCCCAAAATTCTGATTTGCCAATGTTTTTAATCTTTCACTCGGTCGGGGGAATGAGATGAGTACACTTCGTTTTGCACATAATTTGTACTCTACGAAGCAGTGTGGGATAATAAATACACCTTAGTCGATGGTTTAACAAAAAAATATAATATGCATGGATATTTTGCAAGTTGCATAGTATCTTTCCAAGTGAGAGGAAGAAAATGTGCAATGTCCGCATGTATTATAATTATGTTAAACCACTGAATAAGGGATTTATTATTCCACCAGTCAAAAGTTTGGGCCATTTAGTCCAGCCATTTTTTTTTTCCTCCACTTTCCGTCCATGCTTTTTGCCCTGTTCTACAGTGCAAAAGTGTGTCATATTTTGCTCCTTCTTTTGATTGACCTAATATGATAAAATGGCACAAGGGTGAAATAATAAAACTTATATGGCACACTGATGTCACATGTATTCAGTTCACTGCTGGTGTAATTAACAGGCACATACTTTGATTTGTTGTATTCAAACTCTATGTGCAAACAGTCTTCAATACCAACTTCCATTTTGATGCTGAAAAAATGAAGACAAAAATTCACAAAATGAAAAGTACTTGGCAATTGTATGTACATTAGATAAAAAAAAGTAGTCTACCACCTGTAAGTTATACAGTTTCTAAAAGTAACTGAATTGTTCCCCCAATCCCACTTGGCCCAAGACTGAAAATTAATTCAATTATAAAATCTATATGTAGTTCATCAGAAGATCATACAAATAGAATTAAGAATTAAGTAACTCGTCTATGACAACTTGACAGTAAGTATAAAAGGTACAATGTTAATATTGGCTATCGAAATTCCCCTCCCTCCCATTATGCCACTAAGGGCAAAGTACTGAATCGGAAACAAGTTTGATACAGTCACTGCATATAAATTCAGAAATGACTAAGACAATGATTTGAAACAGGATAAGCATGGAAAGACCAGAAAAAAAATAATAACAATCTTAATATACATGTACAGATTATAAAAATTGACCAAAGGTTTTTCTTCATGAGGCATATGCATTATTTGCAGAGGGTTGCTTATCACTGGATAGGGCGTATCATCAGCAGAATTTATTTTTTTTTAAATGTTTGGGCTTACGAGTTTTTGAAGATTTGAAGGGATTTTGAATTCCAATTCTTTGAGCAGCCAGTAAAACTAACTACAATAGTTAGCTTATATTTAACAAATAAAGAAGCCTAAGCCATGTTTTATACTGTCATAAAACACGACGGGCATTTGAGAACACGAGGGAAATGTAGAAAACATGAGCCGCAGGCGAATGTTTTCTACATTTCTCGAGTGTTCTCAAATGTCCGGAGTGTTTTATGACAGTATAAAACATGGCTTAGGCTTCTTTCTTTGCTTTATGATATAGATTTTAGACGCCGCGAGTGGAAAGTTGAATTAAAATA
The DNA here is from genome assembly GCA_963693305.1 of Meandrina meandrites. Lineage (NCBI taxonomy): Eukaryota > Metazoa > Cnidaria > Anthozoa > Scleractinia > Meandrinidae > Meandrina > Meandrina meandrites. The sequence continues at coordinate 63,666,870 of OY855903.1, forward strand.
CTTGTAAATGTACAACAACAGCGATTGAACGAAGATGAAAAACAGCAAATAGTTTACGGGAAGACCAGAAAACTGACACAATTTCATTCATTGTTCGACGTAAGTTTGTTACCTTTCAATCTTTATCTTGTCCTTTTGAACTTCAATAAACTTCACCGACTCTGAGTGCAATTTCGTTTCAGCAGTAGTCTTGATGACAGCCGTGGAGCCGTAAACAAGTACAATATGTAAACACTTGCTTCGCTTGTCTTGCACAAGGCCTATAATTTCCAGAAAAGCTATTGCTTCGGATCTTCCCGTAAACCTTAATTGTTGTCGCAATTTTCCAGCATGAATAGACGATTTAAGAGGAGATTGTCGAGGAAAATCTTCGAAAGAAAACTCTCTCGCTCGCTGCTGTTGCGTGTTTCATTAAACTCAAGGAGTGAACACCGCGCCACAAATTTTCCCGCCTCCTCATACTATCACTTCGTTTACATCAAAATGAAATGTCCAGTGGATTTATACTTCAGTAAAAAGCAATTTAATAAAAACAAATATTCCATTCGCCCTTGTTGGATACGAGTGGTTATAGCCAACGAGGCGCGAAGCACTCGAAGAAAGCTGACGAAAAACAATAAAACATGATTTTTCTATGTTTTATACTCTGATAAAACATAGGTTTTTAGCCAATCAGAGCGCGCGCAGACTCCTATCTATATTATAAATGTAATTATAACAAGTAATAGCTTTCTTCAACAACTTTAAAAAATGTAAATCTAAAGATAAGCATATGGCCTTGTATTCAGCATAGTTTTACTGCATAATAATTTATACCTGTTGTTCATCTCAGGAAAGCTAGCCAGTGTGTGGACAGCCAGGTCAAGTTCTTTACTTATGTCACTGATTCGTCTGATGACTGACACTCGCAGAAAATATCTGAAAAAAAAGAACGATTAGCAAACAAACTTACACCTTGCAAATGGTGGACCACAAAGGGTTCAAAATGGTGAAATGTACTCCATCCATTAATATGGAAAAGTCAGATTGTGACTAGGAGTATTTACTACTGAAAATTAAGTCCATCACAAGTTTACACTGGTGGCATTTTGCAGTCATATTGAAAGCATTCTTAATAAAAGTGAATGTTTTTGACACATCCTTATCAACTACAGGGTTCACCCTAACTTGTGAACAGAGAGGGACAGTAGTCTTTATACTGGAGCTCCAGTGGCCAAAAGGGCTGGTAGTTACCTAAAGCTTCATTTAAAACACATGCTTTCTCCTTCAACTATAAAACTACATGTAAAAGAAATACACATAAGCTGATTTCCACAAGGGGTGTGTGGATTACAATATTATTTCTTAAATAATTTAACATAATATAACCAAATACTAGACTAAGACAAGATGCTACTTAAACTACATGTATAGAAATAGGAGAACCATGCATTCAATTTCTGTTAGTCATCGTGACAAGGGGCATGGCATGCAGGCCAAGGCTGCTGCCTAAGGAAATTTCTAAGGAGCCCTTCGGGCTCCTAGCATCAAAAGTTAGGAGCCCAAGCCATTACTTTAGGAGCCCAGCCTAAAAGTAGCCATGGTCGATCCTCAGGGGAGGGGGGTGGGTAGAAGAAAAAACAAATCTAGGGGAGGGACCTGGGGAGCAGCCCCCCCCCCCTCCTGTTCTGAGGGTAACCTCCCTCAAATAGTTGTGTCAGAAATTCTAGCTTTCTTAACTTGAAAGTTTATTTAGCCTCTCCTCTCCTTCGATAAATCCCTTTTTAGACTGAGTGGGTGACATGAACTTAAAATGAGTTTGCAAATCCAACTAGTATATTGTGCTGTGATGAATGTTGGATTATAACGTAAGTTAAAAATATGTAGAACATTGTTTAAATGGAATTTTGAACATCCAAAGTTTTGTAGCAAAATCAATGAAGCATGAAGCAGCAAAATTATTATTTCACTTTTGCACAGCAAGCTCACTAAAGAACTTGAATTATTGTTAGTAATTAAGGTTTAACGGAACCAAGATTACAATTTAGCAGGTTTATTTGAAGATTAAGACAAAGGTGATAAAAATTCAGAACACCTGTGTAAACACTTTAATGAAATTATGATCTCATCTACATTTCATAATCAGTTGTCAAAAATAGACCAGAAAAAAATTAATTAAGTTGTGAAATAAAAAACAGTTTCTCGGCTTATCAAATGAGCTGCTTATACAATAGATTTTAGTAGTTTTAAAAACAATTCACGTTATTCAAACTGTTTTCAGCAAAGTTTTGTAGCACATTATTATTTTCAAGAGTAATGTTCTCCTTGCACAGTTCAATAACCGAGATAAAACACGAAACAGTTCGAATGAACAAACAAACAAACTTGATCCACAAAAAGCGCTAGTTGATAAGAATGTCACAGAAAAGGCACATATTTTCTGTTGTTATTAAGCATTCTCAAAAGTGAAAAAATAAAAGTTTGAGTTAAATAATAAGCTAATTACAGTAATTCGTAGGCTTAAGTGTAACATCAAAACATTCTGCACATTATTTTAGGCTTCTAGAAAAGGTTTTTGTATCAAGCTTTTGCAGATTAAAATTGTCATGATCAGACCTGATGCATTGATAGCCAGGAGATTGATTTCACTTTTGTATCCGTAAATGTTTACTTCAAATTCACCGTAAAACTCCACCAAAACGTCAACGTAGCGAACGAAATGTGAAGCAGCCCATAATACCATTCATTCTTCATTCCATATTTGGGAGTCAGACCCAGTCCTAAACAGTCGAAAATAAATGGTTTTCGAAGTTACCGAAGTTTGCAAAGGCACGTTACGTATTTATACGCTAAAATTATCTTGATTGTGGACAATTTTAGTATTTCTGTTTTGAAATGAAGCACTTATTGTTTTGAACGGGATATATCTTACGCCAGTGGAACAAAGTTACAAGGAGATGACAATGGAAAATAGATGCTTAGGCGCCCATCTGGGCTCCTTGAACAAAAATTTAGTCGCCCGCACTCGTAACTTAGGCGCCCCAGGCTACCGGGCGCCCGTTAGGCAGCAGCCTTGCAGGCATGGAAATTCTGGAGAGGAGGTGATGGTTTGGGGGGGGAGTCCAGATGGTTAAGTTTCATGTCATGCAAGTTAGTTTCAAAATCATTTCTTACCTACTCTGAAAATCTTTTACATTAACATAGAAAAAATAGCAACCACAGTTTTTGATACACAACCACATTACATTTTTTACAGGTTTTCGTCCTCCTGAAAGCACACTGAAAGCTAACAAGTCCACTGAAATTCTCCACGTTGTTATGTGAATGCAACCGCCACTACCTGTTGCCAGTCCATGTAATTACATAAAAATTGTCACACGGTTGGACCGAAATGCACTGCTGACTAGAGTTGTTTGTTTCTTGCATTTGATCGAAAGAAAGTCACCCTTGCTTGCAAAAAGTTTTCTGTTTTTGTTTTTTCTGGCTATTTGTTTGCAATTTTCCAGTTCAGTTTGGCTTTTTCAGCTATCATCTTTGCGATTTTTTGATCATGTTTACAGAGAATGTTATCAACATTTTTTAATCCATGTTGTAATACATATACTGGTCTTCTTGCTTGATTGTCATGAAAGGGGATGAATGGTTATGCATCAAGGTAATTTTACAAGTGACTACCAGATTTTTTTTTTTGTTTACTTTTAAAGAAATTGCTAACATATTCTTTGTGTTCAACAGTATGTAACATCTTTAGATGTGCCGATCGATCGGGTAAAAGACTATAGTCATGTTTACAAGGGAAGGCAGCCTAGCCCCAGTTGTTCAAAGAATGGATAACGCTATCCACCAGATAGATTCAGTGGATAGCATAGTTATCCATTGGATAGTGATTAATCTGGTGTATAACATTATCTACCCAATGAACAACAGGGGCTTAATGTTAAGAACATCTGCCCAATTTAGTCTGATTTTTTTCCCAGAGGGGCAGTGGGGTATGAAAGAAAGAAAGAAAGAAAGAAACTTTTGGAGAAACAGGTGGGGGGGGGGGGGGGGGGGGGGAGTATTTTTCTGCACCTTACATCTTTGATATTGGGCATCCAAACAAGGTGTATCTGTCAAAACAAAGCATCTGATGACCAGTATCACATGACCATATCATGGGCTCAGGTGTAGGGCTCATCAAGGTCACTTGCTTTTTGTTTTTTTTTTTTGTTGTTTTGTTTTGTTTTTTGTTCTTTTTAAGTTTACTACTGACCAGGTAATGGTTTTCCATTGGATTGTGGGCTCAAGCCCTAACTTTTTCTGTCTAGGGTAATGACAGGATTTTGTCAGTAGAATTTCCATTGAAGCCCTGATTTTTTTTTCAGGCTTCTTTATTCCAATTGCTTAAATTGGAAATTCACTGCGAAGATCACATATCACCTTCAGAATTTCTGTAATAGGTCATATTCATATCTTTGGTACTGGACTGGATCTTGCTTGTAATCGAGGCTTATGCAGGGGAATATCATTAAAAAAGCTTCACACGATTTGCATTTGAAAAGATTCCCCAAAATAGCTTCCATTACAAGCTAGTTTCAGTCCAATTCCAAGAATATGAATATGGCCAATTGGAGTTGTCAATTTATTTTGGCTATAAAATCTTGTCAAGTAGTTGCATGCACCAGGCATACTTACATGTAATAACTTTTAATGTCAGCACTGTATTTTTTAATAATCTACAAAATATTAGGCCTTTAATAAACCCCATGAGAGAAAATAATATTGAACAGAAATGAAGCACAGTTTGTCCTATAATAATTAGAACACAAATCATGCTTCATAGTCATTCAATATAAAACTTCACTTCACTATTCATTGTTACCACTGTCAATAATGGAATGTTAATTGCCAAAACAAGAAAGGCATATTTAATTAACCCATTGACACTTTTGGGCTCCTTGCTGTAACATATTGTTTTTCGCATACATTTGTACAACTTAAAATTGTAATTCATGCAACATCAGCCAAAAGTAAGCAATGAAACTGAAAGTACCCAAAGTAGCCAGTGTACTAATAATAACTAAAGGGTAATTTTCACTGGGGCTTAAATAGAACCCTGGTAACACAAAGCATTTGCATGTAATGTTCAACAACTACTATTGTTTTGTAAAGAAAATACATTCTACAAAAGTCATGAAGTACATTGACACAAGCTTCTACATGTAACTAAAGGGAGTGATAGTGACTAAGCTTCAAAATTGTTTTTCCCACAAGCAGCAAACATTCAACTTTTGCTGTATGAAATCTGCTGATTATACAGCTATTTCAATTAACATTATCAGATCAAAGCTTAAAGACAAGACAGAATGGAAGAGAGCCACTGCACCTGTTGAATGCTAATGAGATAATTATACATGAAACAACGTGACAAATTCTAAACATTTTCATACTTTTAGCCACACTGAATTTTGGAAGAATTTTCAAAACTCAAAGCCATGCAGTCAGTGAAATTTAAAGTACAGAGAAAGGCCTTGTGAGGAAAAAAAAAAAAAACAAATCAGTCTTCATGTGCAAAAATACAAACTTGTACATTTCCTCTAGGCCAATAGGCAAAATTCCAGTGAATACCCAGACCACCATTCAGTATTGCCACGTAAGCTTTCCCAGATGTTAATTGAAATAGCTGTATATGAAAATAAGTAGTAATGTTTACATTTGGTGTGAACAATTACAAGGGAACTACAGTATTTTTTTTTCTGAGAATTTTTAATGATTCAGAAAAAAGCAAACTGAATCAAAAAGTTGCCTACATGTATGATTTGCAATTTGCTGTTAGAGATTGGCACCTACATGTATCTCTCTATTTGTCCAGATAGAAACCTACCTTAGTCGGACATTTGCTCCAGTGTAAGTCTCGTAAGGCTTCTCTACATTTACAAACTCAAAATCATAGGTCGCACTCTGTGTCAGTTCTCCAGGCCGTGCCAAATCTCTCACCAATGAAGTGAATTCATGATGATTGCCACGATCATAGAAAAGTTCTAAAAAAAAATTGAATAAGCAATTAGCAGCTTGTTAAGTCTGAGCTTACAGCTTGTAATTACTGTAAATTGGCATTATTTAACAAGGGCCATGCATGTTCACTGAAGAGTCTTGCCACTGACAACTCTGTGGCCCTCAGATTCCTGTTCAAATCGAAATTTTGAAGTGTTGGTTTTTGTGGAGAGAGGAAAGTCGGAAACCACACAGAAAAGTGGTTGCTGATTGGCTGCTTTTTTAACATTCATATCAATTACATGTACAAATGTACACTGATTCTCAAACACTCTGACAAGAATAATTGTGTGCTACTGTACATGTACAGCTGTATCTACGCTTATGCTCCAGCAGCAATGCCAAGCAAATACTCACCTATTTGTCCCACAAACTCTATTTTTATCCCATGATGCTCCAGCTTTTTTCCAGGAACTTTCAAGTTCACACTGACCTGTTCAAAGAAGCAGTGCACTGTAAGTCATAGCCATGCAAAAATATACAAAAGTCAATAACAGTGGCTCACCTACCTAACCAGGCATTGTAGCCCTGGGGAGGGGAGGGGGGGGGGGGTACTCCTTATAGTGGACTTAATGGCGAGGCTCCGCCTGAAAGGGGTACCTACCTTTTTCAGACTCAAGGGATATAAAAGTGAGAGATTTCACGAGTAGGAGTATCCAAAAGTGTACGGAAAACTGTCATTTATGTATTTCAAAGGGTCTTTCAAAATATCTTGAACAGACCCACCAAACAGTTCATTTATTCAAGTATTTTAAGGAGTTACATCGTATTCAAGTGAAACATTACGAAAAGAGACAGTAGCAATTCTTCTGTAGGTATGAGAAAGGGGTACCATTTTCTATCAAAGGTATGTGGAAGAGGTACCTTTTCTGTCAAAAGTGGTATATGAAAGGGTAAGGGGTTGGACTTCAGAGCAAACCTCCTCATACATGTAAAAAAAAAATTAACCTGAGTTTAATCAAGGGATAGTTAATTGTGGGTTATTTTAATCTGCTTTTGAACAACCAGGGCCTGAAGTTTGTCATGTCTGAGGAAGGATAGATACAGTTGGCAGATCACTTGAACCAGTGCATTATCCCCCATATTCTTTGCTATCCACATAACTTGTCTACATCTGTTTCAAGAAAGGTTGTCGGAAAAAAGGGCATGCGGCAATCCCAAAATGTAATCTGGAATATGATCAATACACTGTTCCAGACATTGTAGCTGTTTAAACCTACTGTTGCTGCCTTCTTTTAGTACTTGAAAACATATGACCATGGCATCTTGTGCTATTATTTCAGATTTCCCAGCAATGCTGAAGTTAACGAACTACCCACAATACCTTTCGGAAATTTATTGTTGCATGCACCTTTTTCCGACCTTTCACAACACAGATAACAACTGTACATGTACACAGGAAAAAAATACATTTTCCAATATGGTAAATTATTGGAAAATTTGAGTTATGACCTTCCAATGTTGGATAATCATTGGAAAATTGTATTGCACCAATAAAAGTCCAATAAGGTTCCAACAAAGGGAAAACTGCTTTTTCCTCATGATGTTACAGTTGGAATATTATTGGAGTTTAATTGGAACAGAACACATTTGGTCTTCCAATGTTGGATAATACCGTGAAAACATTGGAAGACATTTCCTCGGCTACCAAAGATTGCACAATGATATACCAAGCTTTGCCACTGAGCTGGTTATGATTGGAATATCATCGTGGTATTATTGGAATAAAATATTCACAATTTTCCAATGTTGGATAATACTGTGAAATTATTGGAAGACATATCTTCAGTCACCAAACATTGCACAATGATATACCAAGGTATTAATTTTGCTACACCACTGAGCTGGTTATGATTGGAATATCATTGTAGTATTATTGGAACAAAATTTTTACAAGTTTCCAATGTTGGATTATACTGGTAAATTATTGGAAATCATTTCTTCAGTTACCAAAGAAAGCACAATAACCAAGCTTTGAAGATAATTCTTTGATTTTCCTTGTTCATATGTAACTGCAGATCGGGATTTTATCAGAGGTCCAATAACAACAGCACGGTTGGCAGAAATATTTGCCCTTTGGGTAATGCCTCCATGCCGTCATGGGATAGACAGCTTTGCCTTTACATAGAAGACATGAGCAGTGAACATGCGCCTTTCCCGACGACGAGCTGTTCCGCGCTTCATCACTATCCAAACATCTACACAGGTTTGCTTGTTTTGTGGACGACGCCATACGTTGTTTTGGCAACAACAAGGTCACAAGGATAACGAACGTAAACATAAATTAAGCGAAATTACCGGTAAGCCAAATGCTTCGAAGTGTTAAACGACAGCCGAAAATCATTGAGGGTCAACAGCCTGTCAGCGGTAATTTATGCGAATCATGCGTGTTCCATATACCCAGAGTCCTCGAAGAACCTGGCCTTAGCGCTTTTTCCCGCCGTTTCTTTCCTCGCTCGATAGATCGAAAGGTGTTGATCGAACGGAAGAAAGAAGTATATATTTTTTTTAAAATTGGAAAACAGCTGGTAGAATTGCATGTAGTATCAAAGTTATGGCTGAAAGGGCTGAAGAGGATGTCAGCGCTGCACTGTCAGATCATGAAGGTAATATATTTCAATCCATCGGAACAGAGTGAACTGACGAGAAATTCAAGATTTCGCGCCATAAATTTTGCAAATTTGTGAATGTTTTAATTTCTATAAGCTTAACGGGTTAACCGTTCCCTTCTTTTCTTTCGATGACTGGCAAGTTTAGAATGTAGTCTAAGCGCAAGCAAGGATGTTCAAGGTTGCATGCAATGGTCAGCACAAGATGTGCATTCATGGCTAACGACGGAAGGATTTCATGAGGAGGCATTCCTGTTTAAAGGTTTGTATCCGTTCTTTTAATCCATTTTTCCTTTTATGCACATGTATATATATATATATATACTGATTAAAAAGACTTCATGGATTTAACAGACATTTGTTTTTACGTTAAACTTGTATCTTTCTTTATGCTTGCTGAAACATATCTTCTCACTGTGTTGCGTAAATCCATCCCAGTCAGTTTTCCTTTCTGAACTCACCCTGTTCTTTTACCTTAACAGCTGAGAACATAACTGGAAAGACACTTTATTGCCTAGAAAAAGCAGACTTGAAAGATATTGGAATTAATTAACCCTATGGGCAGGAGATTGGAAATATTCGAAAAAATTAAGGATCTCACATGTCTTCAGTCTGAAAAGAGAGCATCCAGCAAATCAGAAGGTGATTGCTATTTCTTTTTTGTAGAAGAAAGAGAAAATGGCCTCTTCAGTTATTGTTTATAAGTGTTTCTTATCTCATATTATGACACATTAGTGCAGCAGTTAGTTAAATATTGTTTTTCATTGATTGATTTATTAATCAACTGACTGACTGACTGACTGACTGACTGACTGACTGATCATGACTGACTGAAAATATCCATATTCTGTTGGGGAGGGTTGTCTCAAAAGCTAAAGTGGCATTTCTAGAGGGGTGGGGAGATTAAAGCAAAAAAAAGAAAAATTCCATGGGGAAGTTTGGTTATATTCTGGAACAACATACATAATGTGAAAAAGTGTCAACTGTATTTAATAATTTAATATAGCATGTTTCTTGAAATAATAACAAGAAGAGGCTGTTGAACAGATTTTTAGTGTGATTGTGTGAAAGAGAAGCCTCTTTCCCATTACCTAAACGAAAAAATGTGTCTTTCACAGATGCTATTAAGAGTCATTTACTGCAATGGTTCCACGAAAAAAATAGGAAGATTGAGGATGGATATGACTATGAGGTATCATGTTATTTATTACACTGCTGTATAGAACCCTTCGTTCATTTAAAGATATAAATATAAATTGCATATAAATTTTTGTACTCCCAACAGAGACAAGTTCATATAAAGCCAGAAGTCAAAATGTTATGTCTTGTTGCATATATATTACCTGTGTCGTACCAGTAATACTGCAATTTGCCGCTTGCAAAGTAATATTATAAAAATTATTTCAATGCATGGGAATGTTGATCATGGATATTTGGCCCACCAGTAACCTGCCATAAGATTATTATCCATTCTTTTAAGGATTGTGTCCTTCAGCCCATTAAAAGAGGACTATAACTTTGAAGAATCAACATTGTTTTTAAATAGTAATATTATTGTTTTTAAATAGGCCACTCACAAACCAGCAAAACATGGTAGAGCGTCAACATCTTCAGGAAACAATTCAGATAGCTCCAGCTCAACATTGTCTGTAGCTTCCACATCAAGCTCAAGCTCACAATCCGAAGGTGTGTCAATGATTATGTAATTGCAGTGGCATTTCTATAATTATTTAGCATTTCCCAGTGACCAAACACACACAGATCTGATTGGCTATGTAAGCACAACCAATTTATGGTACCCAGGAATGTACATTAAAGCCTGGAGCCGGATAAAATACCCGACTGTTGCATGAATTTTACCTGCTGACTGAAAGCTGGGAAATGGGAAAATAGGGAAGATTTTGAAGCCCTTTCCTTGACTAGTACCTGTCTATAGCGAAGAAATTTCTTTCTCCTGTTCAAACAAACATAGCACTTTTGTCACCAGGTTAGGTTTGATAGGTTGGTCACTGAGCTATGCTTCAGTCCTTTAAGCTACATGTAGTCATTCTCCTAATTTAAAGTGAAGTGTACTTTGTTGGGATTTGAATACTAAATCATACTACTTTTACCTAGATGATGCAATTATGATAATTGTTTTTAACCATATGTATTTTTCATGACATTTTTACAGGGTTCTTAGTTGGTGAGGATGAAGAACTAGAACCAAGCAGCAGTGTTGAAGACATGTCTGCTAAATCAGCAGAGACAATAATACTAGTCTTTTTTGAGACTGTTTCTATTCATTTCTTAACAGTTAAAAAGCATTTCTTACCATTAGGCAAGGCTTTAAATGTAAAGTGTAGATCATTGGGAAAATATCAACTGTTACTACCACTTGCCAAAGCCTTGGTGAAGGCTGGCCATGTTAAGATTGAAGTGGAAGACAGTTCTGAAGTAAACTACAGGGACATGTCTAGGAAGCAAGTTAAGAAGTGTGCAGACATAGAATCATTGAGTAAGACCACACAAAGTGAATCCATGTCTCCTGGTCTAGATGATTCTGCTTCTGTTGTGTCAAAACCACATCCATAAACTGCAGTTCAACAATATATTTGTTATTTCAACAGAAGAAAATTGCTTAGGTTTGACAAGCTGCAGAGTTGTCAGAAATGTTGATGTCAATGTACATTGGTACTTGACTTTGACATAATTAAAGGTGATTTTCACTCCTACTTTGTCGTTATTTTAATTCCATCATAAGAGAAATTACTTCCTGCATTGGATTTTTACATTTTCCAATACTGGTCAAAGCAGTCCAAAGATTAGAATATGTTACAATTCAATATGGAAACACTTTTTCCAACATTGGAAAGTGTACCAAACCAGTGTTGGAAACAATTCATCTAATGTGGGATTCTTCAGTGGTCCAGTGTTGGGAAACTGTTTTCCAATGTTGGATTGTTCATGTACCCAATGTTGGAAACATTTTCTCCAACACTGGAAAGTATAACATCCCAATGTTGGTAATAGTAGTCCAGTGTTGGAATATGCAAAATTCCAATGTTGGTTATACTTTGTCCAGTATTGGAATGTCAAAAAATCCAACGTTGAACTCTATCATACCAGTGTTGGAAAATACGGCATTCCAATGTTGGAAACAGGTCTTCCATTGTTGGAAAATGTGGTGTTCCAATGTTGGGAACATTGGAACATTGTTGGATACTATAATTATCATTTTCCAACATTGGAAAATATAACCATTTACCAATGTTGGAATATCACTTGAATGTACCAATAATCTACCAATAATAATACAGTAATAAACCAACTACATTCCAACATTGGAAAATGTATTTTTTTCCTGTGGTAGATAACGTTTCCCGCCCTCATAACAACTTGATAAATACAGCTACAGACACATTGTCACGTTCATTGTACATGTAATTAAATTTACCACTTTTGTTTCTTTGGAAGCAACTTTGAAACACACAAAACACTCCACAAAGATTAATTGCACTGCAAACCAGCTACAGATTACCAGTTCAAACTGTTTAGCTGAATGGAAATCATGAACATGTAGCACAAAATTTAACTAGAGCTCTAAAGATCATGATCTCCACATCAAGCTTCATGTGGTGTTATGATTCCATCATTTCGTACACGAAGGTTTTGTATTAAAAGCATGAAGCACAAAACTGCTCATCAACTTTATAAATGAACTGAGCCTGTTATCGAAATGCGATCACAATGCAACGGTAACAACAAACCTGACTAGTAATGAATATAATAAGCTTTTGATTTTTGTGACTTGAGATCGACTGACCATGCACTGATTATCCACTAATCTTGTAAATGTTGTTATACGCGAAGCGCGAGCTAAATGCACATCAATTTCTACCAGGCGAATTAAAACTACATCTACATTAGCAAAACAGGTAAATATAGAGATCGGGTAATACTCGTATATGTACCTTTCCAGCCACAGTTTCCCCGTCATAGTACAAATACAACTTCTCCTTCTTCCCATCTTCGTTTTTCACGTCAACCTGCTTACGGTTCGCCGAGTTAGCGAGCTCGATTTCCACTTCGGCGGACTGGCCAAATCCAAAGAAACTCTGCGAAGAAAGAGCGGAGATCCTAATGTTAATTAATCCGAGAAAAACTGGTGCAAACTCCAGCTGTAATTTGCGATACATACCATCGTAAAAGTATAAGTGCTTCAGATGATATCCAAGATGGCCTTCTTCCTCCTGATTAGCCTCGCTCTGATGCAGGGGGCGCGTGATTCAACTGAGCTCAAATTATTGTCCGAGGGAGGGTAGGCAAGGACAACTCTTTGACACCCTGTCCACAGGCATACCAAGCTCGCTCGTAGCCCATAGCATTGAATTGAAAGGCCTAGGATTCATCCATAGCGGCATAAAAACGAAAATGTTATTGACGTAAATGAATGTAATTTGAATAAGTAATGCATAGTTTTAAAAGCCTTGATGTTTTTATCCGTGTACAAATAAAGTCAATAAATAAATTACGAAATAAATATGACTAGATACAAGGCTGATCGGACAGCTAAGAAGTTAAATAAATTTTATTGCCAAATATTTCGGTCAAACAAAACTAATTGAATTAAATACCCATATCACCATTTGGTCTTGAAGCTTTAACAAAGTACCAAGGGACTGGGGAAATTTGTTCGTTATATCGAGGGTTCGTTATATCGAAAACCTCGATTTAACAAATTTTCGGAAAAAAAAACAACAACAAAAATATTCGTTATATCATGGTATAGTTAATAATTAATTTTTGAACAGTGTTGCGTTGCACTTCCCAGCATTTCAGGATCTGAGCAATTGCTAATAAACATTCGTTTGTCTATACGAAGCTTTTGTCGCGTTACAGATCTCTGCATAGTTAAGCCTTACTAAACTGAACAGGGAATCAAAACAGCTTAAAACTACACATAAATTGAGGCGCTAATAAAAGAGGTACTTTTTTTTTTTTTTGTCATCAGTAAAAATGCTTACTCCATTCAAAATATTCCTCAAAATGAACATGGCAAAACGTTAACAACTTTTAACACTGCACTATTACAGTAAAATCCTAATCCGGACACTTAATGAAACAAAAAATATTTCAGTGAGGATTGCGTCTGTCTTTTTATTGTCAGCCGAAACAATGTATCCTCCATCGAAGAAAGCGAGTGCAGAAATTCTTTTTCCTCTGAACCGGTCTTGTCAAATGACAAAATCAAATTGCGTAGCACTGTCAAAGCTTCGTTGTTCGTTTTATCGAGGTATGTTTTACGTTTGGGTTTCTGAATTGTGTTCGTTATAACGAGGATTTCGTTATATCGAGGGTCGTTACACCTAATTGCAATAACGTTGTCATATTAAAAAGAAAAATGAAAAAGCGAAATAGGAATTAATTAACTTAATCATCATAGCTGGCAGCATTTACAGGAAACTCGCGGGTGTATAGTTTAAAAGTTCAAAGGCTATTATATACATAAGTTAAAATGTAAAACCGAACGTGGCAAACCCTGCGATGACTTTTAGCCGAAAACGTTCAGTTTTACATTTTAACTTATGTATATAATAGCCTTTGAACTTTTAAAGTTTTTATCTTCTTAGCGAACATTATGTTGAAATATTAATCGTGTTATAAGAAAAATTGATTTACGTGCATTTTGAGGCGTTTTGAGGCAGTTTCGTCAGGCGAATTTCCAATATATCTTGGTAATGCCAAATTAATTCCTATTTCCCTTTTTTCTTTTTGCTTTTTTCTATGACAACGTTTTTGCAATTAGGTGTATATCGAGGTTCTGTTCCATACATTTTACTGTAATTTTGGCCGGCCTGATTAAAATGGTTCGTAACGTTATACCGAGGACTTCGTTATTTAGAGCTTCGTTAATTTGAGGTTCCACTGTGGTGCATAGTCGGCCCAAGGATCAATTAAGTTGTACTTCCAGATATTACAGTCGGCTGAGCCAACACTATAGAAAAGATCACGCGTAGCAACGCCTCCAATCAATATATCAGCAACTGTCAAATTAATAACCAGGTACAAGCTGCGTTTGCGCAGATTACGATTTTTTATAAAAACAATTATTGAAACTATAGCAACACACTCGGATAAGCCCGCTCCTCCTCCCACTCCTCTCCTCCTCCTGGAGGATCCTGCTTCGTTTCGCTTCGTTTCCTTTTGGCTTCAGGTTGTTTTGTTTAAGCCTTTTCTTGCAACTCTGTATCATTTACATGTGAAATGAAAAAAAAAAAACTTGTTTCTTTCAATCTGGAACTATTTTAATGTTCTTATTGCTTTTAATCGGAAATGAAATTCTCCCCAATGCAAATGAAAACAAAAAGAACAGCGTGAGACGTTTGACTGCGGTCCAAACGGGAAACTGGTTAACTAGCCTGTCATCTGGTTGGAATTACTTCATAAGAAACACACACACACAAAAATAAAACACTTTCTATCGTTGACATCGCAAGTCTCTCCCAGTGCCGCCACAACATTAAAGTACAAATGAGTCTCCAAAGTATAAATGCACCTTTGAAGCCCTTGATTCCGGAGATGAGCCTTCTCCACCTAACATTGTACATGAGTTTCAAGTAGGATACAGATAAAAAAAACGTTAGTTGAAACGTTTGATCAGAGTGGAATTCTTACAGTACATCACTCATCAGAATTTTCTATTGGTTCTTGTCAGCTCATATTCAAACAGTTGCTTATAAGACCTTCCCGATATAAGCTCGCACAGTTATAAACCCGCCCATAACCCCGTACGAATTTGAAGAAGCTCAGGGCTTTTAATATAACTGTTGCATAACTTTAAGACTGATAGATGCTTATCTTTGGAACATTGGTTCATACAAGACGAGGTGGCCGAGTGGTTAAGGCGTTGGACTGCTAATCCAATGTGCTCTGCATGCGTGGGTTCGAATCCCATCCTCGTCGTTCTATTTTAGCCGAACTGTTGAGCATATTTTTACTTATGCTAGGCATTCCGTGCTCACTGTTTTGCACATAAACATGTTCCACTGGAAAACTTTAGTGATTGTGAACCAGCGCCGAAAGAAATTCCCGAACAACTACTTCCTTTAAGTCAACAATGCACAAATAGTACTGCGCGCGTATTTATTCACGGACCTCACGGACCTCACGGACCTCACGGACCGAACGAACTGTACGAACTGAAATCTTTTAATCACGGACCGTTACAGTGCAGGCGTACTGGACAACCCTCCTCAAGTCATTGCTTATGACTTCATATTTAAACATCTTGTCTACTTTCATTTACTACACAAAACTGGCTTTTTTATAGTTGACCACACCCAGGGGATATCAATCCAGTGCCCTCATTAATTTCATGAAGGCTTCACAAGGTTAATGCCAGGGAACTACTGCTCACTGATACAAGAGAGGACTGAGATGTATTCCATCCATCAATGCTTCACTGGATAATTTCGTGTATGACAGGTCAATGCATGAAGGGGTGTTAATAATTGACACTAAATTGAGGCGTTTTTACAAAAAGGCGTTATTGTATTGTAAGTAGTGTGCTGCAACTTCCAGTGATTGTGTAATATCAAATTAATCATCCCAGCATGACTGCAATACAGGCAACATGTAGGGTTCATAAATCACTTCACTTCATATGTTGATGGAATTTGCTAAGTGTAAGTTTATTGAATGGAGACGTCTTTTACTTGTACGTCAGATCATAGATCATAGGGACGTTTTTCATTCAACACATGTTCATGATCAACTTCTTGTGAAGATGACGACGCGTATATTGTTATGGTTAAAATGTTTACGTCACCAGAGGAAGATGACTTGTGGATGTAGGGTTAGGATGTACAGGTAAATTGTAATGAAGGAACTTTGTAAACATGAATTATTTGATACTACTTTTAGTTAATAGTTCCACACAAAGAAAAAAAATATTTTCTATCATCAACAAGTATGGTATTGATTTTTCTTATTATTTACAGCAAATAATGTAATCAGGACATTTATCAAGTTTCAAAGACGTATTATAACATCATTTACAAAATATCACAATTATATTATCATAATGGAATATGAAAAAAAGAATAGTACTACACATAACATGTTATTAAAGATAATAACAGTTATTATCGTTTACTGATCTTTGGTTAAACTAAATGAAAAACAACATTGATAATAATGACTAATACTCCATTCGCACCAAAGCTGACACGGTTTAAAATTGTTTTCTTCATACAAGTTGCTAAAGATGTTTGTCGACTTCAAATTTATCACAATAAAAACAGAAACAGCAGCTTCCTTGAGCGCCTTGTAAAATTCAGTTTGTCAACTTTTTCTCTTGCTGATTTTAATTTGTTTGACTAAACGTGCTTTGCTAGTTTGAATGGGGTATCAAAGTAATCATAAATTCGTTATAACATTATCAAAGGATAAAATTAAGGAACTGACATAGATAGTATCAATTAGTATCTACATTTCTAGTATAACAGATGTAATAAATGAATCGCATTAAATATACGATATCGCTTGTTCAATGGCCAAGAGTTTCACAAAAGTAAACATCCTGCTTTAAAGGGGCAGTCTCACCACACGAACAATGGCTCTTGTTTCTTTGGGCGTCTGTGAGGGCTGCTGATCAACGATTCTTGAGTGTAAAAAGGTGTTAATGGTGGAATTTATCAAGCGTTCCGGGTATTTAAGGTTTGCGAAACCTTTCTGTAGGCGATCACACTCTTCGGAGAAATAGGCCCAGGAGGAAGATAATCGGTGTGCGCGATCAAGCATGGTTGTCAGTTAGCTCCGTTTGTAGCTATTGTCTTCATGGTTTTGATAGTGTAATGATAGACCCGTGTTTATTTATTTATTTATTTATTTATTTATTTATTTATTTATTTAAAGTATTTATATAATTAGCCTCCACTGTATGCTAATTATAATGTCACACCTTGCCACAAACTTTGTAATTTTCATTTCTCTTTGACAATGGCGTCATGAAGACACCGAAACCTCGGTTTTTATCGTTAATTTTTGCCTGTCTTTGCATTACTAAATCTTTATTGACAAAAAAAGAACAATCTTTATTGGAAGTAATCTGACTTTTTTTTTTAGCGTCTCAATTTATGTGTAGTTTTAAGCAGCTTTGTTTGCCTGTTCAGTTTCTAGTTGCATAGCTATGTACAGATCTGTACTGAGACAATAGCTTCGTATAAGAATTTGAAGAACGAATGTTTCATTAGTAATTGTTCAGATCCGGAAACACTGGGTAGTGCAACGTGACACCGTTGAAAATCAATTATTAATTATACTCGATCTAACGAATATTTTGGTTGTTTTCCCCAAAATTCCTTAAATGGAGGTTTCCTATATAATACCATGGGTGACAAATCGCTCCTTAATTTTGTCGCGAAATTTTAGCGTTAATTTATAATTTCACTTGTGAAATCGTAAAATTGCCATGGCAACGTTTCCCATGCCTCAGTGCCAAAATGGCGTACAGGATTTTTAAAGATGATCTTAAAGGTTAAACTTTGCACATTTTCACTTGAATTTCACCTTGGCCAGTTTGCTTGGTCGTTTTATAAACTTTTAGCGATAACATGGATGGCATTGAGCCGATTTTTGAGCGTTTTACACGGGCGTCGTTACCAGCCGGTTCGTTCATGACGATACAATAAAGAAGTTACAAAACTCCGACTGTAAGCGTAATTTGTCGCCCATGATATTAAAAAGCAACCAAATGGTATACTCGTGAAATTAGGAAATAATTTCACTTGCGTTTTGTCAAAATTCTAATAATTTCCCTCGCCTGAAGGCTCGGGAAATTATTAGAACTTTGACAAAACGCAAGTGAAATTATTTCCTAATTTCACTCGTCGCCATTTGATTACCCATGCTAACGAACCCTCGATATAAGGAACAAATTTCCCCAGTCCCTTGGCACTTCGTTAAATCGAGGTTCCACTGTAGAAGGTAATAGTGCTTCATATTATTTGCATCACATACCATGAAGAGGAAAAACTGCAACTTGTCTTTGTTGCTGAGGTCGTCTGCGAAAGAGTGCAAGTACAGCTGATCTGTATTCTGGCATGCGAATAGCGTATAATATAGGATTTACAAGCGAGTTTGCATAATATAAAACACTTAGTGTAACATGTAACCTTTCAGACTTTACTTTGGACATTGCACTAATAATGTCAGTGGTGGAATCGAGAAGGTGGTATACATTATCTGGTAGGTACAACAGCAGAGATACAACAGTTACCATCAACAATGTCATGGTCAGTTTTCTTTCTCTACTGCCTGCACCATGGTGTTGAGGCTGCGCTCCACAACGGACTTTAATAACAGTGGTCGCGTAAGAAATAGAAATAACTAATAGACAAATTGCTTGGAATGATTTCGATAAGTAATAACGATAACTGCTGCCTTCAAATTTCAATAAAACTGTCAGAGCAATTGATACCAACCCAGCCGTAACCCAAACAACGGCAATTATTAATGTGTAAACCCGATTTTTAATTAGGCGATGTCTGAACGGCCGTAGCGTCGCGTGCAGCCGTTCAACAGAAATTGCTGTTATGTTTGTTAGAGAGGAAAAAAGGAACAAGCGGAGGAGTGTAACTATTACATAACCTGCCCAGGGATCAATTGTGTTGTACTTCCAAACATTACATTTTACTCCAACCTTATAGAATAGATAATACGCAGCATATCCTCCAACCAACGTATCAACAACTGTCAAATTAACAACCAGATACGTGCTACGCCTGCGCAAATGGCGAAATTTTATAAAAACAATTATTGTAATGATGTTAAGTGTTACTATAGCAACACACTCGGTTAAGCCCACAGCAAGCCAGGTAACACATTCTGGAAACGAAAACATCTTGAATTCTCACTGCCTTCTTGTATAAGCTGTTGGAAGTAATACTCGTGTATCTGTTGAGAGAGTTTTAGTTTTAGTTTTTATGAATAATCAAACTGGTTTAAATTTGCGGGACTAGTCGCTGGGACTAGTCCATGAAATTTGTTCGCCTAGTCCCTGCGATCAAAATAAAAATCAACAAATCAGAAACCAACGTGGTCGGTCCCTGTGACTAGTCCCTTCGTGTAACACTACAAGGGACTTATCCCTGTCAATAGTCGCATGTTTATAGGCGTGACTAGTCCCTTCGTGTAAACACTAATGGAACGCGCTATTCTTTAAGGGATTCCGAAAACAAACTGGTTGTACCTCTTCCACGAACTAAATATTTGAAAAAATAAATAGTGTTCAATAGTTCAGCCAATCAGATTAGAGCATAAGTATACTAATAGAATTCTACTAATATAAGTTATGATGCTATCCAAAATCGTGATAGTCATTACATTGGAGACATTTTAAACATGGCAAGACTAAACGGCAAAATAATGTTCTTTCTGACAGAGTATAAACGACCTCCAATGTCTACAATTTTTTCGTCGCAGACGTTACCAAGGTGAAAGTCACGGCGGTAAAGCTCAGCGAGGCTGGCTTTCCCGAGCACGTGGTTTAGCGGCGACTGATCCGGACTGGCGGCGATAAAAATCTTTCAACTGGTACGCTACTCACGATACACTTAATAGTTCAACCAAATTTTGCGTAACTTTTTCTGCGCTTCATTGACTTCTCGGCCACTCAAAGTGTTGCAATTAAGGATTTAACTTGCAGATGAGAGTTCACTTGAACAACTCGTGAAAGCTTTCCGTATTGAAGCAGGAGCAAGAGGCCTGTAACCTGGCCTGCCTAGATTTAAATATCAATTTTCTAAATGTCCGGTATAAAATCTGACCCGGGCTAGTAATAGTAATATGAATTCTAGTCTTTCGTTCTCCTTTAATACATGTAAAGCATAAAAGGGAAAGAAAAAAAATCCTTGTTTATTCAAATTGCTGCCACAACAATCTAAATTCTGAGCGCCGCGCACAAAGCGTAGATCAAATTGTAAACCGCATATTAAGCAGAAATAAGTTGATCCTTCCTAATTTCATTTTGCATCAAGGCCTAAAAAGACTCTACGTAAGATCGGATAAGGCAAATTTTAGAACCTCACCGATTTCTTAAAATGTGTTAAAAACAAAAAAGTGGCCTACGAGCCGCTAGGCGAGTGGGTCACTGATGTTTTTACCACATTTTTGACGTCTTCTGTGATCTATAACTGAACAGACGCACCGCAAAATGAAATCTATTCGTTTTAAACAATAACAAGACTTCTGGCCTCAGTATCGTTATAAAACCCCTCATAAAAGCTCTGCTACCGGTGAGCCTTGGTTGTTTTCATTTCAAGATAGTTTGCCGTAATCATTTCGAAGCACTGTCAAAACCGATTTAAAAATACGCAATATGAAGGAGAACTAAAATGCCACGAAAGAAACTGACCATTATTCCATTTGTACTCTGTAAGCTTTAACTAAGGTAAGCGTTCTGAGCGTTCAACGGCGTTCATGGATTTCCCGTAACTACAAACTACTCCGCGAGCATCGGACAAACACTTACAGCGTTCGATAATTTTTCAAATCAGCCACTGTCTACTTCAAGCTTGTTTAGCCAGTTAAATGCCTCGAAAGGTGTAGAGTATTTGGCAGATTGTTCCTCGATGTAGATTTATAATTACCTAATTTCACTCGTCACCATTTGATTACCCATACTTATTTTACATACGCAAACCAATTAAAATTCACTTCATTTCTCATTCATGAAATTCATTCTTCTTCCACATCGTTTCGGAGATAGCTATATGTTGTACACAAAGCGAAAAAACGATAAAACGGAAGTCGATTTTCGTTTGTCGTTTTTTATTTTAGTTTGTACATATACGAAAAACGATGAAACAAACGTAGTTTTCTGTTTTTCGTTTTTTTGTTTTAGTTTACAAGTAAAGAAACTAATTTGGGGAGGTTTTTCTTATGTCCATAAATTGGGCTACTTGGCTATACTTTCAAATTTAAACGATGTGTTTTATGTGGAATTAGGTTGCGCATTGATAGAATTGTAAATGAAAAACTGAAAATAGGAGTAAAAAAAAATGTAAATACAATTGTAATGTCCATACGTGGGACGAGGTTACACTCAATGTCCGAGCCAGAGGCTCATGTATAAGACGTAGGAGTGTGGATAAGCTCTTTTTGTTTTAAAATACAAATTTAAAATATTAAATGGACGAACCGTGCACGGACCGTTGCGCAATCCCTTTTCAGCACCAACCGCTAAAATTTAACATACACGTGAATTCTGCTTTTAACAGGTGTTTTACAAAATTATGCCAACGTCCAGTTCACAAAAAAAGACAGCATCCTTTTGATTAATAGTTTCCTACTTTGTTTTGCAATTGTTTGTTGTATGAAATATACGCCAGTCTTAGTCGTTTCGGTGTGAGTAAACTTTAGTTTACATTTTGTCCGAATGTTTCTTCCTGTAATTCTACCATACCTTTTTTTTTCATCATCCTGGTTCATAATTCACCGCAACCCAATCTCTATTAGTTTTGAAATAAAGTCGGTATGGAGGCAAACTCTTAATTGGAATTTCTTAATTTGTCTTCTAAACTTAAAATAACGATAAACAAAATCCCGTCAATGTTGAAGTAAAAAACGTTGCAGTAATCGAATGTTTCTTCCGTTAAGTTTTGAATGAGAGAAAACTCGACATGTAGATGTCGTCAAGACAGGAAATTGCATTCGTTGATATGTTCCCTTTTTCGAAGCTCCACCTGTTAATGACGGGGTTTTGTTGTTCAATATCCGTTGATCTTGTATTCAAATAGACTGGATATATATAC
This sequence comes from Meandrina meandrites, assembly GCA_963693305.1. Classification (NCBI taxonomy): domain Eukaryota; kingdom Metazoa; phylum Cnidaria; class Anthozoa; order Scleractinia; family Meandrinidae; genus Meandrina; species Meandrina meandrites. The sequence continues at coordinate 63,689,287 of OY855903.1, forward strand.
ACGAACTCCAAAAAACTTGAAAAATGTTCAGGCGCAATTTACTTGAATTATAAGCAACATTTTTCAGTTATTTTCTTTTCTCTGCTGATAATAATAATAATAAGTGTGATCGTTCGGCTGAGAGTAGTTCTGAATAGAACTGTTGTTGGTGACTGACATTTCGAGACAACCGGTGCGGAAGTCATCTTCAGAGTCAAGTGAAAAGTTGTTGTCAGTCGATGATGTTGTAAGTCTGGTTTCTTGAAGTTGATTGGTCAGTTTAACTGTGATGTTACGCAAGAAATTAATCCAAGTGAAACTCAAATGTCGTACAACGTACCATGAATTCAAAATAGCACTAGCTTTCGACTTTTGATCGAACTATTTTTCAAGCAATCTAGAGTGGGTCTAACGTAGACGAGAGCTATACGATTGCGCGCCTGTTAGGGGATCGATGTTACTCGCTAGAAGGGATGGGTGCAACAATAAATTCGCGGCAGTTTTGCTAAAAAAATTACGTATGGGAAGAAATTTTTAAAATGAATATGTTTCTTTAACATTCTCACTCATAAGTTTGGCTGTGACAATCGTTTAAGGTTTTACCCGATTTTATGCCTTGGTTATATCAAGATGTCGTGATTCGTCAAATAGCTCCCTTGGCCTTTATTGGCATCGTTTTCATGTGCATCTCAATCATTAAATTTATCTCTAATCATTTGTTTGAGTAACTTGCATGAAGGTTAACATTCATTTTAATGCTTTTGGTCACTTACCTTTCTGTGGTCTCACTTTTCTTTTGTTTTGAAATGCTTACCACACTGTAAAAATGGGGGCACGCCTGTGTAACAAAATACAAAGTACAAAGCATATACAACACCATGATAAACAAAGTTAGTGAACCGCCATTGTCAGTAAAAACGTAATTCTTGGTAATTTTTCCTGAGTAATTTTCATTTGGAAAATGGCTGAACGACTCGCTAATATTAATATCCTTCATTTATATCAGTACCTGAAAGATGGCCGTTATTTCAGAACTTGAGGCAGTCTTAGCTTGTATTGAGTAGTGTGTAGTCGACGCTACATTGCATTTCATATAAACACATTAAAGAGCTTGCTTCAGCTGCCGTATAAAATAAACTATTGATTTGGAAGCCAGTTTTTATAACAACGGTTGTTTAACTTATTGAAGGAGGCTAAGAACGTACGTCCGTCAATGTTTGGCAGAATTACTAAATTTGAATTAGTGAAAACCTTTCTTGTTGCTAACCACGAACCACGGGACGTCACGTTTCTTGACATCTTTTTTTTTTGATTCGAAAAATATCAACTGCACTACTTTTAGTTATATCTGGAGGTTATAGACTGCATCGAAGGAACCGTCCTTTCATTGTGCATTGAATTTTACCATACTCTGAGTCAGTATATGATTCGTTTTAATGACGGTTGGATATAAGTGTTGTGCGGGAAATATAACATCGTTTTAACTCATATAAGAATCTATCTGAGGAGCAAAGTTCGCAAGGCTGTTGTTTCAAATTTTGAGAAAGATAATTAATGTTTTTGGTGTGGGCGTTTAGTAGTAATAGGAGCACCGAATTAACCCCGTTGGTGTCTTCCCCTGTCTTCCCTATGTCTTCCTGCATACTAATTTGGACTTCCCCTATACTAATAAGGGTCTTCCTCCATAATAATGAAGGCATTCCCGCTCATATTAATAACTGTCTTCCTCCATACTAATGAGGGCATTCCGTCGACAGGGTGGATTCCTGCTCAAGTATAATAGCAAACAATAGGCTTGCCCAGACGTGATCGCTCTATTCACATCCTGATTGGCTCATTTAAAAAAAAAGCGGGTAGATTTAGAAAGCGTCATTCCTTCAGTTAACTTGAACCCGCTGGAAAATTGAAAAACTTTGTTCGATTTCGAAACGTTAATCGTGAAGATGGCTTTTTTTCCCGATGACAATGAAACAATAGACCTACCACCAGAACGAATTATTATTCACAAACGAAAAATATATATGCGCTTCAGTGACCCCGAACGTAAACTTGGCGAGCGCGAAGTAATTTGCCGCAAATAATAAACACAAACAGATTATAAGTCAAGCAAAATTTTTATTTCATCAAAAACACAACCTTGCAAGACAAAAGTCAGCAGTTTCATATAATGAAAAACACGTTTAACTGTTCTCACCATTATTTTCTTTCTCGGTGGTTCTAGTTTCTTCATGAAATGTAAATATTCCAAATCGTATAATAAATTCAAACTTACTCGCTCTAACCTTAGAGTTATTACAACTCTGGTCTGAACATGAGTAATGGAAGAAACGTGCTACACTAGTGTTGTTATACAGCCATGTTCCTATTAAAATTCTATGGCAGAGAAAGACATAAACAGCTGATCTCGTTTCAAATAAGTTTATTGATAACAAAGCCACGATTAAATGTGTTATAAGAAAAGTGCACAGACAGAGTTCGCTTAGTTTTCGGGAACGGGTTGTTTGACAAACAACCGATTGAGTAGGAATTTCCGCTTATCGACAGCAAGTTCCGTCGATTCCAGCCAATCATATCCTTCTGAGTCTTTGGGATCCTGTCTTGTTTGCATCACTTTACGGAACGTAGAATCCTTTTTCATCGCATGCATCCATTTTAAATACTCCAAGAATACTATTCTCAACTCTTTTCTATATACAGGGAGCAAAGCGTTCTCAGCCTTAACATGTGTGGGCCACTTCAGACGAATCTCCATTTTGTTCATACTCGTTTATTAGAGCTTCTAGCTGGGCTTCATGGCGATCACTTGCTTCATCTTGAATGCGTGACCAAGGATCTATATGCTCCTCTTCCTCTTGGGATGATTCCATTTCTTCGCTAGATGTAGAGCTTTGAGATGAGTGTTCACTTTCTTGTGAGCTTTCGATATCGTCACTTTCTTCAAGATCTCCATAAACTTGTTGGAAGAAATGATTGTAATTGCTGGACATTGTGATTCGAACTTCACGAGCTCTATAAACAAACTAAAATGCAAGCAGCGGTGCACTCCTTTTATAGGTATCGATGGAGGTATGGTTACAAAACACAACAGTGAAAACCCCTCGACCACCACCACCAACTGCTCCTCCTCGGTACCCTTCCTGTACCCTTCCTGTACCCTTCCTGTACCCCTCCTGTACCCTTCCTGTACCCCTCCTGTACCCTTCCTGTACCCCTGCTGTACCCCTGCTGTACCCCTCCTGTACCCCTGAATTCTCCTCAGTACTCCCCACCATTGTACATAACTATATATTAAATGATTCTGTTTACTGTGAGATCATTTGATTTCATTCTTGAAACCGCTTTAACCAGTTTGTTATCTCAAAACCCAGGACAAGGAATTTCGCACGGCCACGCTACTTAATTGCATCGGGCAAGACGCTCTGGATATTTCTGATGGTTTGGCCTTCGATGAAGAAGCACACAAGAAAGATATTGACATCGTCCTTCGAAAGTTAGAAGAGTTCTGCACTGGAAACAAGAATGAAATCTACGAACGCTACTTGTTTAATAGACGGGATCAAGCTGCATGTGAATCTATCGACACTTACGTAGCTTCTCTGCGGTCGCTGTCGAAGACTTGCAATTATGGCGCGCTCACCGACAATCGACTAAGGGATCGCATGGTGGTCGGTATTTTGGACAAGGGGATCCGAAAGAAGCTTTCTAAGGAGAGTAAGCTAACCCTTCAAAGCTGCATCGATATCTGTAGAGCAAACGAATGCACCAAACAACAATTACAAACAATGCATCAGTCAGACGAAGTTAATGCTGTGGATGAGAAAAAATCGAAATCTGATCGCAAACCAAAGTCAAAACGTGATCCGAAAAGTGGTAAGACCCCGAAACTGATTAACTGCAAGTTCTGTGCAAAGAAACACGAGGAAAAGAAGGAGAAATGTCCGGCGTGGAGCAAGACCTGCGAAAAATGTGGCGCGAAAAATCACTTTTCTGTTGTCTGCAGCAAACAAAGGCCGCCGCCGCACCGCAAGAAATCGAGAGATACACAAAGGGATCGACAGTCGAGATTAAAAGTAAACATGGTTTATGAGCAGGAAGAAAGCGATAGCGACGACTACTGCTAAATGGTCGAATCTGTTAATTCTGTCTATCACAAAGAGTCTCCAAAGAAGGTATTCGCTACTATGGTTTTAAAGGAAACCCAAGTCAAATTTTAGCTCGATAGTGGTGCAACCGTAAACATCTTGCCAGTTGAAATTTATCAAGAAGTTCATAAGGACCCTGAGTTGAAACACTTGAAGAATACACAAACTACCCTGGTTATGTGTAACAACTCAGCGCTCAAGCCTCTAGGAACTGTCGAACTGCAGACTCGCAACCCCAAAAATGGTGAGTGCTATCTCATAGAGTACACAGTGGTATCAAATGGATTTAAAGCACTTCTGGGTGCGACGTCCATACAGCAATTTAGCCTTATGTCCGTTAATGTTGACTGTTGACAACATTATGTTAGTATCTGGTGACACTCCTAATTGGTCCAGTGTCTTTACTGACTACAAAGAGGTCTTCACAGGAGAGGGCAAGTTGCAAGAAAAACTTCCTCTTACTGTAGATGAGACTGTTTCGCCTGTGATTCTGCCTGTGCGAAAGGTACCACTTGCTGTAAAGGAACCTCTAAAGAAAGAAATTGACCGTCTTGTAGCCCAAGAAATTCTCAAGCCAGTTGAAACTCCAACAGACTGGGTGTCGTCAATGGTGGTCGTTATGAAGAGTAATGGCAAAATACGTCTGTGTATTGATCCAAAGCCTCTGAACCAGGCCCTCAAGCGCAACCATTATCCACTTCCTGTAATTGATGATTTGTTACCTGAGTTGTCAAAGGCAAAGGTCTTCAGTGTAGTAGATGCCAAGAATGCATTTTGGCATGTCCAGTTGGACACTGACAGCAGTTTTCTCACAACCTTTGGAACCCCATGGGGCCGATACCGTTGGGCCCGAATGCCATTTGGTATTTCCCCCGCACCTGAGGAGTTCCAGCGACGCCTCGCCACTGCCTTAGCAGGACTTCAGGGGGTTGTCTCTATCTTTGGTGACATCTTGATCTACGGAGTTGGTGAAACTAAAGCAGAAGCCATTGAAAACCATGACCAGCGACTCATCACCCTTTTAGAACGTTGCAAGAGCAAAGGTATCAAGCTAAACACGAAGTGCAAGTTCCGCCTCTCTATGTCATATCTGAGGAAGGCTTGAAACCGGATCCAGCTAAGATCCAAGGGGTTCAGGAGATGCCCACCCCGGAAAGCAAGCAGGATGTGAAGAGGCTACTTGGCATGGTTAACTACCTTCAGAAATTTGCTCCCAATCTCTCTGAAGCCACTGCCCCGATGAGAGAGCTCCTCAAAGACGAAAAACAGTTTCTGTGGGACGAGGAAGTCCAAGGTCGAAGTTTTAAGCGGGTCAAGCAACTGATCGTGGAGTCTCCAGTACTTAAGTACTTTGATCCCAAAGCAGACACTGAACTCCAGTGTGATGCATCTGATTAAGGTCTTGGTGCATGCCTCATGCAGGATGGCCAGCCAGTGGGCTACTGCTTCAAGAGCGATGACGTCTGCAGAAATTAACTATGCACAGATTGAAAAAGAACTTCTTGCCATCGTTTTTGGACTAGAACGGTTCGAACAGTATGTTCAAGGAAGACCATTCCAGAAATAAACAGACTACAAGCCCCTTGAAAGTATCTTAAAAAAGAACTTAACCAGTGCCCAAAACGTCTACAGCGCGTGATGCTGCGTCTCCAAAAATATGACCTTAAAAAAGTAGAGCATTTGTTCAACCGTCTGCTGTTGAAGACACAAGAGGAGATGCAGAGAAGGATACAAAGAGTATCAACATGGTCCAGTACCTCCCAAAGCGCAAGAGAAGAAATGAAGGCTCCGATCCATGTAAGTCACATAGGCATTCAGGGCTGCTTACGTAGAGCCAGAGAGGTGTTGTATTGGCCAGGAATGAACAGAGACATAGAGAACTCCATCGCTCAATGCAAGAGAGCCAAGGAAGAGAACAAACCAAAGAGCCAATGATCTGTCACGAGATACCATCCCGACTTTGGGAAAAGATAGCCGTGGACCTGTTCCAGCTGAATGGAAGAGATGACATGGTCACTGTCGACTATTACTCAAACTTCTTTGAAGTGGCCACCCTAACCACAAAAACAGCTGTAGAAGTTATCAAGAAGTTGAAAGCCCATCTAGCCAGGCATGGCATACCCGACCAAGTCATATGAGACAATGGACAGCCATTTGCATCTGATAGCTTTCATGAGTTTGCCAGCACCTATGGCTTTGAACGTGTGACCAGTTCCCCCTGTATGCTCAGTCAAACGGAAAAGCCGAAGATGCTGTCAAGACAGCCGAATCACTCTCCTAGACAAGGCAACCAAATCCAAGCGGGACCCGATACTGTCACTGTTAGATTGGAGGAACACTCCAACAGAAGGCCTAAACTCTTCACCTGCTCAGCGGCTATTTGGTCGAAGAACGAAAACTCTCCTTCCCAGCTCTAACCATCTACTGAAGCCCAAGAGTCCCAAGGAAGTTGAGAACAAGTTGACCCTTAAGAAGTCAAAGCAGGCCATCTATTATGACAGAGGCACTAAAGAGCTAAAAGAGTTACTACCTGGGGACTTAGTTCGAATACAGCCGCAACAGTCCAAGCTACGAAAGAGGAAGGAGTGGACTCTTGCAAGAGTAGAAGGAAAAATCGAAATCAGATCTTACCAAGTCCGAACCGAAGATGGACGGGTATACCGAAGAAACAGGCGTCACCTCAGGCGCACGCGCGAAACAACAAGTGATAGCGGGTTTCAGATGGTGCTGCCTCCCAGACCCAAACCAAGCTCTCAAGATCCACCTGATAAACTATGAGACATTGTTAAGAATAGAGGGACAACTAGTGTGAGACATCAAGAGAAAATGGACATAGCAAAGGATTTTTTTTTATTTCTTTATTGTTTGATTTAAATAGGACTGTGACTTGGAGATAGTTATTTGTTTTCGCATTTATTTTTCATTTTTTCATTATTTTTTTGCTTCTGTACGAAGGGAATATGTAACGATATCCATATTATTAGATTCGCTTTCGGTCTGAGTTTATCACCTTTATGGAAAACTTTCACCGCTACGATTTCTGCCCGGTTTACTTCGTTTTGCCCCCACTTACTGCCCCTGGGTCTCCGAGGATGGATAGGCTAGGGTCATTAGTTTCGTACAGATTTTGCACATTTTTTTCGTTTGTGTAAAAATGTATAATAATATAATTTAATATATAGATTTAGGCAGGCCTAAAACCGGAGCTCCTATTTATTATTTTTTTGCTTGAGTTTGCACTGTTTCCCAATTAATAAGTAGCCACACTATTTCTAAGTGTATACGGTTGCCCATATGGTACATGTCGCTGCACTTTATCGGGTTCCTCATGCACGTACACACGTAGGCGCACACATCAGATTTTAGTGTAAAGACTTTTCATAACTCTAAGGGTAATTCAATGTAAAAAGGACCTTGATGAAGGCGAAGATATTTGTTTTGATTTACTTCAAAACAGTCAAGGCAAAAAGATCAACTCAAGGCACTGAACAAAGTGAACTCGCGGCTAAACAAAATGAACTCACGCCAAAACAAAGAAAATCACAGCGGCAAAACTAACTCAGCAAATTCATTAGGAACCGGTTTAAGTCATTTTTAAGCAGCGTTTTGTGTAAGAATTGTGACAGTTTGTGATTTAGGAAGTGGTGCTCGCTGTCTAATAAGCTTACAATGTAGGTTTGAACCATCTTGGTTTGGTTGCATGATTTCTACGCTGCATGTTTTATCGTACACATTGCTAAATACCCTAGAGAATTTTATGCAGAGAAGTGAATGAATTTTCTTCGTTTCTAACAGGCAAATGTGCGTTAGGAAAAGTCTGAACTCACTCACCCAAGCACAGGCAACTCACAATATAAACACCGGCGTAAATACTCGTTTACGAATCTAAAAATTTATCACGCGTACGAGATTTCAACACACTCACCAAAATGACACAAAATGCAAGCCAGTGAAATAGAGCAATTGGATGATGAATCGTTTAATCGTTGGTGTGAAGTATCGTTGCCGAAGGTTTCTCATTTTTTGCTTTGATTTGTTTGCGGGATTTTTCCGTAAATGCAGCGCGCGAAATCATGATTTTGTAGCTCAATAATTGGATATTCTTTTCAAAATCCAACGATGAACCTCACAGTTAACTCCACTAACTAAAAAAACACAATATTTGAAACGAAACATTTAATGGGGAAAAGTGTACAAAAGTGATTAAAGCTAAGAGGTTTGAAAGCAACCGTTTTACATGTAACGAAATTTAAGCGGTTTAAGCTTATAATTGACGGGAAGATCTGAAAACCGACCATGCCGACACAACATCGAATTCGCTCATAAATGACTGAAGTATAAACAGATTCTCATAACAAAATGTGTACATTTACGTTTGTTACCTCATATTTTGAGAAGGCTTGTAAATTCTGCAGGGCAAAGCTTCAAACCAGCGAAATAATATCGGAGACGAAGCAACGAAAACGGTAGTTTCGTCCAATGTTCGTAATAAACTCACACCACCGACCAATTGCATAATCTGAATTATCAGCGAAGATCAATATCTTTCTTCCTTTCGGTGTAGCTTTTAACAGTCTTTTATCCGTCACTTCAGTCAACTTGACCGTTTCTGAGCACACTTTTATATAAGCTCAGACCTCAGTTAATTTTCCAGTCTTGGTCAGCCGCAGGAACCGACGACAGTGCTTCAACTCTCGCTGTTTTTGACTCGTACTCCGATATATCATGTTAAGGTCAACAATTATTTCGGATCTTCCCGTCAACTTAAAGAGGTTATCCTAAATCACTTGGCATAAGTTTCCATGCTGTAGATAAGTAAATAAAGCGAGAAATATTCACGAAGATCTGTGTCCTCCAGCACGCTTTCTTGCCGTCTTTCAATTCAGCAGTGAACAACGTGCAAACCAGTTTGCCGCCTTTTCATACAATCGCTTCGTTTAAGTTGAAATGAAATGTCCAGATCATTTTTTTAACAGAAAAAAAACTTTTTACAATAGATCTAGCTATGCCTAAAAGCTGAGCTCCTCGGTTATTAACTTTGCCCATTATTTAAATCTGAATGAACGGAACGCGATGATCCAAAAATTGTAAAAAACTAGGACTTGAGCCCGCGATCAACTAGAAAACCCTCATCTGGTCAGCGGGCAACTTCACAAAAACATGTGACCTCGATGAGCTCCACATGTGAGCCCGCGATATGGCCACGTCATACTGGTCAGTGGATACCTTGATTGACAGCTGTCAATTGATCAAAGTTGTAAGCTCTGTTTACGTACGTAAGTGGGGATAAGTAGAGATGACATTCATCTGCTCCACATCTCCCTCAGCGTATTCTCCTCCTCCCACCCCCGGTCGGGCTGCCTTGGGACTCCCCTCCCCCTCCCCGCGAGTCTGTAGACGCGGGCGGGCGGGCGTACGCACCAAATTTTCTAGGCCTCATGGGTTTACCAAAAATCCTTACCCATGGTGCTCCGCTGGAGGAGATATTATTAAACTAGTAGATAAGTCTAGGGAAATAAATAGTACACGCCAATGATTCTTGCCAAAATTTTTTATGGTGTAAGAGTTTTAATTGCATGAAAATTAGCAGCTGCATAAATCAGATACTGGCCATATGAATATCATTGCATCTTCGAGAGTTATGGCTATGAATTTGGGAATTAATTGAAACTATGTTCCTAAGATAAGAATGGCTAAAGCTATTTAAGCATTTAAAAAAAACAGTCAAGCATTTATGAAAATGTCAGTACGTAAGAACACAGTTCATTCATTCATTCATTCATTCATTCATTCATTCATTCATTCATTCATTCATTCATTCATTCATTCATTCATTCATTCATTCATTCATTCATTCATTCATTCATTCATTCATTCATTCATTCATTCATTCATTCATTCATTCATTCATTCATTCATTCATTCATTCATTCATTCATTCATTCATTCATTCATTCATTCATTCATTCATCAGACGAGGTGGCCGAGTGGTTAAGGCGTTGGACTGCTAATCCAATGTGCTCTGCACGCGTGGGTTCGAATCCCATCCTCGTCGTTTTATTTTGTCAAAACTGTCGAGCATACTTCTACTTCTGCTACACAGCCAGTGCCCAACTGTTTTGCACATAAAAATGGTCTCTGCAGGAAATTAAAGAGCGCACATTAGTCTAGTTAAACTTTTTTCTCAACATCTCGTAGGGTGAACAAGTTTTAAGGTTCATAATACCTCG